>VXBL01000958.1:540574-678765 GCA_013400195.1 Aramus guarauna | reverse complement strand
TTTTACATGAACAGGTGTCGCCCTGTGGTTTAAAGCACTGTAAAACCCCCATAATAAAAGAAAGAGCAATGTTCCTCTGGTGATAAATTACGGCGCTGAACAGCAAGCAAGGCCAATAACAGAGAACAAAAATAAACAAGAATCACAGCCCGGACATCAAGAAGGAAATCAGATATTAAAGCTGAGTGGCAGCAGTTGCTTTGCAGCGCTCTCTTGCTTGGCTTTGAGTCTTACAGCCGAGCGCTGCTCCAAGAAACCCAGGCACGATTTGGATAACGTACCTGTGCTTCGTGTTTAAGGATCCAGCCGTGAAGTAAAGAAAAACCCTGAACTGGGAGCCCTGGAAGGGGATGCGCTGCTGGGAGGTAAAAGGTTACTCTCAGCAGATGCTATGGAATATTTTGGGTGGGTATCGGAGATTAGATGATCATCACTCCTAGACTTTATCTTGCATTAGCTTCATCCCTGGGGCTCAGAGCTCCCTTGCTGCAGCTCATCAGAGCAGGTCCCAATTCTGCACATCATTCACCGCTACTGCTGAGACACAGGCAGGTTTCGGCAGGGTCACGGCTTTGCACTAAACCCAGGACCAGCGATTGCTCCTCTGTCTCGGACGGCACCAAGGGAGCTGGAAACACGAGGTCTGAGCAGTGGCACGGACACAATCCGTGGCTGAGTCAAGACACCCCATAACACCCCCAAGAGCAGGGAGACAGCCCATAACATCCCTCGGTCAGCACAGCCGGTTTGCAACCCTATTTCTGCTTTAACGCCCCGTCACATCAGCCACTGTCACCCGCCGTTCCCAAACCCCAGAGGCAGCTCTCCTGATTTACACCGCTTGAGGATTTGTTCCATTTGGAGCATTTCAGAGCAGCTCCCGCCTTCCTCAGTGGCTCCTGCACTTACAGTTGTGATTTTTCCCCTCTCTCATACAGTCATTGAACTCCTGTTATCTCCCTGAATTAATATTAATGGCTTCCTTTAAGCTTCTCCTTTAGCGCTCACTCCTTCCAACAACTTTTTGATGATTTTGATTCTCCCGGACTCCTTTCTTCCCCCGTCCTCATGCTGTTTGTCTGCCTCTAATCCGCAGGGTTTCCCCGAGATAGCATCAGTGGCACTTGCTGCACGCGTGACCTGGACGGGCTGCGTGCAGGGGACACGGGACACGGCAGGTTTGGGTGATGCCCTCAGGACTGTGGGTGGGATGAGGGGTTGGGAGTGACGCAGGGACAGCACTGGGGCCACGTCAGGGCACCCACCACAGGTGCAAGGAGCAGATCCAAAGCCAGCTTGGCCAGGTCACATCTGCCCAGGTTTTGGCCCTACGTAGCTAAATAGAGGGAGATTACATTGCTTGACAGATAACCAGATTATATCTAGGCTTGTTTTTAACATGGAAGATGTGGTGCTGCACTTTAAAGTTGAGAGAGAGAGTCTTTTATCTGCATTTCCTAATAGGCAAGACGGGTATGATAAGCCAAACACAGCTCATCCCACATGATGTCGGTCATCAGGACATCAGAGTTTGAACCTGAACATCACACAAGAGAACAGGCAGGAGGAATTGCTGACAACAAGCCCAGCTTTCCCCTGAGACCTTCCCCTGCCACCACATCTTATCGTACTGGTTCTTCCTCGATCTCTGGGTCCCAAGGCAAGGCGGCCACTCAGGCACACCTTTTCATGGCAGCTTTTCTAGACTTCTAGTAAGTGAAGATAAATCCAAGTGTATGTTTCTCAGAGGTGGCTGCAATGAGACACCAAAGCTGCTACTTCTGCACAGCACAGGGGTTAGGAGCTGCCGCCACAGGAGGAGACACCAAGTGATGGAGTCTGTTCCCTTTCCCCATGTCCCTCCCAAGTACTGCAAAAATGTTGCAATCAGATGGGGAAATCTTCTTAGTCAGGTTGTTCTGCCCCATAATAAAATCTGTAGAGCCTTTTCCAATTACCGGAGGTCTCTGTGTTGCACTGACCCTGCCTGCACTTCTCAGCAGCTCCAGAGGTACAGGAAGACAGATGCTGCGGTGAGGTCTGACCTGCTCCTGAATTCAGCCCTCCCCATCTGCCCCAAAACGTGCTCATCCCATGGACCACTTGCACAGCATCTCGCAGAGAGCTGGTACCCAAATCCTGCTGGGCAGGCAGGCTGGGGATGCCTGTGGGCTCCCTGGCCACTGGACATGCAGCTCACGCTGGGCAGTGCCAAGCTCTCAGGTGACCAGGCTGGGCTCTGAATTTTGTCCAGGATGACACAGAAACAGGTTTTTTTTTGTTTGTTTGTTTGTTTGGTTTGGTTTGGTTTTTTTGCATTGAGCAATACCCAAGCATGTGCAAATCAGAACTTTTGCAAAACGTTGCCTCATGCCAACTTTCTGGGATGCAAACTGAGGATGCTGGCATGTTTGGTCCCCATTTACGAGGCTTAGAAATGCTTTTAACCCTCCACCCCTGCCTGAGCCGCTCAGCCTGTCACCCTGCCTCCCGCCATGGGTTCCCTGCAGATGCTGCTGCATGAATATGTCAAAACAGGGGCCACATGTATTGGCTCCAGGGAGGTTTTTCTTCTCCCACAGCACAAGAGGGACGAGACGATGCCCATCCAGGTTATTGCATTAGTCTAAATCCATCCTTTCACCACTCTAAAGCGTTTGCTTAAGGCAGAGCCTTCTCTGGGGTCCAGGATCTCTTTCTTGCATTTTATGAGTTTTTTTCCTAATTATGGAATCTCTTTCAATCTAGACCTCCTTTGATCATGGCTGGCCCCAGAGAGAAGTCGTCTTGTCTGGATCGACTGAGAAAAGAAAGAGATGATAGGCAGAAGTGACCTGCCTGGGATGACTAAGAAAATATGCAGCAAAGCAAAGATTTGAACACAAGCTTTGCACAGCCACAGCTTTAGAGAAACCGCAGGGCAAACCTTTTCCCCAGCTTGTGATCAATCACCACATCCTTCCAGGTAAACCACATTTCAAATGGGAACTAGAGGTGAGCAATCAGCTAGCACTTTCTGCAGCTAATCCCCCCCGCCCAGTACAAGCGGGATCATTTCTGGCACAATTTAGCATCCAAAGGGAATTTCTGAGCCAGGACACGTTACTGGTGCAGGATAAAGCCATCGCAGCTAACCAGCGCAGAGGAGACCCTGCTCCGATTCAGCTGACGGATCACAAAGGGCTTCCTATAAAACTTGGCTAAATGAGATTTCTTCAGAAAAAAGGCTATTTTCAGTGCCACTCTGATTATTTGCCCTCTGTTGTCTTCCATAAAGGATACTGTGAAGTTAATGATCCAGCCGTGGAATTTTAAATAGCTGCTTCATGACTAACAACATGTGCTCCGGATCAGCTCGAGCCTGTATTTACATATTTCCCATGATAAGTCAACATATGGTTCTTGTTTGTAACGTGGAGTTGCTCTCTTCATATTATTACCATTTTTTTTTCCCTTTTCACAATTACAGGGGAAAAACCTTTTCTTATAATTATTGTTAGTAAAAGGACTGTACAAATAAGAAGCTGTCAGGGTAACTGGAAGCCTGCTAATTCCTTTATTTTGATTCCCACTCGATCCTGAGCTGGTTTGTCATGCAGGGACCCGGGGCCGCATTCATGAGCGCCGTTGGATGCACAAGGTCGACTCTCTCCTCATCAAGCCACGGGACGGGGTTTCACAACCCTTCCTGACAGCTTGGCAGTGGCATTCTTTGGGAAACTTGCGCTAATGGTTTGAATTTCTTCCCTTTTGAATTTGCAGTTTTAAGTACATAGATAATTTGTACAATTGTTGTTGGGTTGGGGGGGTTTTTCCCCCTCTTCGCCTTGTATTTCCCTCCCATCCTGGCTAAACCTAAACCACGTCACCTCCCCACATCAAAGCGTCAGTTAATGGCTGGATATAAACATCCTAACTGCTCTCATGGCATGGCTGGAATCGCAGGAATTGGCGTTTTCCAAACTCCCGTGTTGCTTTCCCTGGTGCTCCGCTCCCCCGACTCTCCTCCAACGATTCAAGTCCTGAGGCTTCAGTTATTTCCTTTGGGAGATTATTCCACATGGAAATGGGCTCTAACCATGAAGAATTTTTTCCTTCAACCCAGTCACAAAGATTATTTCCTTTATTTAATCTTATTACTCCCACTTGAACCAGGCTAAATAATTCCCATCCTCCCTGGGTATTTACACCCCTCTCATACTTGCAGACAGATATCGTATCCCACCCTTAGTCATCATTTTGCCAAGCTAAACATATGTAACTCTTTTAATCCTTCCTCATAAATCAGTCCAGCCCTTTCATCGTTTTTATTGCTCTTCTCTGAATCCCATCCAATTTGTTGACATTGTTCTGCTCTTTAGGTGCTTGGAAGATGGATATTCCAGGTGAAATTTCACTGGTCACACGTTACAAGGTGAATTAACACAACCTTCCTCTCCGATTACCTGCACGCAGTTTGCAGGACTGAGGCTGGATGCTGCAACCTCTGCTGATAGGAAGAAGGACCCACTGATATCCCTCGGGCTAATGAACAAGTGATCCCGGGAGCGAGCACCCGTCAACCTCAGTTATAGCCTGTTTGGTGTTTGCTTCATCCCACGGAGGTCACACGTGCGACACAACCGTCGGAGGGTGATCCTGCAGACGGGATGGGGCTGCATTAGGGGACGGATTTTGCTCAGCAATATTCAATGCTCCAAAGAGGCCAGGCAAGAATTTGGACACCTCCCCCTGCTTTGAAAACCCACCTAAACCCTGCCGGGGGCAAGTCTGGGCAGCGCAAGTGTGTGCAGGGTCAACCCCATCCCATCCACCGGCAAGTCCTGCACATCTCACACGACGGAGCCGGCAAATGCAAACGTGCAACAGCGTTATGGCTCACAGCTGGGAGTGGGGCATTGAGAAACAACCAGCATTCCCATAAAAACCCACCGCAAGCTCAATGCAACAGAGCAAAGCATGCACTCACTCCTGTGCCACGTACGGAGAGCTGAGGAGCCCATCTGCCCAATTCAGGGAGCGACTGCGGCATTTGGGGACCAAACAAAAGGAACGACGAGCCCCGCGTGGCTCCAGTGTGCAACGGCGGGGATGCTGGGCTGACACACGGGTCACTCCGGATTCACCCTGGTTTAACTGGCGCTTAGTAATTAGCCTGTTCAAAGCACGAGTTTCCTCTGGAAGGAACTATTAGCACAGCCCAAACCCCTCCGAGATCCGTGTGGTGTTTAACGTGATTTATGGGTTATTTGTATTCCATTAACAGCGACTGTGGGGTTTGGCACGGGGCATCGCTTGTGGGGCAGAGGCTTCCCTTGGGTGAGGGGAGGCAGCCCGAGAGCCTCCGTGTTTTTCCTCTTCCCCAAAAACCTTCTGCGTGGGGTAGGAAAGGGCTTGTGCAGAGAGAGGACAAAGCACCCCCCACCCCAGCCGTTCCCGGGCAAACCTGCGCTCCGTGCTCGGCCCTTAACAGCCAGCGCATCCGCAGGCAAACCTGGGCAACACTCCTTTTACTGAGGGTCGGGGATGCGCTGAGAGGAGGTGGTGCCTCCGGATCAAACCAGGGAATAGGGAAAAATCAGTTCACAGCCGGTGGCTCAGAGAGATCTTTTTTTTTTTTAAAAAAAAAGAAGAGTCCATGCTGTGTTTGGCACCAAAACCTAATTTGCTGATTACAGCTTTGCATGGGGCTCGGGCAGAGGTGCGTCACCAGGGAGGTCCATCCCTCCGACATGTCCCCGGGAGGTGCGAACCTGCCCGGTTTATGGTCCCATCACCTGTCACCCCTCTGACGAGAGCCCACATCCAAGGTCCTGCACACCACAGAGCCCCATGGCTTCCTACTGTAAAGCTAGCTGCCTTCAGTACAAAGCTAAGTCTCTCTGGTTCTCAGCGATGTCACATTCATAACAAATAGTCCATGATAATAAATACATTGTTGAGATCAAAAGATCCTTAAACGGTCTTAATAAAAAAAAAAAAAATTAAAAAAATCAGGAAAGTGCAGTTGGGTTCTGTTCTTCACCACTTTTCCTCTCTAGTCTTTGCAGAAGATGACGGCTACGTAACTTTTACATTTCAAAGATCCACATCTCATTGTATGTAGAGAGGCAGGCTGAGTGCTTTGTGTTTTCCTTAGTTTGGTCCAGCGGTTGTCCCACTAACCAGCCTCCTGCCAAGGGAAAGGGATTTCTCCCTTCACCTGCTGACAGCATTTTCGCTTTGAAAGCGAGAGTTGACTGCTTCTTAATTAGTGCTGTCGTGAGCTGGTCACTGAGGGCTGGGAGTTCCGCGCAGGAGCTCGGCTATTCACTCCCGCTCGCGGCTGGCGCGTCCTGGGGATGCGAATCCAGCGCAGCCTCAGCTGCTATTGCCGGGAGCTCCTGGGGATTCTCCTAATGGCCCGATTTAAACCATGAAACATGGCTCAGAAGCTTTGCAAATAAACGCAGTGCACTTTATAAAAAGCGTAGAGATTGATATGTTATAAAAGAGAGTTTCCTTTCAGACCCCAGGTATCCCGAGGTGCTTTACAAAATAATGTTAGGGGCCTGCCAGCTCGGATTTTGCCGTTGCGATTCCGCTCACGAAGCCGCTCGCCCAAATACTGCTCAACCGCGCAAAAAAAACCCATTACGCTCTGAAGAATATACACCACCTATTTGCAGAGGAACGTGTGAAATTATTACTATTGCTAATATTTATGTTTATTACAAAAGCACCTCAAAAGAGTCCTGGGCCACGTGGTCCGCTGCAGTACGTGCTACACAAACCAGAGCAAAGCATGGGACCATAAAATGAGAGCAGCGTCACCTCCAGCCCTGTCCTCCACCACCGTCCCGTTTCACCCATAAAGCACAACAAAAGCAATTCCACCAGCCAGCACACCTTTCACAACCAGACAAGTGGACGCACCTAATGCTTTATAAAATTCCTGCTTGGTTTTTTTTCTTAAACAATATTTTATCTTGAAAGTATTAGCAGCAAATAAAGATGGAGACTTTTTGACCAGACTACGTTGCAGTCAGCATCTCTGCATCTCCCACAGTGCAGATTCCCGTCTGATTGCTGGGCTTAGAAACATGCATATTTTCCTTTGTGCGTTGATTTGAATCCACACAAAACACAGGATAAATTTCCTTTGAAGAAAGTGGGAAAGCAGTATGGCAACAAGCCTAGGTAGGTATTGAGTTACTTTCTGTAATTCATATTTTTCTCTAATGAGAGGCTTGCAAGAAAGATACTCCTCTGGTCGCTCTTCAAGTCAGACAGGTATGACAACAAGTAGACCAGACAGGTATACGTAATCTAGCGATGGCTTTGAACCAGCTCCCAGGATACGAGCACTCCTGAACTTTAAAGGTATTTAGATCCAAATCTGGATCTCTGCTTTGTGGTTGACCATTTATCCCACTCCCCCACCACATTATGTATAGATTTTTTTTTTTTTTTTCCCCAGCAATGACCCAGATCACAACATGAGATGTTAACAAGTGTCGACTTCAAGGCAATTGTTGGCATCTCAGTTTTCTGACTTACGTTTGTAGAAATGAGAGGACTTACACAAATGTGCCTAGCATATGACTTGCAGCTTTTTCCTGAAAATATTGCAGATTAGCCCAGCTCAAAACAGTTAGAAAATAAAATAAAATACAGGAATACAGTGGGAACACATGTAGTAGATGCAATAGTTTATGTGATCCCTGTGCCAGAACACTTTATCAAATCCTTAATTTTTTTTTAATTTTTTTTTTTTCCTGCTAGGTTCAGCACCATAACTTCCTAGGGCTTGAGACAACTTCCAATACGGGGCTGGAGATGAGACGAGGACCCCGAACAAATACAGGATTCCCTGACATTAGCTTGAAACCTTCCAGGCAAAATCAGAATTTCAATGAATTTATCAAGAGGTTTTCAGGCCAGGAGGGAGGGTAATAAAGATACAGAGTTCAGGCCAAAGCAGCTCCCCAAATGCAGTCCAATAACTTGCAGATCTCAGATGAGAACAATTCTTTTAATCTTTTAACGGCATTTCAAATTTATTACTCTACGGCGTGATTGCAGATAACTTTGGGTAGGTTCTGCCTGCGTAGCTACACCTGCCCGCGCTAGCCATGCCACGGGTTTCTGCTCCTTGGCTGAATAAACTTGCAAATATCCTGCCCTGAACATTTCTCTGAATTAAAACAATTAGTTCCCATGAATTCATCGTGGATGCAACTCTGAAGTTTTCCTTTTGTGAGCATCAGGGTCATTAAGAGTCATTTGTTGCAGCGACTGCGGGAAAGGAGCCGGGATTCGAAGGGGTAAGGACAGCCAAGGAGTCAAGGTGTAATTTGTAAACCTGATAATCAGCTTGGAAGAAAGTGTCCCACAGGATTTCGTGGTATCACTCGTGATGTTTTCACAGTGTGCATGTGTTACAAGAGCGGACAATGGGATCTCCAAAATCTTTTAGGTCTTTTATCTCTACAATTACATTTTCAATGGGCTTTAAAACATACAAGACCTTTCATTAATTTTCTCTCTCAATTGGAGAAGGACCCATGAAACTACAAGCTAAATTTGGCCCTTGAGCTAAATTTGGTGGCTCTCACAACCTGGAAAGCCTAGGCTGTGCTACCAGTAGGGAAAAAAAAAAATCTTGGAAGAGGAACTTTTCCTTCTTTTGAAGTCAGAATGGATTTGCAAGGGTCTTATGTGATGAGGGGACAGTTTTAAGTAGAGGGGATATGTGTATAATTTTAGCCATGTAAATAGTCCTTTGCAGCCTGGGAATCTTCAGACTTTTCAAGGCTTTAAGAAGTTGGCACTGCATACTTGTTAAAATCAGTTTAACCACTTGCCAAGAGGTTTAAAGAAAGACGACACCTATTTTGCATGAATAGTAATATTGCTCTGATGAATTTAGTTATACTAATGGGAGAGCTTAAAGAATATGCTCCTGCCCATGATGGATTTTTTAAGGCAAATAATAAGGTTCTGGAGGGTGTAACCTAAAATAGACATTTCATAAAAGATTCATCCTTGAACAAAAATGTCATGAAAGCATGAAATGAAAAATAGACGACAATCAGAATTCCTCTTGAAGTGCTTTGTAGTAATTATTTTAAAAAATCCCCACAAAAGACTCTTTTCAATTGCAGAATAGCAAGTGAGGTCTGTATGGTTCAAGGCCAAATAATTTCTGCAATGGAAAAAACAGCTTCAGTTCTTCAGTTCTGATGTAAGGTATTTTAAATGGGCACGAGCTTCAATTATTGCTTTCTTTTCCCCAGCTTCTGTGGGACATGAATTGCCCACAGATAAACCCCCTGCTCTGCCAAGGGATGACTGACATCATTTGCAGCTCTAATGCTCCTGATTCCACAGTGACACCGAGTATCACAGCCTTCGGAGAAGGGTCAGGGGTCTTGTGGCACCACATATGGGGCTGGAGACCCCTCTTTGCCAGTCCCCAGCTGGTCCAGTCATGCTGGTGGATGGAGCCTGCTCCTGGGTGACTTAGACTAGACCAGGTTGGGAAGGAACACTTTCCTCTCTCCAGCCTCCTTTGTGTCCTGCTTGCACCCCACAGACACCACAATCAGCTCTTTGCTCTTCCAGCACATTGCTGGAGGGTGAGAGGTGGCCATGGAGCAGGGGAAGTGCTACGCTTCCAGCCCTTGTCCTCCGTATTGCTGCAAGGAGGAGGCCATGAAAGCAGCATCTCCCCAGTTCTGGAGAGTGGTGTCATGGAGAGAAAGATGGGACCAGCATGATGCTTAAGAGCCAACCATGGATGGCTAGACATCATGATAGCATCCAACAGTTGTGATCAGATGAGCATCTAATGACAGCACTACTGATAATGTCTTTAGATACCACCTTAAACGAACCATGGTAATATGGTGGAAACACATCATCACCATTGCGGTGACAGATCTGCTTTAGATGAAGACATTTTCCTATAAGGGAGTCGCACTTTTAGGTCTTTCAAATTGTAAATATGGTCTGGAAAGTGTCAGCACCTGGAGAATCAGCCAGCATTTGTCCCCTGTCAAAGAAATACTGCTGATCCACACAACCATGAGGCAGGTACACACCTCTTTCGTACCCCAGGTCTTAGTGGTGGCCCAAGCAGAATCTGGTAGGGGTGATGCATATATGAAATAACCTTCAAGTAGCTCCAAAAGGCCAGCTGCCAGCTGAGCCTACTGTGCTTCCCCTTGGAAACAGGCCCGTTCCTGCCTGTTTGGGGATTTTTGTAGTGATGCCTAAGCAGCACAAATGGGTAAGAATCAGTCAGTAGCCCGCTGGCACGTTGGCGAGTGCTCACCGGTGCCTTGACATGCAGGGTCCTGCTCGGCAGGGAATGACGGTGAAGGGCAGAGTGAGCCAGGCTTGGCTGCTGACATCTCCCACCCATCCTCCCCTATCACCCTGGGCTATTTCACACCGTCTGAGCTCACCACACTTTCATCTCTTCATTTTCCCTTCTCGTGTCTTGTGCAGGAAAAGGCATTTCCTGAGCTGCCAAAACCCAACCTTGCTCTGCCGGCGGGTGCTGGATGAGACCTCTGTACTGCGGGGAGTGAGCACAGACTTCGGGTGCAGCCACAATTTCCCAGCTCCTCAGCAGGGAAGAGCCGCTTGTGCATCCACGGCACGACCAATTCCCATCCCAGAGCACACTCGTGCCTCCGCTGAGCATCGGGACGTGCCGGCCCCTGGCAAGTGGCCTTTCCCCTCCGTTTGGGGGGCCGCTCAGCAGTGCAGGATCAGTCCCTGGGGAGAAGAGGAGCGGGCAGGGCAAGACAAAGGGTTGACGTTGCTTATTGTTTGTACAAATGTTGGTGTTTTTTTTAATGTATGCAGCTTCACTGCAAGACTACGCTGTGCCTGCCTCGCCCGGAGGAGCCAGACTTACTCCCCAGCATCCCCGAAACGTGGGTGACAGGGGCGTCATTCTTCGCTCGAACAATAGCGACTTGTTCACAGCTCGATACCAGGCTGGTAAAATGCTGAATTTTCAAGTGTGTTTGAATTGGGGCTTAGCTAAACAAAACTCGTTTTCTAAGGCAGTCCGAGGGATTCTCACAAGCTGTAAGCTTCGACGGCCCCAGCTCAGACCAGCTCCCCGCTGTCCTGTCCCCTCTCTCTTCTTGCTTATGCTGTTCTCCCCTTTGGCAATTCTAATTTTGCACTGAAAATCCTCCTGGTCCTTCTTAAACCTAGGACTGACCCGCATTTAAGACTGCGGTGTTTGAAGCCGAACCTACTCCCCACCAGAAGATTTTAATTTTAAGCTAACTGCTGCGTTTTGTTTCCAAATGCTTTATTTAAAATTGCTTCAATGTGTAGCTTTCTAAAAAAATTATTTTCCCTTTTCTGAGGCTTTTCTGGCTTTGGATTTTCCCTTCCTGATTTTTAGGACTTGTCTTTCTTCTTTCCTGAGGAAATACTACCCCCCGAACCAGATCTCCTGCAAACTGCCTCTGGACTTTCCCGCAGATGCATAACCTCTCTGTGCCTCAGTTTACATAGGTGTAAAAACCCAGGGAACATAATTTCCCTGCCTCAAAGAGGTATAGTGAAACTTTAATTAAACTAAACTAATGCCTACAAAGCGATCCCGTATCCTCAGGTGGACAATCTATATGGAAAACGCACTTCTAAGAGAGTGCTATAAGCGCTTCAAGATGAAGATGTAACAAGAGGAGATCACAGGGACTTGGCTGTGCTCCTCCTCCTCCAGCAACAGCACGGTCTGTGCATCTGTTTCCCCTGAGGGACTTGTTCAGAGCCTGCGGAGGGAGAGCACCCAGGGCAGCCGGGCGCCTGCTCTCGCCCCCCCGGGTGCTCTCTGGCAGGGGACATGGGACCGAGCAGCGGTGGCAGAGTCTTCATGCAAGGTTTGTGCTCTACTTTGGTGGAGCTCCTATGCTGGTGCTGGAGGGCACGAACAGCTCGCGCAGCAGACGCTGGGTCTCTCCTTCCTCCAAAACCCCTTCAAAGACCTTGGAAATGAATGAAACGCAGCACTTCTGTGATGTGACAGCAAGAGGAGAAGCGCTTGCGATCAAGGAGGAGCAAGAGCCGGTGAAAGCAGCGAGGTGCTCAGCCTGGGTTTAACCCGGCTCCTGTCCCGAGGCGGCAAGGGAAGCTGTGAGTTGGCGCAAGTCCTCGCGAGGGGCTGGGGACCGTGTTGGAGGCTGAACCCCGCGAGCCTCCGGGGAGGAAGAGGTGACCCAACCTGCCGCTGCCAGCGGGCAGGGCCATGCCGTGCGGTACAAGCCTTGCTGGGGGCTGTGCAGCACCCATACCCCAGCGCACCCGTGCACCCATGGGCAGCCACCGCACCTCCTCCGGGCCCCAGGGCAGAGCGGCTGTGCTGTCACCCACGCCTTGGTCTGCACCGGGCATCGCGGCGGGGCACAGTCTGAGGCAGAATGAGCTGGGGTGCAGCGCGGGGCTGTACACACATACGCTGTTGGGTTTTTAAGGGTTTGCTCCTTCCTTTGCAATGGGTTTTTTGGAGAACCCTGTTGTGCCCCGCTCCATGGCGCTCTGATCTGTTGGGTATCGCTGGCCTCCTCCTGATGCATCAGGTAACTCTTCCCAGGGGAAGTTAACTGTGTTAATATGTATGAACACAACCCAAAAGCAAAAAAAAGTAGTGACGTTTTCCGAGAGACAACAACATACCTGCCACTCTTTCTAAGCAAAGCTGTGCTACCTACATGATAAACACAAGCCCGTGACTCTTCGCAAGTACAAGTAAATGCATATTTCATTGCAACGACATTCCAGCCACCTACGACAAAAATAATTAATGACTGCTTAATGGCCCCAGTGGGTTGTTTTGTAGTGGTTTTTTTTAAGCATATGAATAGATTAAACTTTATTCCGAATGAAAAGGAAAAGCTATAGATCATTTTGAGCTGGAACAAATAGATATTATATTATTCACTGTTATGTATTTATCTAAGTCAGTAATTTCTAAATGACCAAAACAATCTTAACAAGTGCTGTATTTTTCCTCCGTGTTTCCAGAAATGCTGTTTTACATTCTTCAGACAGAACACTTGTTTTTTTTTTTTCTCCTGTTTAAAACAGTTTAACAAGATGCCAGTGGAAAAGAAAGCTAAGACAACCCCAGATGACAGGAGATATCTGCAGCCATCGCCAAGCTATCAGCATCCACCAGTACCTGCAGTAACCCCATTCCTGAACTGATGGATCTGTGGCAAGAGTGGTTGGGATGCCACGGGGTTAAAGACATTGTTGTAGATGCAAAACACCATATTTACAGTTAGATGAGAATACTGCACGTAGTATTGCATTCCTCTCTCAAAGGACATCATTGCCGAGAGAGAGGCTCTGCCATGGCTGCTAAAGTCCATTGGTGCGAACGCATTTTTTGGCACCATTAAGCTGTCAGGGTGCATCCCACCTTCGGCCAAAGCTCGTCCATCTGCCCCATGCAAGCCCAGCACACCACTGAAGAGCATGTTCCAGTTAGATGCACATCCTGAGCCATCTGCTTGCAAACTTACAGAATCATGGAATGGTTTGGGTTGGAAGGGACCTCAAAGCCCATCCAGTCCCACCCCTGCCATGGGCAGAGACACCCTCCACTAGCCCAGGTTGCCCAAAGCCCCATTCAACCTGGCCTTGAACACTGCCANCACATTGCCGGGTCACGTTGAGCAAATTGAGAATACCAGGTCATCAACCAATACCCCCAAGTCCTTCTCAGGGCTGCTCTCAACCCATTCTCCACCCAGCCTGTAGCTGTGCTTGGGATTGCCCCAACCCATGTGCAGGACCTTGCACTGGCCCTTGTTGAACTTCATGCAGTTCGCATGGGCCCACCTCTCAAGCCTGTCAAGGTCCCTCTGGAATGGCATTCAACTCACACAGCTTCGTGCTGCTGATCTCACGCCTGGTTCAGAGGGACTCACTCTGTGCTCCCCAGCAAGTATCCTGCTGTGTGCCACAAGGCCCGAGCCAACACAAGCAGCATCGGCACCAAGAAACTGCCCGTTCCTCACCAATTCAGTGCTGCCTGCAACTAGGATTAGAGATAAAACCCAAAACACTGCACAAGCAGTTAGAGACTGACCAAAATGAGCACAGGAATAGGAGCAGCCCTGTGTCCAGGCACCCCTTGTGCTTTCCTCCCTCTCCAAGCCAAGCGCCCACCATGAACCAGTAAGGATGCAGTGCAGCAAAGCCAAACAGCGCAAGCTGTTGAAGGAGGAACAGCAGGACCTCTGCCACATCTAAGCATTCAGGAAAACATTGCCATACAAAAAGGATTGCTTTGTAAAAAGCCTGAAGGAGTTCAGTTTGTTTCCTGGGTTCAGAAGCCTCAGGTTTCCCATGCTGGGGTTTTACTCTGCCACAGCACCCTCCACTCAACACTTCCCACTGTCCTTGAGAGACAGAAAAACCCTCACAGCCACTGGCCTCCTTTGCTGTTTGTTGTTTTGGTTTTTTTTTTTTTTTTAGGAGAAGCATGAACAAGAGGTTTTCCACATCCCTTGTACACTGGTGTTTCCATTCTTAATTTCTCAGTCCATCTCACGTGATTTGAGGAAGATTTGGGCCAGCACACGTTAACAGATACCACAAGAAGCCCCATTGCTCTGACATCGTGCACACCAGCTTGCAAAGCCACCAGTTGTATGGGAGAGCTTGGGAAACCCCTGTGTGTCTGTGCCAGGCAAGCACATCCCTGGTGATTGGGGATCACAGGTAATTAGAAATATCTGAGGTGCACTAGTCATTGTTACGTGCTACAGGTTTATTACCGCGCGTTGCTACAATATTTATGAAGTGGTTTGCATTCCTGTGCTAGACTGACACATTTTAAGAAGTCATAAACAAATCATCTTTTCAAGTGGAATTTAAAGCTCTTTTGCAGCATTGTGTTCTCTAACAGCCCCATCACTTTTAAGGCAGAAATGTTCAAAGTTCAAGTCCTGCAAGTGCATTTACTATTCCGTTACTACCATTAGCAGCAGCATTACTCAGCTGGAGAACAGGTCTAGGTCCCATCTCACCACCAGTACCACATCCATCCATCCATCCCTTTCCTGAGCTCTAGTTTAAAAAACTAGGCCATATTTCTCCTGACTGGCTCTATTTGGAAGGCGTTTCAGGACCTTACTTCCCTGAAGGCTACAAACACATTCAACATTTCATCCTACAATTGGCAAAGTGAATTGGTGCATTTTCCCTACCAATTCCTAGAGAATTTCACAGCAAGGACAGCCAGTGCATGAGTACCTGGGATGAGCTGTGGTGTCCAAGTACATCCTAACCTCTCCCTATTGATTTTCACACTGCCTGCTCTTTCAACATGCATTTTCCTAAATTTACTGCTCTGCCCACCAACTCTGCTCTTCCCTTCAGTTCCTACTGAGCAGGATGGAGAGCTGGTGATGCTTTGCTGATTTTCAGCCATAAAACTGGACATAAGAAACAAGCACCATTGCTCAACCTCAGTACTTAACTTCAAAGACAAGATGAGTCTCACTGGAAAGTGAAAGCTAGCAAGAAACTCTTAAAAGGCATTTACAAAGTAAAATACAACCTTCAAACAGTCACCATGGGGATAAAATTTTCAAGTGACAGTTTAAACTCTCAAACATAAACATATAATACTGTTTATTGCTTTCCATTGGCTACCTTCAGCACATCACCCATCACACTAATGGACATCCTGTTATTAACCATTGATTTCATGGTCATTAACTTGAGTTCAGCAAGTCACAGATGACGTTATTAGGCATGACTTTGATAATCACCATTTTAATTGCACAAGCTGTCCTCTATGCCCACCCTGAGCGCAAGCTATTTTTAAGTTGAAGCAACATTTTCCTTTCTATTGGGCAGCTCAGTGTACGATAACACAGAGCACTTTGCCAGCAAAGGAAACAAAATAAAATAATTCAGGGTAAGAGTTTACCCATTTCTGGGCTGCTTTGAGGTACAAGCCACATCTGATAAGCAACTCGGCGGAAGTGAGACCACAAAAACCGCATTCTGCTCAAGGTTTTAATAAAAAGACTAATGGAGAAAGGAGGGAAGATGGAGCTCAGTCAACAGACTGGATCAAGTACACAGCCACCAAGTCTAACAGCCAGTCAACAATGGAGAACAAACCTGTTTGCTTTGAAAAAAAACCCAGCAAAAAAAGCCTTTTACAAGCAGTTGTGTAGCAAGTGGCTGTGCCTACCCTGCAGAGGTAATGCAAGCAGGTTGCACCAGGACCAAACCCCATGTTGGCATTGCTAAAGCATAAACTGTCCTGCTGCAGATTCTCCACTCCTTACACCATTACAGACCCCCAAGCCGTTGTGTCCAAGATGGGCAAATCAACCCTCTTGGCTGGGTCTGTCAGGAGAGAAGTGGTTCTCTCTTTCAAGGAAAAAATGGATTAAAACTAAAACCAAAGCAAGAGCTATGTTAGTCATGCACTTGGCCATCAGCTTTGGAGCTGGCCTATGCCTCAAGTGCAAAACATCATCTCCCTGTGCGTTATCATCATTAACGGAGCATGGAGCCCGGCTGTTCTTATTGCTCAGCCTCTCAGGGTAAGAGGTTCCCTCCCCATCACCCTTTCAGGTCTTCAAACACCGACCCTTACAGACCTGGATTTCCATGTGAATAGGTGACCTCGTAGGGAAAGACAGCCCTCCAGCACTCTGCCCTCATTCTTTGTTTGCAGAGGAGATGGTCCAACTTGTTTGGGATATCAAAGTTACAAAACAAACAAAAACCCACCCCTAAACCCAAAATTTAATTAAACCAACCAAACAAAACATTCCCCAAACAAAACAGGAAAAAAATAGTTCTGAAAGTTCATATTTTTCTTACTACATTGTGACAAACACAGAATATCATTTTTGTGAAACTTCAAATTTTGAAGTGTACGAAAAAGTGGATAAATATCCACCAAACCGGATTCCATACCAAGCTAGGCTGTATGACCGGCACGGACAAATTAATTTCTGCATGAACTGTGCTAAAGCACATTCACGTCCTTGGGGCATGCAAATGCGAGGTTACCACGCTGCAGCTGACACAAGCCCTGATATAATCCTCAGCTCTCAAAAAAAAAAAAGCAAATTAAAAAAACCCCCAAAAAAACTCCCAACAACTAAAGCTCAGCTTTCCCAGGTCAACTGATCCTTCCAAAGGCACAGGAAGTCTTTATGGATATACTACAGGACTGCAGCCTTAGATCTCCCCTTCAATCCCAGATGTACCACTTCTGCATTTTGTATAGACCTTTCCTGATAACTTTTATTGCACAGTTTAAAATCATATATCATGCGATAAATAATTGTGTTAGCTCTGCATACATGAATGGCTTTAACTTGCAGCTTGTGCTTTTTAATGAATGTCAGAGTATGTGTTAATAAAAAATTAAATCACCATAGCGTGGTGTCAGGACACATACTTGTGTAACCCAATGCTGTTTTCATGTCATGTGAACTGTAATATACAGTAGCAAGGAACAGACATTCCTATTCCCTTTGGATTGTACAGATGTTTTGTGCTCCCGGAGAATATTGTAAAGAGAGACGTACGGTCTTAGTATGTATCTATTATAATGTTATTAGCCACACTCCTAATTAATCCTTAGGAATTCCAGGCATTTTTCATTTAGTTCTTAGCAAAGGAAAGGGTAAAAAAAAAAAGGTGCCTTAACAACTATTTGCGTCGTAGAGTTCATAAATGAGCCCATCACCCTATACCAGAACTGCTATAATTTTATCGGAATGAAAACCATTCTCTTTGATCTCCTCCAGTTCTTAAATCCAGCAGTTGTGTATTCAAACATCAATGGAAATGTGGTTTCAAGCTTCCTCTTTCATTATCTTTCTCAAAGATAAAAAAGAGCAAAAGAAAAAAAAGTTCTGAGCTTTAGAGATGAGGCAATATTTTTACAGTAATTTCTTTATCTGATTTCATCCTGTTTACAGAAGCTGCTGTTTGGAAGATTCCCCCCCCCCCCCCCCAACACCACCATTTTCGAGATGGCTTTTCTTTAAATAAACGTATATTAAAAAATAGAACAGACAACAGAGTCAGCTTCCTGCTTGCTCTTTATTGTAAAGGAGATAAGGTTGCTAAATGCTATGCTATCTGACTTTGGTTCAGTGTGTGACCTACATGGATCAAGATGGAGATTTAATGATTAAACTTAACTCCTTTATCTTCAGCAAAGGGGGAGAGGAAAGAGTACCCAAACAAACTACTTATGTTCTGGCATGATAGAATTACGGTTCAACACAATAATTAACTATCTGACACATTCCTGCGAGGCTGCAGATGTCATTAATGGCTCCGAAATGCCCCCTCTCTGTTGTCATAACCCAGAGCTCTTCTCAGGAGCCAGAGCAGCACATACTCTAAAGAGGATCACATTTGGAAAAACGCATTTCATCCCTTCTCAGCTGCTTCATACAGACTACAGGTGTGTTTCATGGCTCATATACCACTGATAGACAAATTTAGAATCAAATCAATTAAAACAAAATAGATCCTTGATCTACCAAACCCACAAAAGCATTTTAATCTTTTCCATCCAAGGCCCTGGACTCCAATCTTCAATCTTCCTGCTAGCTTCTTTACAGCTGTTGAAACGTATCTCGATCTCTCACACCCAGATAACACAGACCATTTCACTGACTGTTACACATCCACTGTCTCTGAACAAACCAGGAGGAGAGACAGCCCTCTAGATGGTTCCCAGGCTGCTCCTCCTGCACCTTACCGCGCCCGTTGCAAGTAGATCCTAAAAATCTTGAATTAATCTGCTACAATAGAAACTTCTAAAGCTCTGACACTTCAGTTTTGGTGGGTTGTAAAAAATACACATAATTATGCATGCAACCCTTGTGGAAAAAAAAAAAAAAAAAAAAAAAAAAACCGGCAANAAAAAAAAAAAAAAGACTGGCAATGCATCCCAAAACACCAAGCAAACTCAACATCCAACTTGGGTTCACCATAGGGCCTCCTGAGTTTTGTAAGCATACAGATCAAACTGTGGACACCGGCAGTGGTTTTTATTTTTGCATGAAAGCCACATGACACGCAGCAAGTTTAATGAAGTTTGTTCTTAGCATTACTTCAAACCTCCAAGGCTACTGTCACCCACGTGGATCAAACCAGCAGGATTTATTTGCATCAACTCCCACTGGAAACAAACAACAGCAGCAGGCATCAGACCCAGCTTCTGCAACATCCAGAAAAGCAACAAGCTCCCTGTACCTCCAATACCAAAAAGACAAGGACTACATCAAGAGCAGAACTCATTCTCCACCTTGGAGCACCAAAGTTCATTAAAGGAAAGAACAAATTTAAGCCCTTACCTTCCAAAAATCCCTGCAGAGCTGCAAGACCAGGTACTTCAGGTGCCAGAAGAGTTCCCCTGCCAGGAGTCCCAAGGCAGCCCCCGCAGCACTCCTCACCTGCCCATCTGGGAGCATTTACCTTAATTAAGGAACCCACATGGAGCTGAGAGAAGCATTTCTGCCCCCTCCTCGTCCCAAACTGTTAGCATAAGAACCTGGCTGCCCCCAGTGAGAAGGGGTTGGTCAGTGCTGAGAGCTTCATGGGAAAACTGGTTTTGCTCTGTCACCTCCTCTGTGCTGGAGTGGAGTAGGGCGGGAAGAGTGGTTGTCCTTGTGCCATGAGGCTGGGTGGCTCTTCCATTGTCTGATAGCAGCTTTGATGAAGACTGAAGCCAATTCTATCACTTCCCAGAGCCCTCTTTCTCCCATCTTTGATGGCCTTCCCATGTTCCTCACCAGCCTTTGATCACATAATAGTGTAACATCCCAACAGTTTGACTAGGAAACCTAATGCCAGCTTCATCCTATAGACCATTCCTGGCTAAAAGTGCTGGAAGGAAGTAGCCTGCAACTGCAATGCTTGTCAGGGGAGAGGAATTTCATCCCGGAATGCCACGAATGCTGTCACAGCCAGAAACCAAGCTGCTTCCAGAAGATACTCTTTACTATGAGGGGAGATGCTGCTGCAGCAGCAGCTTTCAGGCAGCTCCTCAGTTACATTATGTTGGCCTCTGCATCGCCTGGTATTAGATCATTGTCTGTCTTGTTAGCACTGGAAAGTTTGTCGCTTTAGATTCCTACGGACAACCATCACAGCTTGACATTTTACTGCGAAGGAGTCAATTAGCTAGTGATGGGAAACCAGATTTTGGTATTAAAAAAAAAACCCAACCAAAAGAGAGGACAGCACTCACTGATTATCCCTATTGCTCCCACGTCTTTCTAAAGAAGTGTGGGAAGAAGAGCGGACTTATGGGGATAGCCTGGATGGAGAGATGCTGTAATGAGCTAAAGCTGTCTTGGACTGAGGGATGGGAAGTTAAGAGGATGCCCAAGTCAAACTTCAGGGAATAGTTTCAGAGTCGTATATGGAGCAGCTAACATGAACTACCCTGGTATTTGGGGACATCTGGTTTCGAAGCTAATTTAGTTTCTAAACTTTCTTATACGGCTTCTTAAAAATTGAAGCATGAGGCATTTGGCAGGGGAGAGCCAGAAGATGGTAGATTTTTCCAGCCTTGTGGGAAGAAAATCAGAAATACTTCCATGCTGCCACATGAACTGTGTTGCTTGTCACACTGATAGATTGGGGACGTTGCATGAAGTAAAATAGAAAACAATTAAATGGCACATGACTCTGGGAGGGGGTAGGTTTACTTTGCAGGATTTGCATCAACATTTTCTTTGGCTTCGATCCAGGCAGCTCAGCACCCCTTTGAGTCACTTAAACAAACCCAACTTTGAAAACAAAACTCTGTCAGAACTTCTGAGTCTCACCCAGCTTCACATTCGCACCAGGGGAATGGTAAATCGCACGCGAGGTGGTCGCAAGGGCCACAAATCTTCTCTGAAGGTCTCTGCTCTTTTCACACACATGAAAAAATTCATAGCAGTCTTCATGTGGTTTTTCAGCTTTGTGATGAAGATTCAACACAGCCCCGTACAATCTAATGCCAAGCTTTCTGGACAGGGTTGTAATGGAGCAATAAAGCTCAGCTCCATCTTCAATTCTTTGCTAAGTTTAAAGGAGATAGTCAGATCAGGGATTTCGTTCAGCACGCTGTAGAAGAAGGGTGTAGGAGGACCTAATGTTGGGTCCAGATGTGCCCCCCTTGCCCTGATGCTGAGCAGTCCATGGATGATCTAGGGCTTGACTTCAGACTCACCAGTGACAGAAGTTCTGGTGCACAAATAATAAGCAACCTGGTGCATATTAAAAGACAGCTATAGGTTTGTTCCAGCAGATCGTTACGATTTGTCTATTTTATGGCAAGGATTGCAAGTGTAGAGCAAACTTTTTGTTCTGTAAAGTTCGGAGCAAGCTGCTGGCTCACACTAATAACAATGTTGTGATTATTTTATTTTGAGCTTTTTTTGCAATTAACCTCAGCCCTAAAAGTCTTTCTGTTTTGATGAGGTTATTTTCATATGGTGCAAGTTGAAAGGGGGCTGAGACAGCTATGCATATGTATTATAATCATATTTGAGCCATTTTTGTTCTTCATCTGTTTAATGTCATCTGTGCTGCCAAAGTAGCTAAGCTCCTTCAGGGCAAAACTGCGTAATGGGAACTGACTTTCCTGATTTGCTGTCTCTCTACGCGGCTATGTAAGCGAGGCATTGCTTGGCCTGAGCTTGTCTAGCCTTATTACCCAATTACCGTTACTTTTACAACTGAATGTTAACCTTAGGATAACCATTAATTGTTATCAGTTGTTGCATGTATACAACAATCTCTGCAGCTGTTTAGATGGAACTAAATTGGAATTTGGTTCTGAATTAAAACCCAGACTTGGATTTACCCAGCACTTGAGAAGAGGCCACAAGCAAGAAGGTTTAATCTGATAAGTAATTGGAGCGAGGAAGAGTTCACATGGAGGCAGGTCCTTCCCCGCTGTTGGACTCAAACCCTTTTCTGCGACATGGAGACAGACACCGCTCTCATACTGCTGCTGCTCCAACCTAAAATTTTCAAGTCTGGCTCCCTTTCACACATATGTGATCAAGCTGTGAATGTGGAGTTAGCTCCGACCTCCTGGAAAAGATGCGTGGAGGAGTGTGTGGAGGGGGAGTTTGCATCATGTGTTCTACTTTAGACTTTTTTGCTGATCAATTAATAAACAAATGTAAAAATCTGCCTCCAGAAGTGCCTACGCCCCAAAGTCGCACGTGATGGACAACAAGAGGCTGGAGTTACGGGATGTTGGTGTCTTGAGACAGACGGGTCTCTTCTTGCTGTCCTGCTTCAAGAAGCCATCCAGAAGCTTGCTTCATCTTGAAGGCAACATCGACAATATGCTGTCGTACTTCAAAACATGTCACAAAAATTTGTTTCTTAGGTCCTTCTGATTTTTCTTCATGTTCCCTGAGTACATACAGACATTTAATGACCTAGAACTATAATTGAAGCAATTACTTTAACACCGAGGCAAACAGAGGTCCTAGCACCCTCCCAGAGAGGCTTTTAGTGCATTTGCTTAATGCTTTTAATTAGAGTTGTTAATATGACAGATAGATAAGATGTTTAACAGCTTCTGTTTAGGTTGGGGTGTTCTGGTACTCTGCAAATGCTCCAGAGATGCTTGGAAGAAGCAGCCTGCACAGGAAGCAGTGTTACTGAGTCGAAACCCTATCCCAGGGCATTGTATCAAATTAAAATTATTTTTTTCTTCTCTTTTCAATTGGGAGTTTTTTCTTCTTCACCTCCCAGTGTGAATGTGGATGTATGAGCAATGAACAGCAATGGGAAAGGAAATGCAGAGAAACCACACAATGATTTACTGGGGCTTTAGCAAAATATTATCATTCTTAATGTTTGTCGGCATGTGGCAATTTTCTTTGAACCAGGGATAGTTTAAATTCCTTCTTGCTTTGAAGACTTAATTTTCTCCCATAAAGATTATGGAGACTGTCTTGGATAATTTTAGGACTTAGGCACACTATTTGCTGAGCTCAGACATGTTTCGCACCATGTATATTTTATTTGCCACCTGCCAGCTAGTGTCCACATTTTCCCAAAGTCTAGAGGTCACGGGCAAATCCTGAGCAAACCCATTTGCTGTGGCCCACACTCTGCGCTGGATGTGGACGTAGTGACACCTGCAAGTAACTTTGCAGAGGGCCACATGCCAGACACAATATGCTGTCGTACTTCGCTGATGATGCAGAACCCCTCCAAGCTTGGTGAGTCAAGGTCAGTAGGCAAGCAAGGTACGAACCTAAAGAAATATCTCAGTTACTCTGAATATAGCCGGGCCAGGACATCACACACTTTCTGCTTTGGCCAATGCAGAACAGACAAGAAACATTTGGAGGTGGCATGAGAAATCACCATGCCTCAGCCCTGGGGACTAAGTAGGAGATGGGGATGAAGCGTGAAGAAAGCTTGTCAGTGTAAAATATACAGCTCTTTGGTTAGAAGGGGAACACACTGAAAAGGACTAATAGATGAAACCCGAGGCAGACAAATTCAAAATAAAGCCCGTAGACATAGCAGTCATTGTAGAGTATTTCTGAATGACTGTTGTTCCTATGTTTGTCTGCAGACGGTTAAGTAGAAAGAGATTGTTGTCCTTACTCGCACACATTCCCTCGCCCTGAGTTAACTTCCTTGGGCAGATGAGTGCCCAGAAATAAACTGTCATAACCACTGAGTTCAACTGCCAAGGGGTGGTGAAGTGTCCAGCTCCAATGTCTTCAATCAAGACTGGTTTTCTTTGAAGATACGCTTTTGCCAAGCACAAGTTGTACCTCAGTCAGACACCGTTTATTGGACTCGATACGGATGAAATCTAATGGCCCATGAAATAAAGGTCAGCAGAAAAAAGATTACTGAATGGTTTCTTCTGGCTTCAAGTATATGAATCCGCAAAAGGTTGGCAACTCGTACCCACCGTCATGGTGTTTTTCATGGTATCCTTTGATAACGGGATTAGGAAATACCAATATTAGTTCAAAAAAGCTGCTAAAAAGTCTCTGACATTTGGTCATTACTAACCTTCATTCACTATTGATTGGTGTCTGCGCTGGAGCCGGTAATCCAGTGCAGGGAGGGATCCGCGGCAGCTGCAGATACGTCAAAGATCGATATGGAGGTTGGCCGAAGGGATGCTGCTTTGGCACTACTCTTGTGATGGGAGCCTAACGCTTGCTGTGGGGTATTTTAATGAGAAGCAAGTCCTGGTTTTTGTTTTTTGGCAGATTATTCTGCCAAGCAGTTTGACAGCATTCTCGTTTCTCAAAACAGAGGAACCACCATTTTGCTTCTCCTGAAGCATATACTATCAGAAGCAACCGCCCCGCACAGAACAGCGCTCCTGAAGCATGAATATTTCATGGGACTGGTTTTGGGAAGATTACTTATGGTTGAGTTTTCATGGCCAATAACTAGATTTTTGTGACTATCAGCACTTCTTTAGTAATATCAAATTTACTTGAGAAGAAAAAGAAGCAAACCAAGGCTCTATGGGTACAACCAAGGTCTTGGGCCCTTACAAATACCACGATAAAAATATATTGTTTCATAAGAATACTTTGAAATATTTAAGAAAGCATCAGCAGGAAATATATACACATGTATATGTATAAAACCAGCATTTCGTGAAGTGTGTGGGAAGGAAAACATTTGGGAGTCAGCACATTTCTTACCAACTATATTAAGTGCACCCAAGGGTGAATTTTTTATTTATTTGGATTTTTCTTTAGAACTATCCCCTATGGTGCTTTGGATTTCTGGACATGAAAAATAACAACAAGCTTTACAAATGTACAAGTCACAAAGGAAGAAGGTGCTGAGCCTGCCCAGCCTCTGCTTGCGTGGCTGCCGCTGCCCTGCCAGCCCCTTCCTCTGGGCACAGCTGGGGGAAGGATGGTCCCAAAGAGCTGAGATTTCCCCTCAAACCAGTCAGACCTGATGGCTGGGATGGTTGGAGGTTTTTTCTGCTGCTTCCACGAGACATCCTGCCGTACATCCCCCATGGTCCACCCCCAGCGAGAGATATTTGTGTCTGAATTTTCAAGTGAGAGTTCATATTTAGTGGGAAGCATCATCTTTGTGTGAAAATTAGTTTGAAACACCCCTGGGCTAGAGTGGTGCAGAAAGCTTTGACAAAATACTTGAACTAGGTTTAGTTCCTTGGATGTATCAGTCTTACCAGAAACGTAACAATTTTGATAAAGCTCTTATTTTGAGAAATTTCTCTCTTTGCTCCCCAAACAATAATTACTAAACCAGGAATACATAAGACCACACTGGCATCCCAGACAAGCGCTCTCCCTTCTATGAGACGGTACCTTCTCTTACTCTTTCCTGTTCAGATGATTCCACTTTCAGAAATCATCAACTAGTCTTTTTTTTCAGGAACTTGGATCAGATCTGGCCTGAAAGGGCAGTCGAGGAATCAGTCACAAAACAAGGGGGGGAAAGACCTGCAGTTTTTTTCCTAGGATAGGACAGTCAACTTGCAATTTTCCCGCTTTCTCGGTTGCGCATGGATGGTGCCAGCGGAGCTACTCCTGGTGGCCACGGCTGAGAAGTGTCACAAAAACAACCAGTCTGGCTTCTGCCTTGCCTCGGCAACAAGCCAGGCTCAAGCTACTGTTTTTTTCCCCCTGTCTCTCACTTCCAGGACATTTTGCCTTCACATTAACTAGTCAATGGCATGGCCGGATCTCCCCACCTTGTGTCTTGTTTGGGATGAGAGCCCCTGCCTAGGCATCACGGTCCACCGAAAGCTTGCAGAAGTGACCCTGAGATCTTCCTCACCCTTGCTGCATTTGCTCATTTCCTTCTCAGTTCTCTTTCTATTGCTTTTCAAATTAAGGTGCACAGGAAACCAGAGCAGTTTCTGATCTCTCCTCCACCTAAAAAATTAGAACATCAAAACCAGTTTTACCAGCAATAAACGAAGCTACTTTGAAAAGTGAGGCAAAGGGATCTATCTGGAGTCAGTAAGACATTGTTAGGATCTCTTTGATCGGGAGCCTTAAATGAAAATTATCAAATGGCGCTTTAAAACATACACCCTTTTGTTTGATTAGCCTGCTGCAGATAACCTTTATTAAACCTGATCTAAAATTACAGCCATGCACTGGTGGTTCTTTGATGCCTTGGCTGTTTCATTTCCTGTTTATACTATGATACACGTTGCACTAGGAGATAAAGCACTTCTGAAGGATATTAAGACATGAAAGTCCCTTGGCTATTTGCTGGCACTGTTTTGATGTTTTCTTGCTCTCTAGAAATTAGCATATCCTTTTCAAAGACTGCCTCTGATGAGAGTAATCCTTTGCCATGATGTATTTGCTAAAAGTCATAAATGATAGTATATTGTGTAAAGAAATGACACATAAAAGGGACGATGCTAGATTATTGATAATGAGGCAACTTGTGCAACTCTGCTTTTGGCTTTTATAAAACACATTTTTGACACCATAAATACATTGAGCTTATATTAATGAGGATTTAATACTTCTGAGATTTTAGAAACTTGCTTAGAACAACTTTTCAAAAGAAGGTTTTTTTGGGAAGTTTAATGTTTTCACTAATTTTGATAAGATAGTCTGTTAAGCACATTTTGCTGCCTTCATAATGAGGAATGATGGAAAGGTTTTTAGCATGGCTTTGCCAGAATTAAACTGTACTGGAATATTTATTTTATTAATTTGTATAGTGTCTATTGCCATAGAAACGAAGTGCCTTAATTACAGAAATTTGCAACAAAATGTTACCTTTCAGAAAAAAAGAACTTTGACACACATAAAAGCAAAACATAAGGATCTGATATCTGAAGGTGTAAATAAGTATTGCTCCATTGAAGCTTTGAAGTGACATTGATTTACATCACCAAAAGATCTGTCTCCTGTTGTCACTAACAAATGACCTGAGCATTTTCACAGAAGAGAAAGCCGTGCCTGGATGACCTAGAAAATAAGGACCAGGGTGTTGGGATGATAGTGGGACGAGGAAGAGCAACAAGGGCTTGGAGATCTTAACCAGTCTCTTTTCAAAGGCACTTTTCCAGGACTTTTCAAAGTGCTTTGGATGACACAGTCTAAATTAGACTATAAAATTCCTGTAACTGTATGAAAATCATCATAATATTTAATGAATTTCATTTGCATACTCTTCCATGACTCTCACTAGCCGGACACGTGGTAGCACAAGAAGATCTGGACTTCGATGGAGGTGACATGGGTGGGGCATGGTGGCTTTGCTGGCTTGATGCAGTGCAGTGACTTCGGTGGAGTGTGATAAAGATTTACACTTAGCTTTACGTAAAGTTCTTTCTGCAGACAGACAGGGAGTGCTGAGTTTTGTGTTTTTCAAACTGTGACCTGAGTTACGAGGTGAGGCTGTGTGTAACACACCTGAGGATGAGGATTTTGGTACCTAAATTAGCAAACAGAAGTTGCAGCGATCCTGAATACCTGAACTCACCCTTCTAAAAATCCAGTCCCTTATCTAAACACCTTTACGTGGAGCTGAGCCCTCACCTTAGATATCCCAGGTTGATAATCTTGCCCTCAGGAACCAAAGATCTCAGCTGACATCCACTGAAATCAATGGAACAATTGACTGTGGGTGGTTCTCCAAGGAACCCTGAAGGAAATAAAGGTCAGAGCCAGCCTTGCAACGTGGAGGTACAGCTCTGCTGTCACCAGTACCCTTCCAGTAGGCACTAGCACAGACCGTTTAGGGTTGGACCCATGCTAATCAGCACAGGGCACTATTCTTCATCTCTGTGCATCTCACTAGCTTGGGGCAGGAGCTGGGTTTTTATTAGTTCAGGTAGACTGCAGGGGGAGATGAGAGGAAAGGAGGAAAGAGCAATTGGAAAGGCAGAGACAAATCATACCTCCAGTGATGAAAGCCATCTTGACTGCAGTGAGGCTAAGACATTGCCAAGATGATTGCCAGTTAAGCATGTATTAAGCAAATATCTCTCCTTCCTTCCAGCTAGGCCTCCAGTGGAATTGCCTTCTCCTACAATTTACAGGATTGAAAGTGCATAGAGTGACAAAATTACTTTTTTAACGGCTGCAAAAAATCACAGTTGACAATTCAAGAGAAAAAGACTTTTAAAAAATTGATAGTGTTTTTTTCTGTATCCTTGTCAGAAAGTCTTTTAACTTCCCTCTTGGAAAGCAAAGACATGAAGAAGGTTCTGGGAAAAGGATTTCTGCATGGGCACCTGCTGTTATTACCGCCAGCAGTGCCAGGGAGCAAAGCCATTTAGAATTAGTCCCTAAGAAATGATGATTATCAAGACTTCTTTCTGCAGGACCTTTGCTCGTTGGCCTACACGCCACCCAGTAACAGGATTTGCACGACTCCAGCCAGCTGCTTGGAGAATACGTCCCATTCTAGTGCTTTACCATATGTCATACGGTATTCATGGCAACAAGCATGACTCATAAGATCAACTCATGCCTGTATAAGGTTTTTGGCAAATTTGGTGTGTTTTACTAAAAGTAATACATGCAAGGCTCATGCTGAGGTCATATTCCAACCCACAAAAAAAGGGGCAAAGAAAGCCAATGAGCAGAAAGCACCTGACGTCCTCAAGCCAAAGCACTTGGTCTCTCTTGGAGGTCCTTGATAGACTCCTCCAGTTGTCCTCTGAGCCATCCGCAGGTCTCCATGGGCCCAAGCCAGAGGAACCAGGCACTGCTCTGGAATCCATCCCTGCCCGGCGCAGCCGTCCCGAAAGGCAGCTGTGAGCACGGCCGGACACTCCCTGCAGTAACGGCTCCTTCCAAGGGCCTCTCGGCCCCTCCAGCACGCGAGAGGCAGCCAAGTGCTCTCGCCTGCCAGGATGTCACAAGACTGGTGAGTCACGGGAGGATCACAAAGTGCTGTTCTCGTAATGGAGCTTAATAACAGCCAGTGTCAAGGTAAAAGCACCTGTAAATGAGACAGTACATAACTTTACAGTCTTGCAATAACACTGCTGGGCAACTCAAGCTCGCAGTTCTCTGCACTCGCTTCGTCCGTGTTCGGTCTTGTTCTGTGCAGCAGCTTTGGGGCTGATGTGTCATTGCCGCAAGGATGGGTCATTTGTAGGACAGTGCTACCTGGACTCTGATACCCAGGCAGATAACATGGTCCCTCCTCTCCTTGAAGTGCAAGCTGTGAGCCCGGTGTGTGACAGCGAACGTTGCCAGTGAGGAAACACAGCTTTTCTGCCCAGACCATCAGCAGCAAACCCGCTGCAACCCAGACTGCTGCAGAGTGATGTGTCCACAGGATCCGTCCGGCACAGCAGTGACCCGTCTGAAATTCATAGTCCAAAAGAAGATAAGCTAGTGATGGACCACCGCTGACAGATCTGAATGGAGACTGCTCAGCCCTGATGGCTGGGCAGGGAGGAGACCTCGGTGCCTCCGGCACACTGTGTTTGGTGGGGTGAGGAAGAGGATGCAGCTTGTGCTGTAGTCACTGATGGTCCCCTCTTGGTCTGCCAGCTGTTAAGCTGCATGTTGATTCCAAAACGTCAGATCCCGCTTTCCACCTGTGGCCGCACAGACTGTGGGCTTTCCCGTGTCTCCAGCACTTCTGTATTTACTTTCCCAGTCTGCTGCTCTCACCCCAGACCCTGCGTAGGGTGTCCCCTGGCCAGCTGCACTTCTACATGGCAAAACTCCTTCTTTCTTCTTTCTGTCAGCAAATCCCTCTGTCCTCCCCATCCTACAGCTTCAGGGAAATTCCCCTTCTCTTTCCTGACATACAAGTAACACCCAAGCACGGCCACTCTTACCTCCACGCTGCCAGCCAGGCAGGAGGTCCATAAACAGCAACAAGACCTCACCAAATAACACTGTCTCTAAAACTGCCGGTTCAAGTGCCTGGGGAAGGACATCTGCTCACCTGCAGATTCTTCTGCCTGTTTGCTGCAGCTGAGGATGCCCCTTGCTCCTCCCTGGCTTGCTCTAGGCTGCATCCCAGGCATCCAGACACTGGTCCAACAGGTGACCTTTCCCCCTGGAGTTCCTCCAAACGTACACCCAACGTACACCCTCTCCCTTTGTTTATCTCCTGAGCATCGTTACCATTCGATAATGATCTCAGAGGTGCTAAGCTGATAGTCATCTACCTCAGCTACTCCGCACACTTTGTCAGGCACGTTGGTAATGAAAACATAAAGTGTAAAGATATCCCCTTCCCAAGGTAATGGAAAACCTGAGTGGAGATTGACGTTAGAAACGAGATAGGCGGACGGAGAAGCCAAGTAAAAAGGAGCAACATCTGGTTCTGTTTTTCTTTGTGAAATTATCTCACACTGACCAAGCAGTACCTTCTCTGAAGTATATAAACGTTGAAGACACACACACATGGTTGTTATCAAATGGTATTGTGCAAAATTAAATTGGCTACTTTATGGTGAAATGGAGAAGGAAAGCAGGCATTTCAAACACATGCATGTCTCTCAGCGAGGTCTGGAAGCGATCACGACGCAAGGATGGCTACTTTAAAATATCTACAAATAGTTAGGGCCATTCTGTGAGATGAATAAGCTGGGGCTGAATTTAATAAAGTTATCAAGGCCATAATAACACAGGGGCCAGTGCCTGAAACTAATAAGCGATTTGGTGAGCATGAGATAGTTCATATGTGCAAGGCATTCCTCCAGCGCTGACTTGCAAAGGTAAAACACCATGCCAAATTCCTCTAACTTCACCAAGATGCGCTGAACGTCTGCCCTTTGGCCAGGCTTAGCCAGCCGGACTGGAGGGGACGTTCAACACATTTTTGTTACGGGGTAGTCACAGGCTTGTCCTGTCCTTCACTGGTAGGTCCCCTACAGCAGGCACACGTTTGTCCTTAGCATGTCTGCTCTCCATCCCAGTCAGTAGCATATTTGTGGTTTAAGAAGAGAATAATAAAAAAAAAATCTTTACCAGAAACAATCTGTTACATCAAATTTTAATCTAATGTTTTTCCTGAGTAGCTTCAGAGCAGGTTCCTCAGGGCTCCAGCCTTGCTGCCCATCCCCAGCCAGAGTCGTGGGACCTCGCTGGTCCTTGGAGCTGGGCAGGACACAGGGATGCTGCACCAGCAGGGTGTAGAGGAATGTTCTCCTTTGCGCTCTCCAGAAATGAAATTTTCCATTTGTGGAAAATTCCACATCTCTGATTTTTATATATTTTGTTCTAATTCAGAGGGATATTTTAGATATGAGAAATTTTCTCTGGACTGGAAATTCCCGTTACCGCACATGTCGAGAGGAAAGTGTTCAGTTTTTCCAGCAGACTGGTGGCAGAGCAGGAAAGAGGGCTTGGTTTTCCTGAATTCCTCTCCAGAGCTCTGTTCATTGAGCCACGCAGCCTCTGCAAGACTTTTGTTTGGATAAACCAACCTTTCCCACAGAGCTGCAAACCTGGGCAAAGGGTGAAGTAACAACTCTACTTTTTTTTTTTTTTTTTAAATTTCAGATTCAGAGCAGGGTTGGGGCTGGCTTTGGGGAATGCAGTTCTCATTCCTTTGAAAATTCTTGTTCTGCCAGTTGGGAGTTTTGTTCAGCACTTCCCTTCCCAGTTGGTATTGTGGGGCTGAACTTTCTCAAGACGTTGACTGTGCGGAAAGAAGAAAAAAGAAGGGCAGATTTCATCTAGCTTGGATTTACCCGGGGAGTGATTTTCTTCCAGAGATCCTAATCTGAAACCGCTTCTTCCTGCTCCCCTCTATAGTAGTTTACAATCTCTGACCTATGCAGGGATGGACCGTGAATCTGTTAGCACCAATGGTGCTGGCCAAATACTCGGGGAAGAGAGAAATTGGCATTTTGGCTCACGATATTAAGAATCAAGTTTATTAGAGCCATGGCTATGCGTCAGCACTGAGCTGGGCATTGCACTCTACCCTGAAAATCACAGCATTTATGTAAAAACCAGTTAGGCAGAATTTACTCATCTATCACCAATTTTGCCTGTGTAGAGGAGTCTAGCTGAGCTTCTGGACATCTGCTGGGGCTGGTTCTGTTGCAATTAACTTTAAGACTCTCCACGATATCTCCCGGAAAAGGTAGGAGAGGCAGCTGCAGACGCATCCTTTAGAGGGAATGGTTACTGAGAAGGCTTTCAAATTGCCTTGGGAAACACAACTCTGAGCCCCAAGTTTCAATGGAAATGCAGTAAAGAAAACCTCAAAAAGCAAACTACAAGCTCCTCTCCCAGATTTCCTTTTCCTTTCATGGCGCAAATTAGAGAATACAAACTTAGTGGAATTGCAGGCGTCTAAGAATAGCTTTGATTTTCCTAAACATTTACAATTCTGTTTTATGTACATCGTCAGAAAACGAGCAAGGAAATACAAAATGTAAATCTTTAAATGAACCTGAATACCAAGGAGACTTTACATATCTGCTTGTAACAAATGGGATGTTGCAGCTAAATCTCAAACAGGGGAATCAGAGAGTTTCAATAGCCGTGGATGCATGGAGTGTAATCAGACACGGGATGTCTTGTGTAGGGTCCGTCTTTCCCTCCCTCCCCTCCCTTGCAGGTTAAGAAAACTATTGTGACTTGCTATAGATTTTGCCGCCTGCCATTCGGTTTGGTTTCACGGCTCCCGGAGCCACAATCTGATCTCCATTTCAGAGAGCAGCAACAACCTGCTAAGCTGGACGTCAAAATTCTCCCTGGCCAAGGGGCTGGGGGATCGTCCTCGCCGCTCTGGGGTGTGCAATGGATAGTGTCCCCATTAAGCAAGTAGCATGCAAGGTGTAACGAACCCAGACGCTGCAGATCTGAAACCACCTCCAAAAGCAGCAGATTTGCAGGAATTCTGGAAAACCTGTTGGGTGTCTTTGATAAAAAGTCACATTTACAACAGGGATATTGTTCTCGGTTGTACTGCAATGCTGAGAGAAAAGTTGAATTTGGGAGAAGATATTAGCCCTTTCCTCAGCAGGACAGCCCCGATAGAGCAGAAAGCATTAAGAAAGCAATTTAAAAACCATAATGCTCAGGAAGCACCTAATTTTACTACCAGCTGGGTGTTAAATTAATTGTGTGCAAGCTGAATGTGGCACGAGATAGAAAAGTCAGGCTTTAAAGCGTGTCTGCTTTTCTAAGAGCAATTTTGTTTCTTGGTTGACAGCAAGGAGTGTATCTCATGGAAAGCATCAGGTGATCAGCAGAATGATATCATGATGGATTATCCCAGCGCATGCTTGCCTGGAAATGCTCAGAGGTCAGGAGCAGGTTATAACTCTCTCCAACACGGAGTTATGAGCATGATGTGTTACCATCGGTCTGCAAGGAGAGGTTGCTTTTCGGAGCGGGAAGGAGGCTGCCTACAGATGGGTAGAGCGATGATTCACTCGTCTCAGCAGGCTGAGGAAACATGTATTAGTGAAATCTTGGATACCGCAGAGGCTGATAAGTGTTACCACTCCCATTTTCTCACTAGGTAAACTGAGGTCAGAGATGCTTTTCGACTTGCCCAAGGTCATGCATAAATTAGTGGTAGAGCCAGAAACAAGACCTAAAAGACCCCGCTTCCTTTCATTGCCACAGCGTTTTCAATTGCAGATGCAGAAACATTGCACGCCTGTTGTTGAAAAAGAACCCATTACCCGTCTGCAGGACTTGTATCAACCTCAAGAGAGATCAAATAGCCCCGTGGTGAGAAGGCATCCAAGAACAGCTGCCTGCCTGCTAACTGCTTTTTAGGCTGTGATTTCTTCAGTAGCATCGCTCCTGGTTCCCACTGAATGAACACTCTTAATTTAGATTGATGGAGCCATTCTGCAAAGCAAGAAACTTTCACTTACAGATATGCAACTTCTATACTTGTTCAGAACAGCCAGAAATGTTATTTATACCAAATTTACAGCTCAAAGCTAACAGCTGTTAAAGCCCCTCCCTGCCTGCTCTTTCCATCTTTTTTTCTTTTTTTTTTTTTTTTTTCTGGTCAGGATCTTGTTTTGGAAATACCCCAGATTGTAATAGTTTTACTTGTACTGTATTACTTGGCTTTGTTCATCTACTGATGAAGTGCCAGCCCTGAAGTACTGCCAGATGAAAGTAGGCATCTTATAGCACTGAAGGGAACTTTCCCGAGATTATTTATTAGTCGAGTCACCACACAAGTGTTCTGAACAAACAGCAGGTCTCTGCCCAAACGTGCTTACAGTGGGAAGGTGTGGAGAAGGTTTGATGCATGGCATCTATCAAAACCCAGGGAGGAGGTTGCAACCTCAGCTGGACCTGCTCTGGCCATGGCTCTGGCCAAGTGGCTGAGCAAACGATCAGCAGCAAAATTTCAGGGGAACCCAATTTTTCTTTTCCCCACAGCTTATGTTTGGGGTGATTTGGGTTCTCAGGCAAGTCTCTGCACCATGTGAACCAGCAAAGCAGCCTGGGAAGGGGGGAAATCCAGCTACCATCTACTCAGCACTTCGTCCCGCTCCAGACAACACTTGCCTCACGGCTAATTTGAAGTCCAAACTGGGGTTAGTTCAATTCTCAGGCCCAGATTCACTACAAAGACCAGAGTCTTGATGAGTCTTGATGAACATTTTAACTAACTTGGACCAAATTCCAAGTTCATAACAGAACACAAATCCAGGCACTTTCATGTGGTCTGAGGTTTTGTAAAGAAAGGTTCATTTGGCTCTCAAGTTGACTTTGGGTTTGGCTGTGTCTCCTGGGTCACTCCAGCCTGAGAAGGCTGATGTGGGCTGGCTCAAGCCCTGCCGTTGCTGTCACAGCTGGGGAGAGATCAGCTTTTGTCACTGCAAATTGCAGAGAAGCAAGAAAATAGTGGGATACCGATATGATTAACTCTTTGCAGGCTGCACAGCAATCTGATACAAATGCTTCCAGAAATTCAATCCTATGATGGCCTTCTACAAACAAACCACACCTCTACAACAACAGAATTTAAACAAGATCATCATCTTGCATGCCTTTCTGGGTTCCAAGTGATTTTAACTGTTTACCTTGCATCTTGGTAAGGCTATGATCTACTGAATTAATACTTGAAAAATCTAAATGCCACTGTTTTTCTCGTTATTTTCCCTTGCACAGATTTCAAGGGGTAGGTGCAATATCTTAGCAAAGGAGGAATTTTTTTCCTGGGTAAATGTGACGGGCAGCAAGTGAAAGTGAGCTCCTGGTGAGGGAAGTCCTTCGGGTACTTGCGCATGTCACCACAGTGTCATGCCAGCTTGCTGACCAGTAATTAGCTTGGTTGAAGTCTGGCTCAGCAGATCAAACTACAAAGGCATGCATTTTTGAGGGCCTTCTTTCTTGCAAGAATATATAAGAAGCCTTTCTAGGAGCGATTGCTTAAGTCCCTCCTGTGATCTCACACAGTAGACCTAAAAAATAGATTAAGAAAAGTAATAAGCTAAAGGAAAAAAACACAGTGCTTTGCTCATTTATTTTATATATTAAGGGGAACACCGACCTTTGAGATCTCTTCTTTTCCTAGTATTCATGATGATGAATAGAATGTATTCTGACTTTAAATGAAACAGTCCTTTGAAAAGACAGAAAATTAGCAACATATGGGCCAAAGGACCCAAAGAGAAGAGAAAAAAGGAGGGGGAAGAAAATGACTGAAAGAAAGTTTCGGATGTCGCTGTGATCTTGCAGCAGAATATTTTAATATTACCGTTATTAGGGGAGGTCAGGCCCCCTTTGGACATCCTCCTTGCCTCACACGTGACGAGGCCTTTCTGTGTGCGACGCAAAGCAGAAATTACCCTTCCTGCACTGCAAACGGTCCTTGCCCAACCTGACCAGCGGATGCCACAGAGGAAAAGGACAGCAGGATGAAACAAAACAAGGTTGTTATTCTCTTCACTATCCCCTCGCTGCTGTGAACCAGAGATACTCTAGAATGTAAGATACAATCTTCCCTGCCAGCCTCCCAGGCAGCCTTGGAGTCCTTTGATTTGGGTCCTGGGTGCTTACCCTGAGGCTCACCTCTGCTCTGCCCGGGGAGGTGAGGTAGAACACCTTGCGTGCTGCCCCTGGATGTCCCTGGACCTCTGCACAGTGCAGAGGTACCAGACCATACCCCAAAAGTGCAACACCAGTCCTGTTAGCTGGCCACCACCATTGCTCACAGTTGCTTTTTCCACAGCCAAATGCCTCCTCGTGTGCTTTACCCTGTCTGTGATGCACCTGCAACCTGCGCCAGAGACAGGGCTTTCTTTGCACTCACCATTGCGCTGAAACAAGCATACGCTTATTTTTATGAAATAAAATCAATAACAACAAAAAATGTCATATTGCCATTTGTATTCCTATTATAAATTTTCCTTAACTTGTTTTTTTGGGGGTAGAATTTCCTTGATTTTCTCTAAATCATATCTGAAATGTTTCATTTCTACAGGAGGATGGAGTGAACTTGGTCAGGGGTGGGTGGCTGAAAATAGTTTATGCCACAGACGAAGACTAATTACCTGAACCTTTTTGATGGCTGGGAATCTTCAACAAATCAGGAATTAGCTAAAACAGGAGCCAAAGTATCAAACTGTTCACAGCTAACTTTGTGTAATCATTTAAGTGTCTTAAGTGTATTGATTCAATATTCTTAATTAAATTCCCAAATACTTCCATTTTAATTAAGATCTGATGCAAGCCAGCCAGAGCAAGAAAACTTGTAAAGACTTTCAGCTTTGTCCGTATCTCTCTTACAGCATATGTGTTTGGAAAGGCCACGTGCTGATATGAAATATCTCCAGCGGAGCAGTAATTAGAGCAGACGAAGCCGACCTGGCCGTGGATGTCAATTCTGCAATGACATTGGGAAGTGCCACATTTATACGTTATGCAGACAGCTCTGAGAGACAAAGTGTTGGTTTTTTCCCAAGTGAAACCAAATCTGGGTAAAATTAACATTCTATCCTGCTAGTATATTTAGTCCAGATCCAAGTCTGCTTATTTTTTCCATTCTCTGTCATTTTAGCTCATTTGTCTCTCAGCTGAAAAAAAGAAGGGCAAAAAAAAGTTCTGTGCTATTGCACAAGCATGAAAACTGCTCTGTGCTCCCCACAATACGCATAAGTCTGTGTATCCTCTGCACACCCTGTAATATATATTACATGACCATACTTAGGTATTTGCACAGACCTGCTATCACTCTGCTTTTCCCCCCCGTATTTTGGACTGTTTAGTTAAAAATTACTTTGGGGGCTTTGCTTCTCCTCTTGGCCATCGACAGGCTTTGCTTTTGCATAGGATGCACAAATATTTCTCAAAAAGCTTTTTTTTTTGCAAATGCCGCTGCTTCCCTCCAGAGCAGCACGTGCTTAAATCAGCAAGACTCTTAAAAGCAACGAAGTAAATAGGAAGCTTGTGACTGAAATACTCTGTCCTACAGCTCTTGCAGTAACAGCGTAAACTCCTTTTGGCTTTAGCTCTGGCCCAGTTTGAGGAGGGACAGGAGAGAAATTAAGCCCCTATGGGCTTTGGCATCTCTGCTAGGTCTGTCTGCTAAGGTGCCGCTTTGTGTGAGGTTGTTAATGGCTCGTGGATTATGGAAATCCTTTAGCAAATGGGCATTCTGAGCAGCCCCGCGTCTCGGGCATTTTTCAAAGAAGAAGTCATAGTCCCAGGATGGGGTTTGAAATGATCGATGCCAGGGCCAGTCAAACACAAACTCCTCCTCTTGCAGAACTAAAACTTGTTTCTCAGTGTTTTACCTGGTCTAAACTACAGCCAGCTCCACCTGCCTCCTGGTGCATGGAAAGAAAGTCCACCTCAACTTCTTATCCAGACTCTCCCAGATGTCCATTCTTGCGATAAAAAGAGTGAAGGAAGCAGCACCCAGAGGTCACATTTTGCCCTCAGACCAGCATTGTCCAGCACAAAGGCTCGGCACTCCCAATTCCAGCTGGTCTCAGCAGGGAGGACACCTGCAGCCCGAGGACATCAGACCATAAATCTGACCACAAAACGGCATCCTGAGCCCTGTGCTGTCATCTCCACCTGTCTCAGCAACGGTAACCTGCAAGCCTCTCCCAGGCTGCCGTTAGACAGCTCGTTTGCAGGCAGCCTGAGACGTTAATGAGCCAGCGACACTTCCCACAGTCTGGCTTGCGTCACCTCACACAGTAGATCTGCAGGTGATGGCCATAATTTTCTTCTCAGGCTCATGGATATAACCAGGGCACTGTTATTTGCAGTCTACCTGCTCTCCACCACTTTCTCCTCTGTCTGTTGGGTCTTGCCTTGTGGGCCAGAAGGACTTAGGGAAAGCAAGCGCCCAAGCCCAATGGTGCCCTCGTCTGGCTGAGGCTCCCGTGCAATAAATATCCACTGCAAATATTCATCCTCATCTTCATCTCCGCACCAGGCAATACCAGGAACAACGGACACAAACCCCAGCTGGTTTGGGATGAGGTTATGCCTCATGTCCGAGATGGGATGGCCCCACAGGAGCCTTTTTCCACCCATGCTGCTGGCTGCTTTCCCAGCTCCCGTCCCAGCCTCTCCACTCCACGCTGTGCAGCACATGGAGCATGTAGCCCTAAGAGCAAAGTCCTCAGGTAATGATTTTTAGGGTCAGATAAACTCTGCCCTTTGCTTCCCCAGCTGGCACCAAGAGGACCCCCACCACCGAGAGCAGGGCTGACGGGCAGCCCATGCCAGCCAGCATCTGCTGGCCATGGATTTGAAGTGACATCATGAGTTTGTGGTTTTGTTTTGGGGTTTGTTGTTGTTTTTTTTTTCCAAATGGATCTTTCAAAATTCACTCTTGTGGTCCCTTCCACCGATTTTGCTTGAAGAGATAAGACTGGTTTTTGGCAAGTGGCCAGCTTAACTGTTGACGGAGCCATACAGTTCAGCTCCTAGCTGCAGGACTCTTCCTCTAGAATAAAGGGTCCTTTTCAGTTTACAGACACAAATACATGAATAAAGGCATATTTCATGCGTGATGTCTAAGTATATCAATCAGATAACTGGAACTGGTGTGCGTGTGGAGAAATTTCTGACGTAATATAACTTGTACAAAGAAGAAAGGCGCTTTCATTAATCCGGTGCTTGGAATGTCACTTGTACACTAACAAGTGATTCAGTAAGAACTTGGAAAAACAAATGAAGCCATCATTTTCACATATGCAGGAGCCTCCCAAATTACAAGAGCAAGTGAGTGTACAGGATTCACAAATAGAAAGAGACTCCCAGATCCCAGAAAGATCTAGAGAAATAACTGGAAAATGCAGAGCAGGTATGCATAAATTATGCTGATGTGTCCGACAAAGAAAATAAAACTAGTTCACACTGTTGGATTTTTTTGTGGGAAGGAGAAAGTCACTGCAGTTCTGCAAAAAAAAAATAAGATCCTGAGGACTGGAGTTTGCAACAATCCTCATGCAAATCCTCTTTTGTAGTGGGAGTACAGAAGGGACTTGCTGACTCCTGCCAAGATTAAGAATCTCCTACGTTCAGATCCTGTGTCCTGTTGAGATTTCCAGCTCATCTGTAATATGAAGACGGACTCTTCCATCCTGTCCTTGTAGCCCCAAGAACATACAATAACTGAAACACATTGTGGCATGCTCACACAAATACCAGTGGTGGATTCGCACTGCAAAATTCAGTTCTGGATATAAGTTTAAATGCCCCGAAGTCTGGTAAGTTTGGATTTACTAAAAAGCACTACATTAAAATGAAATGAAAGATTTTATTTGAACCAAAGAAAGGAAATTAAATTTAGGTGGAAATTCCATCATCAAAAATTCCTGCACTGTGTCTCAGTGTTTTGGCACCTACAGAACGGTAAATACAGCTCCGCACTCTTTGGACATCTCCACTGTATCTTAAGTGCCTTTTGTGTAGGCATAAGATGATGGGTTAATAATATTATTTCAGCTTTAACTAAAAAACATTTTCTTGTCTTTTAAAATGAAAGACAGACTCTTAAGATTGCTTCCATGTCAATTTTTCGTATTTATCACAGGTATTTATAAGGTGCCTATCAGACAGGTATCCAAGTGCCAGCTTTTTTTCTCATGGTAAGTTCTTTGATTTTTTTTTTTTTTTAAAAAGGTAATTTCATACCAAGAAAATGAAGTTTTCATTTTAAAAAGTATTAAAAGGATTGTTATAAAAAAGGAGGAAACATCTCTCCAGGGATAATATGAAAACTGTGTCTGCTTTACAGCTGTTATGGCCCATTCCAGCAGTTCCCTAAATGTAGTCTTGCACCATTGATAGTCCATGGCATATTTGCTGGAGCTCCACAGAGATCTTGGCTCTCTTCCTCATTTTCAGCCCCTAAACTAGATAAAGAGACAGCTTAAAAATGCACATTATTCATTCCTAATGCAGCTTTTCCACACCGGCAGCTGCTGTCCTTGACAGAGGGAAGCCTGTCGGTCCTGGTGGGGCAGGAAGGCAGTCTGTACAGCTGCAAAAAAGTAAGGAAGGGGCAAGAAAATCAGCAGTGTATATCTAAGGAGAAAACTCGGCGTAATGGAACGTTCATCCCAGGACAGGCTTCTGTCCGCACAGAAGGATGCAGTTGTCCCATGCCAGCCCGGTGAAGGGGGTAAATAAGCATATCTGAGATGAGCTCAGTTAAGTATCTTATTGAAATGTGGCATTATCACACAAACTGCAGAAGAAACTTTTGAGTTCCACGCGTATCTTGCAGGGTAGGTTCAGAAAATGTGGCTCCAGCCACCAAAAACGTCCTTGAGGCTCTTAGCGCGGGATCGTGCTTGCGGTGAAATACGCAGTTGCAGCAAGGGATGCAAGTAAGCCTCAAGATAAAAGAGGACAGCTAGTAAAGGGTTAATTTCCCAAACACCAGCATAAAAGATAATAGCACTGTGTTAATGACAGTGCTACGATAGCAACCGATAACAGTGACGCTAGCGATCAAAAAGATGTGCCGGTGCTTTGGGGCGAATAAACTGATTTTAGCGACTGTGTCTGACATGTTGATAATGTTTCGTTGACTTTTACGCCATTGAGAGGGGAGCTGAGGAGAGTGGAGTTTGCGTCTTTCTTGCAGCCTTTTTTGCAGGGAAGGCAGGGGATCTCAGTCTGGCCGCGGCCAGACCTGGAGCTCGCCGACACCAGCTACCGGTGCCTGCAGGCACGGAGTCGGGTGGTGATGGAGGAGCAGCTCTGGGGCCATCCAGCCTCACCTCTCCCTCCATCTCTGGTTTTGATCAACTCCACCGTAAAGAACGGTGTTTCCAGCCAAGATCCTTGTACGCAAAGATTTAGCTCAAATCCCGTATGGTATTTATAAACACCTTAAAGTATGCAATCCTGGAAGCAGGCTCTCCACCAGCAGTAGGGCGACAGACCTCCGATGGCTGGGAGTCGTGGTGCTGCCATCACTTGGGTCGTCTCCATCCAGGAGGGGACATTTTCCGGCTGCTGCTGGGGGTTTTGCACAGGCGCTGGCTGCAGAAGCTGCGAGTGTGAATGCACGGACACAACCAAGGGCCCGAGGACCAGCCCAGCGTCCTGCGCGCAGACGGCATCCCGGTCGTGCCGTTTCGTCTGCTTCTGCAGAGCAGACCAGCGCCATCAAAAAGGACTCTGCCCACTTCAAAGGGAAATGTCAGCAATTATGCAGAGCTAATTGTATCCCGATAAGAACACCAGCTTCATTATTCCATCCTGGTTCACATTTTCATATCTAAGTTCTGTTTATTTAAAGTAAACACCCTCGAATCATGCTTTCTTAAAAATATAAGATACTAACAATTTTATTTCTAGGGATACATGTTCATTAGAGATAAGGTGATTAAAAAAAAATCATTTTATACTGCTAATTGTAAGCAGAAAACAATAAGCTCCCCATGAAAAATGCACAAATAATGTGCCACACAGGCCTCTAACACTGGAAGTTCAGTAATTGTTTTTTTGATAAAATGTTTTCAACTTCTTAATATTATTTTTATAGCTAGAAATCTAGCTTTCAGACAATGGGTTGGGAACCCGCATTCCCTGCATGTTTTAGACAAATAACGTACTCTCTCGATTGAAACCAATGGAAGAATCACTCCTGCCTTGCGGGTATTATATTTTTTAATCTACCAATAAGTTTGTTTCTTTCATTTTTTTCAGTTTTACACAAAGTAATTCCAAACTGTAAGCCACGACTGACCTAAGTACTTATTAAAAATGCTAATATGCTTTTTTGCTTTGATGTCTGGTGAACAATAAAAGGGAGAGAGTTACTCTGGGACACTGTAATCCTTTATTTGTCACTAAGTTATGACACCCAGCAGAGCTGTGTGACAGTCCAAATCAATCATCCCCCGTGCACTGCAGGCCTTCGCTGCCTCCTGCAGAGTCTATGCAGTTTAATTAGCTTTTTTTCACACTAGCATAATGTACATCTGCAGCTTCAGCAAGAAAAAGAAATGGAGGATAGTTCACTGGGATACGGTGCCTTAAAAAAAAGTTCATATAAAAAAAAAAAAAGTCTGAAAGAAGAAACATCACAATCCTTTGTAGTTTACTTCAGAGGAGTTTGCGGTAGAAATCTACAGGACTGGGTACTCTATATTGTTAAATGTAGATTTTTTTTTTTTAACCTAATAAAGGCCTTTTCAGCTAAAATCTCAGATGGCATTTAAAGCCTTGTTCTTTTCTAATGGTCTATATCTTTTATACTTTCTTCTTGCGGTTGATCATGCAGTAGCTCATTATCTGCTCTTCCCCTCCCCACGGTGGGTTGGTACAATGGAGTCTTCAAACCCATATTTGCTGGTTAGAAATCCCTGTCCCCCATCCCCGGCAGCGCCCCAGGCTGCGGGAGGTGAAGCCGAGCTCCCTTGCACCCGCACCGAGCCCACGGCCGGAGCACATTGGAAGTGGTGGGTCCGTGGCAAATAAACCCTCCCTACAGTTAGCCAAACAGAAGCCCGCGGGAGCACAGGTTGAGAGGGGCGGACACGGGCTGAGCCCGCCTGGCATCCTCTCGGCTGGCGTGCCAGAGACCGTGCAAAGCCATGGGACAGAAGGTCTTCGGATAAACGGGATTGCGCCATCCCAAGAAAATATTTCTGGCCTTATTAGGCTAGTGGTTGGATCTGATGATATATTCAGGCAAATAAAAATGACTCAGGCGCTGCCTCATTTGAGAAAGGGCAGTATCCTTTTCCAGCCATTCCAGCTGATGCGATAGAGCTTGTTAACTTGATGGCACAAGCTAATGCTGTTTGGCTTTAATTTATCTTTTCTACCCTTTGTGTACCGCAAAGAAGTTTAAAGGCACGCGTGATCATTCCTTATGCTATTCCTCCGAGCGTGACCACAAAGGAGTCACCTGCAGAACACAGCAGCTCCTTTATTCAAATGATAGATTACATTACTAGAGGCTTGTCACTCTTAATAACCTTCCAACAGAGAAATGCATCTAAGGAGATGATGGGTCGGGTTCAAACAGGAACATTCAGCAAGAGCAAGCACTTTCCACTCCCCGGTTTCGAGATGTGCCAGAGTGGAAGTGCCTTACAAAGGCTGTGGCTGCAGATGGACGAGGTCCAGTGGGTCACAGCAGTGGAGACGGTCACAAAGGCTGGAAAGTGGTCAAAGACATTTATCAGCCCCTTATTTTTTAAGCAGAACTCCGCCTTCAAATGACCCAGCAATTTGCTTAAGATCTGCTAGGACTATTTACATTCACCTTCATCGTCTCTGCTCACAAAATGCAGATGTGATCCACCAATTCTGGGCACTAATGAAAGTACCAGAGCAGCAGCCAGACCTACTGTCAAAGTCCCTTTTAGAGCTGTGCCTTAAATTGTCTTTTAAACAGCACCTCTCTAATCCTTCAGTGCAAAAATGCTTTATCCTCTTGTGGGAATTATACATATTTCCCAGTTCAAAGAGGTATAAAATATAAATGTACTTCTGTACAATTCAGCATTAATAAAAGTAAATAGTTAGTGTACAGTGCCTTTTCATCTTCAGATTTCGAGTTGCTTAAGCATTTAGAGACTACATTTGGCATTTCTTGCTGTGCTGCTTCTTGGTCTAATGCTATTATTGAAAATATTTTTATCCTGGGCCTTGGCTGGGGTAATTCCTTTGAAAAATCTCATTCCACACTTACACCAGCAGTTCTTCACTGTTTTCGTCTTTTAAAATAGATAATTCATTAAGACCATAATATGCAGTTTTAACATACTTCCAGTTTCATGTTAAACAGAGAGTTCCGGTTTTGGGTCTGGTGAACACAAGCAGTGAGTTTCTTGTTCAGAAGTGAAACATTTTGAAATAATCAAAATAATCCATCTGAGCAAGCACGGGGCTGAGCATCCCTCTGTGAAGACCAAAAAGCAACTATGGTCCACATGAGAGATCCCGAGAAGGACCCCCTTCTCCTCAGAGGCCCTCTCCTGGGCATTTCAATGCAAGGATCCACTTCCCTCCCAAAGTACCCCAAAGCTAGGAAGACTAGATCTTCAAGGACTTGGAGAAAGACAAGCAAAGGAAAAACATCTCTCTCATCAGCTATGCTCTCAGGAACGCAGACCATGTTGGTCTCCTAAGGAACGCAACCAAAGCAATGCACAGACTCCTCTGCCAGCTGCCCAAGGGAGTGGCGGGCAGGGGGTAGGACAGATAGGAGGGGAAGTGGAAGTGCAATAACATCTCCAACCACTCCGGCAAGATTTGCTGGAATTCACCTGCCAGACCCCTTAGTCAGACAGAAAAAGGTCAGTCCGATCCATCCACGTGTTTGGGTGGTAGCCTCCAGCAAACCCAAGACTTGCTGTTCCAGTGAGGGTGCATCAGAGGGATCCCACCCCTCTCCTGATTTTGTAGCTTCCAGTTTGCTGACACTGGAAAGGCATCAGAGAAGATAGGAGGTACTTATGCAAAGACTTCTATCAATGGGGAGGCCCATCTTCAAAGCTTTGATTTTACCAGGTGCTGGCATCCCTTCTGAGAGCTGTTCTTGCTTGGGGGGATTCCATCTCAAAGTCTTCACATCACAGGAAGGGGAGTCCTGCTTTGAAGAGTCTCACCAGCAATGGGCCAAACCTCCTATTTGCATTTCATTTTTGGCTGCATGAAGATTGCTCATTGCCACTAACCAAGCATTTTGCAATCTTTTTAAAGCAACAAAGTGCAGTGTTTGCTGACACAGCTCAACACCGGGACATGTACATGTGCATCCAACTGAGAAAGTCACCAGGAGTTTAGACAGGTGTGGACGGGTGAATTAGAGTTAGAACAAAGTAGTGGTGCATTTGGAGTATGCCTATCAAGTTGCAACAAGCAAAAGTTAATGTTAAATTAAGGGATCTACTTCCAGAGTTTGCACTTGGCAGCTGGCTTGATTCCTAAAGTGAAACCAGGAAAAGAATTTAAGGTTGAATTTATTTTAAGACTACCTTGTTTGAGTTGCTTTGCTGATCATCCTGGGAATCTGTGTCATGTTGGACTCTAGCAGAACTTCTGCTGGATCCTCAGCACTGCTGATGGGCCCCACCTGGTCAAGGAGCAGCATCTTCCAAAATTTCAGAAGTACAAAAGGCATCACCAAAGGCCACTCAATTTTGTTTTTAACTTCAGCTTTGCCCAACTCAGAGTTTCTTTAATTTCCTAAAGGTTCTTAGAATATAGGGCAGTGCTGACATAATCAAAGCAGCCAAGTCTCCTGGCTTAGACACTGTCTTTGACCTCTCAGTGGCTTGTTTTCCCTCTGTCACTTACTTTTCAGTGGAATTGCAGAGATTCACCCTTTAGTGTCTGAGGAGGAGTTTGGAAGGCATTTAAGAAATGAAGGTCATTAGACGTTACCTTTCCTGTTGCAAGCCCTTGCATGATGCACAGAGGATTATTATGCCGTTGCCCTTTGGTGTAAACAAACCTTAGAGATTTTCTTTGCAGTGCTCGTAACCAGAACAAAGCCCTTTGCGTTGTTAAAACTCTAACATGAGAGAGTCAAGGAAAGCCTGTTTACCATGCATAACACAAGAAAGGTTCCTGAATAATCCAAGACAAAATGTCTATGCTGGGAAAGTACAGAGGTGGGACTGCTGGTTTCCTTTTTATGAGGAACCCCAGATTCCCCAGTTCTCCATTTGGCTGGTACAAAGAACCTGGAGCTGCTGGTCCTCCCTGCTCTGCTTTGAGTCCACAGAGACTTCAAGAAGATGCAACAAATTTTACGCAAAGTTCAGAAATACCTTGTGCAGTGGGTGATCTCTTAGTGCCTGAGGACAGGTGGATAGAAAAGGAGGTTCCCAGGGAGGCAGAGCCTTACACTGAACCCTTAACACATAAAGAAACCGCTTTGAACCGTGTGTGACTTGAGTTCTGCTGCACAACAGATTTTTTTGGTTGGGCTGAGCTTGAAGCCAAGGACATGGTTCAGGTCAGCATACCCATTGAGGGGGCGAGAGCCAGCTCAGTTTCCCATGGAGCAGCCTGGAGAACGTGACTGTTGTGCCAGCAGGATTTTAGGGACTTTCTAGCTCTGTTGGGCAGTCCTGAGTCCGACTCACAGCCCCCTTCACGCACAGTGCAAGAAGTCGTTGTAAGCAGTAAAGAGGTACAAACCAGCTCGTTTTACCCTGCTTCCCATTTTTCCACTATTCACCTTGAACCTCCAAGCGCAGTTCTGCTGCATCAGACCACTCTTGCCCCTTGACGGTAGGTATGGGACCGGGCTGCCGGTGGGATGCGGCTGCCAGGTAGTTTGCAGAGCACGCTGCTTTCCCCATCACTCGTGTGGCAATCAAAGCCCCGTGCACAAAGGCCCAGCGCTCAGCTGAGGTTTTACCCAGTGGGTCTGAAAGGGCAGGTTTCCTGCTTCTTTGTTTAAATGCTGGCCCATTTGTTGACTTGGAGGCACCCACTCCTCCGTGGCGGCGGCAGCAGTGAAATCATATATCACTCTAATGAGCGTCCCTTCAATAACCATTGCCCTGATTTTTGATACCTGGAGAGAAGATGCACCAGCTAGGGAAGAATTTATCAAAAACACGCCACTGACTAGACATCAGAGGGAACCTCAAAGGGACAGTGAACTAGAACAAAGAACAAAAACATTTACAGAAGTGCTACGCCGAAAAAAAAGGGAAAGGAAAAACTGTACTAACAACAGTAACAAGGTCAGCTATAAAACCAGAATTAAAAGGCACTGCTGGGGAAAAGACGACGACTCAAAAAAGCACCAAGAACTAAGAACACAGCTTGCCAATCAGATCTATACAGATTCCCCTTGATATCTTCCCACTAACAGGCTTTCCTGCAGGACAAGTAAAAAGTTTAAGCGACTGGCTCTGGGAAGGTGGGCTAGAAGCGGGAGAGCAGCGTTCACAGCTTTTAACACAGATCTTCGGGTTCTGCATCAATGGCATCGCTCAAAGGCGCGGGGGCTTGGTGAGCGGAGCCGTGCAGCAGCCGGCAGCAGGAGCAGCCCTCCAGCAAGACGTCGCAGCAAACCCCATTTAGGCTCGTTTCATGATTTGAATAATTATTAATGGAGGTCGGCACCTGAACGGCCTGGCTGGTGGCCTGAGCACATGCTGCCTTTGCCACTCCTGTCTCTCGCAGACGCGGGGGAGACACCGGTTTAAATCAGCGCAAATAAAAGTCCAGCCCTGAGCTTCACCAAAGTAGTGCTAAAATTAGGATTGGTTGAAATCTTGCTAAAAAGCATTTCCTGCAAAAATGGAAGTTTTCTACTCCACAACAAAAGAAGAATTTACTTTTTTGTTGAAAATTTCAACCAGCTTGTGGGAATATGAATGTTTTCAGCATTCCACCAGAATATCCAAGGGCTTTTCTACACAAAAAGGTCAGTACATGGCAGCTCTCTTTGCCTCTGCATATATGCATTCATTCCACCTTCTGTGCATCCATCCAAAAGCAGAGCATTTTCCTCCCTCCCAGCCTTGGTGGCAACATCTGTAGAACAGATAAGCTCTGTTTCCCTACGGTTGTCAAAACCAGGTACGCCCCATATGAAAAACTAGTGGAAGAAAATCAGCTTGAGATCTTAATCCTGAGTTTTTCTGTTCCCTCATTGCCGTGGGACTCAAAAGTGATTCATAGCAAATACCGGTACCAAATTAGAGGTCCTCTATCTTTCAAGCCCTGAGGTGACCCCATCACATCTGGGCAGCACATCACACCTGGGGTGGAGATGTGCTTAAAGCCAAGCGTGTAGATGGAGGACTTTGGTGCCCTGAGGCACCTCCTCGACCTCTGTGTGCTCCATCAGAAGGCACGAGCCTGCTGTTGGCTGGGGTTGTACCCACCAGCCGGCACAGATCTCCTGCGTGCCCCGAGTCCACAGTGGCACGAGATGCCTACACTTAGGTCACTGAACTGCTCCCGACATATCACAGAGCTTAAAATATCTTCCACAGCAATACGGACTCTGCAGAAGCGAGGGAGCTCGTTACCTCGGCTCATGGGTGGAGGAGGATGGGAGCAGGAGCTGACCTTCGCAGCTCTGACCTGCTCCTAAAGGAACCCTCTCTCACTGGGATCTCTGAACACCGAGACCAAACATTAGGCAGCGTGAATACCCTGTAATCATACGCCTCCCACCAATATCTCTGTAAAATCAGGACAGCTTCTATGAGCTAATATTGCAGGGCTGGGTACTAATATTTCATTTTTAAAGCAAGTCCTGCTTGCTTTTTTCCCTGTCCCTTCCCCGTGAAGCTGTGCTTGTTAGCGAAAGTGAAGAGACTTTTGATTTCTAAAGCCAATGTTAGAATGAGCATTTCCCCGTGAGAGCACCTGGTTCTCGTGTTTAATGAGTAAACACAAGGAAACAGAGGCTTGAGGAACGATTGTTCCCAACATCATTACTTCTGAACCCAACATTAAAGTGAAGTAAAAGACAACAGCACAGCAGTTATTTGTTTTTCCACCACTCTTCCTAAAAAATATCTTTAATGAGACGCATTTGAAGTCTAACATGGGGCCGTTCTCCTAGATTATAATTGATAAATCTTCCAAAGTGGTATGGGGAAAGGATTGTGTAATAATTACTTGTTTCTTTTGAGGAAATAAATAAAATATGAAAAACGTAATTACTAACCAGCAAAATGCAGCGAGCGGGTTTCCCGCCGCTCCGTCGACCAGAGCGTACAGAGAGTCGGGATTTCAAAAGTCTCTCCGAGTGCAGCATGACACGCAATGATGTTGCTGCTGCTCGTGTTTGTTTTCCAAGTGCCAACTTTTCCAGTCGGAGTCACTGGTTTGTTTGAAGTCCTCGCATTTATTCCTGTGCCACAATTAATTTTTCTTAAAAAAGGAACAAATCGCTATCCTTGCTGGGTGGGCGGCGCAGGAGTTGATTGCCTTCAGAGCGGCAGGGAGGGCTTCTCCCAGCAGCCGGGGAGGAGGATGGGGCCGGCACACCTGGGTTCCCCAGGCTGGGGGGGGGCAACTGGGGACCCCTTCCCCCCCAGCACGGCGGGGGGTGTGATATTCACTGCATGTGCTTGGTGGAGGGATGGTTTTCCCTGCACCCCAGCTCTTCCTTGCCCCACTCCCCCACAGGCAGTTATTCCCACATTTTCTGATAAACCCATGCTGCAGTTTCACTGTGGGTTTACAGCACTGATCCCGCCCTGGGAGACACCCCACCCCCACCCCCCCTTAGGCACACATACCCTAAAGCCCGTAACAGCAGCTACTAGAAAATGGTTATCGGGTCCTTCACGCTTGTGCATCTCCCTGACACAGCAGGGACCCGCTGGCCTCGGAGCCGGCAGGTCTAACACCTCCCTCCCTCTTTCTAGCATAATTCTTGCTCTGACTATTTTACAGAGAGGTAAAACTTTTTCAATAAGTGGCTAAAAACACCTAGACTGAGAAACTTGTGGTTTCTGATGGGACGCGTAGCTTTTTCCTGAACTTTCAGCAACTGGTTCCACTGAGCGACCTTATCTCTGGCTGAGCTGTATCCAGGATCTACTGGGAAGGGACCTCCTCTCCCTGCGTAGCACGGAACGTTCACGCTCCACCTCAGCCATTAACTGTTCAGAAATTCTCAGCTTAACCCACAGACAAAACTTTTATTCAGCCTTAAACTAGTTTGAGTACCAGGGTTCTCATTCTCAGATAAAGCTGTCAAATAGGTATTCAAATATGTATATTCAAGCCTTTAGACCTTTTCTTTTTTGTTCTTTTTTAACCATTGCTTTGAACAACAGCCTGCAAATTTAATGGATTTAGAAGACTTCAAGCCAATTCTCCCCTTCCTGATTTTGTAAAATGTTATCATAAATGTTTTATGGTGTTTTTAAAAAAAAAATCCTTAAAGTAACAATTTAAATTTTTCATGCACAATGAAGACCTTTATCTTATTCACAGTTGTTATTTTCTGTTTAGCATCACAACACAATACTAATAAAAAAATGCAGTTGGATTGCCTTAAGCAGTTTTGCTGATTTTAATGTATGGTACAGCTTTGTTCATGTTATTCCTTTCCATAAAGCATCCTTAGATCTTTATTCTCCAAGAAAATCATTTATTGGTTTTTAGAGAGGGCAGGTTACCTACAGAGTATGCCTTCCCTACAAGAAAAGGGTGACTTTGATTCAAATAGTGCGTGCTAAAATTCTAGTGAAGACAATTATTAGCAAATTTAGTAGTTTTCTGAATTATAATCATTTGGCTTGGTCCTGGCCACGTAACCTCCTGTCTGATTAATACCCGAGAGAAATTTTCAGCCAAGTGCTATAAAGTATTTCACTATGAAAGCAAAGACAGACTACAGTGCCATGCCTGACACACTGTCAGCAAAGCAAACCTTTCTTGGTCAAGGTTCCTCCTCATCCGTCTGCCAAGACGACTGTTTGTCTATGAATAAAGTTGAAAAGCCCTAAAAACTCTTCCTTTCAACCTAAGCTGCCGATGAATTAATCCTGGAGCGACCTGGACACGGGGCAGGACATGCAGCCTGAGTGCAGCACAAGTAGCATGCCTGGGAACGGTCTCAGCGATGGCAAATCCCTCGGGACAGAGGCGGTTCCCTGCAGTGCTGAGGAGAAGAAATGGATCTGTTGGGTCTCCTCATTGAATAGATTTGCAGCTTTCCAGACTCTGGGCTCAAAAGTGCATCTCTTTCAAGTTCCCAGGCAGTAGATTTTCTCTCCATCTTTTGCTTTTGAGAATTCTAGGAGCATCTTCCATTAAATACAAAGAAGTTTAGCCTTTTAACCCTCTAAACGTGATAGCACAGGCTCCAGTGATCTATTGTCAGTTAAATTCACCCTCTACACTCTCTACTACAGCCTCTCTCTTGTATTTTCTTCCCTGCTGCGTGCACTTATCCCTGCATTGAAAATATGCTTTTAGACTAATACACACTATTGGTTATTTTTAGGTATCAAAGACACTTTTCTCAAGATCTTTCTTCATTAATTCACTAATTCACATTTTTTGTCTTGATCCCATTTGCCCCATGTTCTTTATTGTCTCTTAACCCTGATGCTCAAAAGGTGTCAGCACAGATTAACAGGGAGTCTGATAGCTTCTGGAGAGCAGCATTTCATGTTCTCCTGCATCCTTTTAATCACGTTTTAAACTCTTGTGGCCTTCTGCTTAAGTTCAGTTTGAAAATAGCCAGCAATCCTCAAATGAAAGACCAAAAAAAACAAATCAGGATCTCTTTTTTTTCTGTTTTCACACACATTCTAAATATGCAGCTATGCAATAGGAGGCAGAAAAGGAAAAACATTTTAACGGAAAAGTTTTACCACTTCTATTAGTTCCTCAAATAATTTTACTGGAGTTGGTCAATAAGGGAGGAATCATAACGACACAGCACAGAAAACCTTCCCGCCTCTTCTCTGCTATAGCAAAGTGAAGTATTGAGAGCAAGAGATAAGTGCTGCAGAAGATGTGCTGCAGACTTCTGCCCTGGACATCTCTGGAAATCCACAGTAATAGAACCCAAACCTCAAACTCAAACGCTTCTCCGGTCTGGGGTTTTCAGTATTCAATCATAGCAGTGCCTCTGAATTTGCAACTTGAGTCCATTTCAAATCGCAAGCCAGTCCTAAATAATACATTATTGTAAAAACTGTAACTCTATCCCCTATAGACTGCCTGCCCCAGTAATAGCTTCTTATTCCCAATTGCTTTTCCCATGCCAGAATGAGCAAAGGCTGAGCTAGCAGTTAAAGCAAGAGATTGTGAGCTGGGGGTCTGGGGTCTAATCCCAGCTCAGCTTCTCATATATTTTGGGAAAACATTTCACTTTTCTGACCTGAAAAGATGGCACTTTTTTATGCTGAGACTTAGTTTGCAGATGGCTTCGAAATCCCTAACTGAAAAGTACTATAAAAGGTCAGAGTATAATTATAAAATAGCTAATAACCTCTTCTTATTTACTATTGCTGGGCCTACTTTAAGAAAAATAAATTAGACTAAAACCTCAGAAGACTCATGAGAAACTTGAACTGGCACAAGTCTTTCCTGCATGGATGTCCCAACAATTGATTTGGACAGGAGCAGCCCTGAAATTGTTGTATCCTTTGAGATTTTCAGGCTGTTTCTCAAGTCAGAGGGACTAAAGAGGCTGAAGCGATGCAAAGTCGCTTTGCCTTTAGGAAACAACAGCGCTTTACAGCCCCGTGAAGAGAGGACAAATTCAAAGGGTACTTTGCCATTATTTCATGGTTTGAGCAATGCTCCAGCCTTCAGACAGCTGCAGTGATGGTGATGGACCGACCACAGAGCCCAAAACAGCTCGACACGAGGCACTCAGGTAAGCCCAGGGTCCTTGTCTGTGCCACCGGCACGCAGGGCTGCCGATGACACGTGGGTGTTGCAGGGAAAACCTGTCCTTGGAAAGCACCAGCAGCTTTCTGGAGAGGTGGAGACCCGAAGGCTTATTTGCTACCCGAGCCTAAGGGTGAGCACTTTGGGAAGACCATGCTAACGTGGGGCGAGCAAAGCAAAGCGTTGCTGGAACCCTGTCATCCTCCACCGAGCTGCCGTTTTCGAGTGCCCGCATTATGTTTTCTGTTGGTATCCAAAAAAGAAGAAAAAGTCAGTTTATGCTAAGCAGCACGTCCTTGTCACCCCACCTCTGCCAATCACCAGATAAAAGGAGTCATTATTTTAAGACCCCTGCAGATGTCTGTCTGTCTTTTGTAATGAACTCAGAAGCAACAGCGATCATTGTGGCACTGTTAATTGGAGCACCCACCGTGCCGGCTTCTGAGAGGCAGTTGTTTGTGTCACACGAGTGTTTCTTCTTCAGCAGGTTTGGTTTACAGACAGACACGCACATCTGCATGTATTTGGATCCAGGTGGCTCCAGAAAGCCCGGCCAGGCTCCTTTAGGAGATTTCTCAGTGCAATGTCTTCTGGAAACTTGCTCTGCGTCTGCTCCGGAGAGGAGGCTGGGGTTGACAAGGTGTCCCATTAGCTTTATGGAAACCAGTGCGACTGGCCACCCAAGCACTTTACTTTCTGACTAGTTTCCACCTGCAGCAATAAGCTCAATCAGGTAATTAATACCAGCCTTTACTACCTGCACTACTAGAACTGCTATGGAGAAGACAGTTTTGTTATTTTTTTAAAGAGCTTTTATGTGGTTACTGGGGCTTATGACAAAAAAAAAAAACCTCACCGCCCCCAATAGCCATCTGTACAACTTGCTTTGTATTTTCCTCCTCCCCCTACCCCTTTCCATGACTTTTGGGCTTTCAAGTCATGTAATGTTTCGACATGGCACTGGGAGAACAGGGAAAGAACAGAATCATCACAAAGACATTTGAAAACCCAACAAAACACTCCAGCAGCAGGACTGGGTTAGTTAGCAGCTTTGTTTAGTTTGATTTCATCTTGAAATTTATTTACTGGAGAAAACTCTGCTCTAAGATGCCACATCTGGTTTTCTCGTGAGGATGTTCCAGCATTGTTGTTTTTTTTTTTTTCCTCCAAGAAGCAAGGAAAATAAAAGTGTCCCAACCTGTGGTTCTCCAGAGGGAACGCGGTATGGCAGCTGGCCCAAGTGACTTGTCTGGTCAGTGGCTGAGCCCCAATTAGAAACAGCAACACGTTTCTCCACTCCACTCCCATCCCCACTTTGCCTCTTCTTCCTTTGGTCTCAATCAATGGGCCACCCTGTGCTCTTCTTGGAGTGCACCAAGGCCAGAATCCAAAGGTTTTATTTCTGTCTTAAGCCACTCGGTCTAGTATCTCTTATCAGCCCACCTGAGACCCCCGGAAGTGTCCATTTAACAGATAACTGGTAGCTCAGGGGCCTGGGTGACCTTCAACGAGCTAAGCTGGACTCAAGACTGCCTAAATGGAAGATCAGGTCCAGACCACCAGTACCCTGCAACTTTGAACTTTAGTGTAAAAACACCTTCTTAACAGAAATGCTTAGCCAAATGCAGAAATCATGAAGGCACTTCAGCGCAAGCCATGCACAAATCCAGTAAACTACCACACCAGCAGCTCCATCTTTTACTTGACTGGGTTGGACACGATGCTGTCTCCTGGGATGAAGCTTGGAGCTGGGGAGAAAGGCTTAACCTCTTGGGAGGTAAAGCAAAAGCCTTGGACAGATGCGGCTAGAAGCCTGACATGGATTTGTCACACGTGGTCTGTGTGCTCCTGTACTGATACCAGCAAGCTGTGAGCCTCCTGGCAGATGGGGAACATCAGCCCTTGGGCTCTGAGTGAGACACCAAGTTTAACTCATTAGCAGTGGGTTCCTACAGGCAGGCAGTGATGTTTAATAAAAGCTGAAGTACAGGTAACCCGTGCTGTGTTTTGCTATGAATTTCTCACAACAATTCTTGTACTTTGCCCATAACTTGTTGATTGTCTTGAATCCAAGTTTGAGAGATAATCAGTCATTATTTAAAGGCTTTAAGTGATAGAGAAATCTACAGTACATCTGAAAAGGATGTTGTGATGATTAATTATACTCTGTACAAAAGCTTCTTGACTTATTTCTGCTTTGACCTTTGGTAGTTCCAGCTCACTGGATCTTGCTATTCCTTTGTCTGCAAGTTTAAAGGATCCTCCAACTAGAATTGATTACTGCAAATAAAGGGACCTTCTGCCATCTTTGCTACTTCAAAATGAGAACAAGGTGATTTCTTAGCAGTATAATCAAGGGGAACCAGATGTGACTGGTTGCCATCTTGCAAGAGGAGCACAGCTGGATCCAAACACACACACACCTGCTGATGTAGCACAGCTTTCACAAGCATAAGTACAGGCATGAAAACCATGAACAGAGGAGAGGAGCTGCATTTATCCACTGCTTTTGGTTTTACTGTGTCTGAATTTCATGCAGGTTTGTCAGGTTGCCAGTGATTTATTTCTCCTCCAGCTTCCCAGAAAGGAGCAGCATTTCTGAGAGCAGCCCAGAAGTCCAGGAGCAGCTCCTCTCCAGCCCTGGGGATGGCTGGAGTTCAGGAAGAGTGAGGAAATCAGTGCTACAACTCTGAAGTGATCAGACAGCCACAAATTACAACTCAAGAAGGGATGTCTGGACCTGAGCACACAAGGGGTTTTGTTTGTTTGTTTTCTTGTTGTTTCGGACTTTTTATGAGCTAGCACAAAGTTGCCTCCTTTCTGTAACCAGGCTTAGCAGTCAAGGGACATGATGCAAGCTGGAAGTCAAGGCTAACAATGCATTTTCCTACTGTTTTAGGAACAGAAATACATAGTCTATACAGGGAAGAGGAGAGTTATTCTAGCCCTGCACATCCCGAGGGAAAACTGGACTCAGATCACGCTGCCTTCCTTGTTTACCTTCAAAAGAAGGTACCATCCAATGTGAGGCAGGATGCTACAGTTGAAGACCTTGGTGGGAAGGAATGCATCACTCAAAAGAAGCAATGGGAAAGGCTCTATTTTCAATTCTTTGAATAAAGCATTTATTTTGAAATAAAACTTTGTTATTTCCTGGGGGTCACGTTAAGATCAAACATATTAAATGTCTGTCAGGCAAATCTGACCTTACTTTGAGAGAACATTCAGGCACACATTCTTCTGAAGTGTTTAGAGGAATACGTGAGACATCAGATTTCCCAAATGTCTGCCTTATCTAAACTAAATCCCATTTATTTCAGTGGAACTGAAGAACCTTTCTGTAAATCCTGCAAGGCATCTTCTGATTGTTTAGGCACATAAATACCTTTAAAAATGTGTGCCTGCAGCTAGGATCCATCTTGCCACATGCAAGTCAGGTGTACGGTCTTAGCCAGTCACGTAGGCAACTCCTATAATCAGCGGAGAGAGTGGACATCACCACGGGGCATCTCCTCAAACCTCCCTTGGACAATCAAAGGGCTGAAGTGCTCTCCTTTTGGGGCAGTATCTCTGTCTGTTCATTGCAGAGGGAGCCAAGATGCCTAATTTCAGCTGCTTAAAAGTCAGGTTCTGTCTAAGTTAAATGAGACAGATCCCACCGTTCACAACTACATTGCAGGGACTAGTAAGTTGTGCTGGAAAGGCACTGCAAGCCTTTTTCTGAATTCGCAAATAGGAATGCGTGATAGCACACAAGGTGCTTTAGGCTGGCGTTGGTTGCAGGAATGTTCAGAGTTTACTAGCAGGCATACTCCCCAGTAATGAAGCTTGAAGTTTAAACCCTTGAACATTACCCAAAAGCAAATTTCAGGTCAAGTATTTTAAGTATTTTGTTAGTCAATCATCTAAGCCATTCAAGAGGAAAGAGAAATGATACCATATGACAGAGCTAATTTGCCAACATTGACGGAACGAAGAAGTTTAACTCTTTCAGAATAACCAGAGAAAAGAAATAAGGTAAAGACACGTGCAAATAGTTTGGAATAATAAGTATAGTATTCTATATAACTTATCATCTGGAGCTACATTGCCTCTGCGGAGTCATTTTGGTAAACTCTCTGCTTCAAGGAAAAAGTTCAGCTTCTTTTCTTTAGACATCAGCATTGAAAACATCAGCTGCAGCCTCAAAGCAACCAGTTTGACTGGGAAGTGAAAGCAGCAGGGAATTGCGGCTCGCTCTGAAGCAACGGAGCAGCAGAGGATCACCTCAAGGAACATGCCAGCAAGTTAGCAACGCTCCCCAGAAAAGGCCACTCTAACAACACAACATCATCCATCACACCTTCCTGAGGACAGCTTTATAGCCGTTAGGAACCAGACTGGTAATTACAACACAGAAACATAGCACGCAGAGTATTCGGAGACCAAATGGCACAGGGAGCCAGCAGCCTGCGGGCAGGCATTTGCATTTCCATCTTCGGTACAAGCAGGGGCTGGTTCTGCTCTGGTGCTGACCTAGCTCTAGAGTTGCCCAGCTGAAGGCAACGTGGCTACACTTACTACGAGGGGCAAAAGATGTGAGCTCAGAAAGCCTGCACACCAAGCACGTCAAAAGCACTTCGCTGTGACTTGCGGTGCTCCCCGACACCCGGCTGGGAGCAAACCACCACACCGTGCTGGAGGCAGCGTGGTGGGACGGGGACTGCGGGGACCTCTCCCTCACCCTGCAACACTAAGCATGCACCAGGCCAGGAAAAACAAATGGAAATGCTCTGCTTTTAGCTCTGCTGCCGGCCAGGCTTGTTTACATCCGAGGCACTGCTCTGAGCAGTGGCTTTAAATCCAGCCCCACCAGGCTGTGCTGGGATTTCCCTCCATGTGCAGCGACCTACAGAGTCTGGGAAAGCCAATGCCTATGACAGTACTTGCATCTTGAATTGGAAGATCCCCATTAATTACAACTTTGGAGGAAGGTTGCCAATGGGAAAGAATTTCACAGATGCAAGAGCTGCATCTTACTCCGCCCCCTCCTTTTATGCTTCAAAGACAGGCCAAATGATCTGGTAGCACATGAAGCTATCAGCTTCTCATTATTCCCAAAACCCTTGGGGTTTTCTGCATAAAAGGCCAGAGTTAAGTTCTCCCTGGAAAGGTAACAGAGCATGGATCCCGACATGAAGACAGCCAAGAACACAGGATGTTTGCAATCTGTGAGAAGGGCCTGAGACCCTGCATGTCAATATTTAGAAGTCTGTCCAAAAACCCAAGTTCTAAACTTAGCTCCAAACACAACACATACAGATCTGAATTTGTTTTGTCTCTGGCAAAATACATGTTCTGCAAATTTTATTATTTATTCATCTCATTCTAGGTACAGGATGGGAATTATTTTCAGACAAGATTCTGGGTAGCTGTAATTAGTCTTTTACCATTACAGGAAAAGCATCTTCTGCAAATGTAAGATTTGGAAAGATGATGCGGAGGCTTCCCAAGGCACCACTGGCATTTAACACAGTGGGAGCCAACATAAGCAGCAACTCCCCGGTGCAAAGGGACCAGCCTGCAGTACCTGCCCGACTCAGCCGCCGCAGTGATTTCTGCGGTGAGACGGGCTTTGCAGAGCCCACCAGCTCTGAGGTCAGGTCCTTCACACCAGTGCACAACGCAGCTGCAGACAGACAGATGCTAGACAGTCCACACAGGATATAGCCTACATCGTTAACATGCATTTTTACAGTAACTGTCATGTTATCTTCAGTTTTCATCAGGACTTCTAAGTGTGTGTAACATTAACTGCAGCTTCAGTATTCATGACTTGCCTGTTTTGGCAACATCGTGCCTTATCCCATGGGCTTGATCCCTGCAAGGATCTGCCCGACATGCTGATGACTTCCAGGCCAGTTGGGAAGCACAGCAAGCCTTGTCAAACACCAGCTCAGGTATTCTATTCCCAGTTCTTTTCATTTTTCCAGTACCAGAATCAAGAACGCTTTGACTCCTTGGAGCAAAGTATAACCTCAACACAGGTCTGCAAAGCCTTCCAGAAAGAAACAGGGCTGCTCAAAAGGCTTGCTGGAGAAGTGGAAAGGACTAGCACTAAATGTTGGTGGCAGCTTTCCCAGGTCCATCAGGACGAGACCCAGGCTGGGCAGATGCACAGCTCAGGACCGTGCTGGAATTACAGCAGCAACTACCCCAGGCAGAGCAAAACCTAAAGCAGATGAGGAAAAGTAACCTGGGCTCTGGCTGGCCAAGAAAACAAATGGAGATCCCAGGACACAGCTTTAGCTCAGACACTTAAGACAAGCCCCCACTGTCTGGGAGCCTGGCACGAAGATGCCAAGAGCATTTGCTGCAGCACGGGCTGCGCTGTGGAGCACACGCAGCATCTCCCTCTTCCCAAACCTGGCACCGACACCTACAGGCTCAACAGCCAGCCAGTTCTCACTCCACTCCCAACAGGAACAGCTGGCAACTTGTCTTTTCCCAGGCCTTTGGTACAAGTGGAGTAACCACTTCATTTTATTTTATTGTTCCCATAATATCACTAGTTAATTGTAACCAGCAAAATTCCTCTCGCTGTGCCTCTAAGGGCCAGAGCCAGCCCAGGGGCAGTGAGCACGCTCATCTCCCGTGGCTCCACGTAAGCTGCCAACGTGCCTTTGAAACTATTTGCATTTCAAAATTTCTGTGCTCTGGCAAATTGCTTTTTTTTTTTTTTTCTTTCTAGTGATGAGATCAGTTGACAGACACTCTTGGTCCAAGGCAGAGAGGGGAAGGAAGTCTTGGCATGGTTGCAAGAAGACAGAAAGTGTTGCAGAAAGCCAAATGCATTCAGTGTGCTCAAAGCCACCCGAACCCAGGCTGAGGAGGGACAGATAAAAGTGTCAACATACATCTATGGCAGGCATAAGCTTACATACAACTTATAAAGCTAATGAGACCTATTCAACAGTTACACATTTGGCATGAAAAAATGATCCTTTGAAGACTGGGATTTCATCTCCATCACTCAGGGGACAAAATAAGAGGTGCTGGTTAAAGTGGGTGCCTTGTCCCGTTGGAGTGCAAGGAGAGCTCACCCAACCCGTGCTTCAGATCTCAGCTGTGCAAGGGGGAAGGGCTACAACTGACAGTAGAAGGTTATTGTATTAGTAATTCCTTTGAGTCTCAGATCACAAGTACCACTAGAGGAGGGCAAAGCATTATATTAGCAAAAGCCAGTTATCCTCCTCTCAAAATTTCTCACAGGCAGGGTCCAAACACTGCTCCATTCCTGCCACTCAGTATCTTTTCTCTTTTTCATTTACCCTAACTGAAAACTGGGAGGTGGAAAAGCCAAATGCCTGCATGCAAAAGGATGCACTTTCTTGCTAAGCAGAGGCAGCCCAGATCTGCCCCCACCTCTCCTTGCTGCTGGCTTATCAGCGAGAGCTGAACCTACTTTAATATCGGCACAAGAAAGGGAAGAGGCTTGAGATGGAACATGGGTTCAGGCCAACGCTTAGATCCTGAGAATGGAAAACTCACAGTCCCTGAAGAGGAGAGAGGCTGGATTGTGGTTTCTAGAGGGAGAAATTTAATACAAGCTTGTAGAGTAAATAAACTGCAATCTCATCCCTACGTCTAGCGCGTGAGAATCTACAGTCCCAGCGAGAAAGAAATCCTGCCTTTAACGGGTGCTGGAGCGAGGAGCAAAGCAAAACCACATGCAAGGCCAGGCTTAGCCCGACCAGGCTGGTGGGCCCGGCACGGCAGCCTCCCGTGCACCTTGCTGCTCCTCCGCGAGGACTCGGCGTGCGGCCGTGGCTGGTGCACGCTGCGAACCGCGGGCAGCCGCTCGCTGCCTGGGGATGGGGATATGGGGATGCTGCCCCCCCGCATCGTCCCCCACCAAGCGGGACCCGGCCTCGCGGTGGGTGGGGTAGGAGGCAGCTCCGAGGGGCAGGGACAGGAAATTTCCCTAAATCCTCTTTAATCCCTAAGGACACTCATGTGTCACAGAGCAAGAATCAGCCTGCAGAGCATCATTGTTAGCTTAAAAAAAATACCCACCACAAACTTCCCCTGCTGTAAAAAACCGAGCCGAAACCATCCCAGAAACCAGTGCTTTAAGTCGGTGGCCAAGCTCTGTAAACTGTTGGTCCTGGGTTTTAATTTCCTGGAGTGTCTCATTTCTGTCCCTCGCAAAAGGGAGCCGGAAAAAATCCTCTTTCTCTCTTTCTTTCTCTCCTTCTCACAGTTGCTCTTTGAGCAAGGCCGTACCTAACAATTATTCAGGGAAACATTATGTTGACATTACTGTTTAGAAAATAAAAAAGGGTTTTTAAAGCTAGAGAGTAACATCGTGACCACATAGCACTAGTGAATGATTAAAAATTTAGATGACTGCCTTTGAAACAATAAAAAGCTTTCGAAGCTTCTTAATGAGCAGCTATCAGAAATAAAGCATTTAAAACTTCAGAAAGTGCCTCTGTGGAAATTTCATTGTCTTTGATGCTGTAAAATAACTGCAGGGTGGATTCATTTCAAGTTCTTTTTAGCATACTGGTCGTTTAGAAATATTGGGAGATATCTTTCTTAGCAATATGTGGGGAAAACAATGTCTTGGTCGCTTTCATTTATCTGCAATTTGACAGGAGTGCAGTTTATTAACTTGAAAAGAGACAGATACATTATCTGAAACACAGAGAGTATAGTGGGTATTGCCTCCTTTTTATACCAGTGGGAGTCCATGACACTTTGAACTTGCTCACCATTAAACGCCTTCCTGAGTTGTTGAAGAGGCCTTTAAAAAGGGAGCCTGTGCATTTATGATGTAAATTCGTTATTTTGACAGTCTTTGAAATCTGTCATATTCACGTCCAATTTAATGCACCGCAAAAATTCTTTTCTTTTAAAATACTTTTCTTTTAAGATTTCAAAGCCATTTTCATGTAGAAAACTATTGTTATACCTAATATATCCTGAAAGTGTTTTAGCAAAGGAACTTATATGATTCTGTTTTAAGTCATGTCAGGTTTTAAAACATGTCATTTCTTCAAACAAGCTTTGACCACGCTATCTTTTTTTTCATTAGTTAAAGTGCACTTGATTTCCATGGATACAATTAGTCAGAATATATGCTATAGTATCATCATCGGATCAAATGGGGTTCTTTCAGGCTGTATTCAGCAGAGCAATTGCCCACATATCTGAGATCAATACAGACCAGCACACGGGTAGACAGATGCAGAGAGATGAGGGCTGGTTGGGAAAGTGGAGAATTGTACTGAAGCACAGTGCATTTAACGAGAACCCGGACCGGTGGGAAAATTAAACCGCTCCTTTTAAAATGATGAGCTCTGAGTATTTACTCTGAACGTGGAGTGGGGCGAGGAGGAGCCGGACAGGAGGGGGGCCGTGCAGCATCTGATGAAATCCAAGTTCAGTTTAATTTTGGTTGAATCCAAGCCTCATATATTTCAACTCAATCTTCAATCCAAACAAACCTCCTTAGGCTCGCTAATCCTTATTACACAGTGGATTTTAGCTGTACCTGCACTTCTTTATCAGTTTGCAAGATATTTTCAGCCGGTACAGAGGTCTTCATGCAGCTCTGCTTCAAAGCGGTGTACAGAGGAGGTTCTGTACAGAGTTTCAGAGAGTGTTTACAGATGCCTTATCACTTTGGGAGAGGAGGTTGGTGGGCAGGGGGAACACATTTCTCCAAAGCGGCGCAGAATCGTCCTAATCTAGGGAAACGATCAAATAAGAGTTTCAAAGATCTCCTACTACAAAGGAAGGCATTAAGCTCACTCGTTGCCTGCCCGGACTCCAGGGCTGTTTTGGAATACATGGAAATATGTCTGTTATATGAGGGAACCTTGCACTGATGGTTTAAGCACCATTTCACATGTCCCCAGTGGCTGGGTTTAAAATGCAGTGTATCATGAGAGAGATAAACCAGGAGAATCGTTACTTCAGTGGCATTTAACCCTATAATTGGGTGGTTTTTTTCGGTACTGATTTTATAAGGTCACCCTGTTATTTCCTTTGCTGCCTGGCTTGTGATGGTGCTCTCACATGTTATTACTCTTCCATCACAAGGAATGATATTTCGGGACTGAAAGGGCGAAAGATCTGTGAGGACTGTCCTTTCCCACACTGTGATTGTCTGAAAGCTTCAGATAGTCAAAGGCTGAGTGTAAAGGTGTTTTAGATGGTGTCTCTGGGGCAGAAATCCCACCTGGTCTAAGGGTGGGGAAGAACTATGAGGATCTGATCATTTTATAGTTAGATCGCCTTGTCCCTCTGCAAAGGTAGGATATACTTTCCTGATAGAGCTTGTATCAGATATTAAACCAATACTACACTTGATCTCAGCGAAAAGGCCATTAAATCTCACAACTTGAAAAAGGCAGCTTGCTCCTTGAAGCAGGGAATCCTGCAGCGCTCACTGCCTGCTAACCCGATGGCCTGGCTGCGCTCGTTCACAGAATTCATTCCCACTATCATTTCCCCGAGTTTCGGATTTCATTGGCATGAGCAAAACCTTGGGCTGCATGAGAAAATACTTTGAAATGGTGCCTAATTGACTTGGGTCTGGTTCAGAATATAGTACGCCACATAAACCACCATAACATCAATCAGAGGGAGAAAGGATGTCCCCATGTTTGGCTTAAACTACAGGGTATTTCCTTTGCCGAAAGCATTTTAATCACACTTAAGTATAGGTTTGCTGTGGCAAAAAAGACCGACCCATTCCAGTCGTTGATTTTTTCCCACAGAAGGAAACTTCTGTAAGGCAGCCCATCCAGTGAAATGTCCCGGAGTTCATTGCACCAACTGCATTGACTTCACCAGCCTTATCGTGTATCTCCTTTTTCACTCTGCACTCCCACAGTAAAAGGCATGTTTCTGTGGTCTGCGAGAGTATTATTTCCATCCAAGTTTGATGGAAGTTAAACTTTGTCTCTGGGATCTACACTCCCCCCTCTTCTTCCCGGGTTTTATGCCCTTTCCCCTTGCCTCCCCCTCTCCAATTAGTGCTAGTTAGCTCTGATAGTGCCTCCCTGGTAGAGGAGAAACAGGAGCCAGTTGTTATGAATATAAAAAAAAAGTTATTTCAAGGAGACTGCAGAAGCCAGACAAAACCCATGGTTCTCTTGAGCATGCCTACTCTGCACCCAAAATTCTAGCATCTTCACGCCTCAAGGCTCTCATAGATGAGCTAATCACTTATTCAATGACTACCATTGTCAAACACAACAGTGGGTTTTAAATGCCTCTATTTTTGGTCATGCAAATGTCAGACACCTAACATTTTCAGTAAGTTTTGAGTAACCTGTGTGAAAACCAGGGCCCCAGATCTAAGCAATCAAAACCACATTTGGAAACGCACACCAACAGCCACTGTTATAAACTAACCAAGGGCCCGATCCTGCCATTACATCAACAGCTCAGTGACAGCAACACCTGGTTTTAGGCTGATTCTAGAAAAAGTGAAGCTGTGGACTATGCTATTAGTGTACATTGCCATAGTTGGAATTACTAAGAAATCAGAGTTACTGCCTGGGCATGTGGAGAGCAATCATTAATAGCTGTTTAAGTCATCATCTCCATTGCACAGGGCGTACAAGAACCTCATTTTTTTTAATCTTTCACTTGCCGTGAAACAGTATTTGCTTACAAATAGAGAGAGGAGGAGAAAGGGAAGAAGAAGCACATGTTAAGCCACTCTGATATATCAGACATACAGCAGGAAAAAGGATGAAAACTGAATGAGAATAAAAGCATCGTTCTTTAAGAAAGCCATACAAAAACTGAGGCATCTTACGACATGTTGTGGATCAGTCTCATACACTTGTGTGCACACAGCTGCACAAACATGTAAATGACAATTATGTCCCAGCTGATGGCAGCCTTAATTTCTAACCTCTTGAGATACCACCTCTGGGAATAGTCATAAAATCAGAGTTTTGCTGGAATTAGGTTTCCATGATAATTCCAGTTAGACAAAGCTAGTTAGTGAATCGCACACACATCAGGAAGGATGGAAAGAGCCTTCCCCATGCAGCTTTAGCCATCATTCCTCCTGTCTCAGACAAGAGGGGCTGTTAGCTCACGTGTATCTCCTGGTGGCAGCCACCACATTATCCACAACAACAGGAGCTGTTCCATACGTGCCCAGGACCAAACTGGCTTGGATTGAGGTGTTAAATCCATTGCCCTTAACCTTACGTGAGAATTGACTGCAAGCGCCGATGCCTCAGGAGTAATGCGTTTTGGCAAGAAACCCCACTCAATAGGCAGGCTACCGAATCCTGCACTCCCTGCGATTTCTAAATGGCTTTCAGGCACAGCCAGTGTCCTGCCCAAAAGGGAAAACCAGCTGCTTCCAGGGAAAAACAAAAGGAACAAACATTATCCTGTAGCCCTGCGTCCCAGACTTGCAGTGTGTCTGGATCAGAAGTCCTGCACTTCACATCGGCACTTCTGGGACTGGAAGGAACAACGACCCACACTGATTTAGGAAAGAGCTGTTCATCTTAATGCAAATATTGCCCAATTATGCGAAAGGGCTCAGTGCCTCGGACCCATGGATGTAATTCATGAAAGGATCCAAACAAGGCAAGATCAAGGAATCCTGATCTGTTGTGCAACGTCAGACAAAGAACAAATACAAAGAGTCACTAAGGAACATCATGGCATCGGGACACACGCCAAGACACCCTGATGTAGAAGCTCAACTGTGCCTAAGGGCAGCTGTGGAAGAGAACGTTGTGGCACAACCGCCCGGCGCACGCCGCTTGCAGCTTCACGCTCCCTTGCTTATTCTCCACCACCTGCACGTGCCTGGCCCAGCCACTCGCAGAGATGCTTTTGGTTGGGCCAGGCTGCCCAACGCACATTTTTCTGCTAATATTCGCTTTATAGTTTTACTATTTATCACCTGACATTTTTTCTTCTGTCTCCTGAAACGGATTGCAAATGCAAATCCTGCTGTTAGGATTGTTGAAAACAAAAATTAAAAAAAAAAATCAGGAGGAAAGCATAAAACCGAGAGGCAACTAAATATCTCCCAGACAAAAAGGGAAAAAGTAAAACTGCAACAGTGGGTTGCAAAAGCAAAATCCATTGAACTTCGCAATCCTAGCAACACATCCCTTTGTTTACGAACCATCTGAAGCAAGTTTTACACTGCAAACTCCATGGGGATGCTTGATTTCTCTAGCCAAATTAACTAATTTTCCTAAATCACACTGAATTCTGGTCATTTGATGTGTCACTCAAAGTCTGTCCTCCGTGTAAATAAGAACACCCCATAGGTTTGATTCCTCAGAAGACTAAAAATAACGACAGTAAGTCGTTACAGCAAACGGGGCTGTTCGGGTGTGTGTTCTCCACTAGGACACCTCTGTGCAGTGCTTTTTGTCCAGGAGGATCACTAAGAGCTCACCTTTAGCAGGAAAAACCTTGACAATGGCTGAGAAGCAAACTGGTTTTAGATCTGCCATAGATAAAGGACAGATTATATTTTATACAATATGAGAAGATTGTCATTTAGTGTCTCAAGTGGGCTGAGAGGGAGGTGGTGCGACTTCAGGGTGCCTTCACCTTGGCACCTTCTTCGCATCCAGGCTCCATACCCCGCGTCATGCCTTCCCCTGCCCCAGGTAATGAAAAAGCCAACGAGATGCTCCATTAACAGAGGCTATGTCAGGGATTTATATGGAGCAAAATCTGGCCATAAATATAACGGAATGACCCCAGTGGTTATGCACCGCTGAGACAGACTGTCTAAACTAGTCCATGCAATCAGCACTGGTACGAGGACCGCTATGGGAAGGAGGTAATCTGCATCAGTGGGCCCTTTGTTTCACAGCATTTTACAGCTAACACAATCTTCCAACTGCCCAGCTCCTGCCTCAGCACCCGGCACAACACAAGGACCTGGGGTATGCAAAGCAGGGAGGGAAAAATCTGTGCTGTTCCTGTTCCATGGGTACAGAGCAGTCCTCACACAACTCCTTTGTTGGGAGATAGGTGTTTTGTGCCCCACCACCTGTGAATACAATCTCCCGTGCCTCTTCTGGGCACTCAACTAAAGCCAATGTCATTGCCTCCCCAAGGCCTTCAGCAGTCCTTACTCTGTGGTCATGCACGGACCCTGGAGACCTGCCTGAGGGGAGATGTTCCAGCACGGACCCAGAATTTCAACATACATTTGATGCCCAGTCAGTAGACTTCATCCCATTGCTTTATAAGCAATGAGGGTAAAAAAGCTGGAGAAGGGAGAAATGGTGCTTTGAGTGGCTGGGTGCAGTAGAATGACTTAGCGATGTGAAAATTATGGTCCAGTTTGTATTTTATGAGATATAAAATCCAATATGTTCAGAGCTGCTTTCCTATCTTCACATGCGACTAACTGCTTTGAAGTCACTGCTGGGACTATGTTTCCTTCCTCTAAGAAAGCTTTTGTCCACCAGGACCAGATGGAGATCTCAAAACTCATTTGCAGTGAAGCTAACCTGCCAGAGACAACATAAAGCAATAACCTAAATGGAAATGCTGATGCTAGCTTAGGCTTTCGATAGTCACAATATCCCTGCTGTCATTTCAGTGTCAAAGATTGTAAGCCCAGACAGACATACAGTACAAAGCTGTAAAAGAACCTGGCACTTTTTTTAATGTCCCTGTTTTTATAACACTATTTCATCTGTTTCCCCAGCTACTAAGGCAGGACTAACTACAGAAGAGGCTTGACACAAATAGCATATCACATTTGAAATTCATGTCATGTAGGTAAGTGTGACTGGGCACTTCAGTCTGGAGACACGTTCCTACTGAGCAAGTGACTCAGTTCCAGGCTGCCAGTGTCGGTAGCTGGACATGGTTCTCTTCCAGACCTTGTTCCAAATGATCCATTTACTGAGTCACTCCTGCAAATAGGGCCACGACAGTAGTATTTGCAGGAGAAAAGCAAAGGGGAGCAAACACAGAGAAGTCAGTTGAGAAGTACTAGTAGACGTGGACTGGGAAACGCTCTGTTGCATTCACACATCTCGGGGGGGCTCAGTGCCATCCTGTGCCCACAGGAGCCCCAACAGCCACCAGCTCAGCACTGCACTGCATCTCTGCCCTGCAAACTGTTGCTCATCCTTTGCTCCTCGTACTGCCCAGGGTGGTGGGGGATGCACCATAATGTCAGGAAAAATGTTATTTTGCAGTTTGCAAGGCTCATCTCAGGACTGCAGAGAGCTCTCGGCTCCAGCTCTGCTGTCCTGATCTTACTGCTAGGGAGATTTAATAAAAAAAAAATGCACATACAAGTTCTGGGAGCTTTAAAGAGCAGTGCCCAGTGACAGCTCTGCCTCTCACGGGGTGCAGCTTAGCACAGCTGCCCTTCTCCAGAACGTGAGTGGGAAGCTGCTCAATACATTTTATAGCTTCATTTATTATTATTATTATTTTATGGGCTTTTAGGTAAAGCTGCTGCTCACCTGTTTGAAAGACTAGCTCACGTCCACCCCTCCAACACACACCAGGCACATGTTTGGTGGGAGCGTATTGCAGCCACTGAACTGTCATTAACCCAGACATTTCCCCTGCTCCCTTGCGCCTGTGCCCTCTTGGCATCGCAACATGGAAAATTCCCAAGGCAAAAAGCCAGTCTTGCAAGACCTGCTCTGTCCGGTTTACTGCTTGTCTCTTCTGCAAAAATACACAAACTGATTAAAGAAATCATTAAAAATAAGAGTGAAACGCACTACTGCTTGCACATCCACGTCCTAAGAGCACGCCAGGCTGGGGTATCTACGTGTTGTCCTCTGCATCGCAGCCTGGCAGGTTGATGGCCGAGCTGAACAGGCAGAAAGGACAGGTGGAAACTGTAGATATTCCAGTTTTGATGTTTGTCATGAATGTAAATTCTCATTTATATTAAAGCCTCTTTAGGTTGGCAAAGCAATTTAAAAGGGATGCAGTGGAAATCAGGCTCATGATATTTTTGCTGATCGATGAAAGCGAGCTCATAGCATGCGCATTATCTGCAGGGCTCTGACCCTGTGACGGCACTAAGGAGCACCGTTCAATGCTGGGAGCTTCCAACTACTTTTCTGTTAATACTCCAAGAGCCATATACGATGCAGGTAGCTAATTACAGGAACATCATTCTCCCAAAGCAGCATTCAAAAGCGATACTCATTTTGCTCTCCTCCGAACTAGAGGAATCTAACCATACCTCAGTGATGGATAGGATTTGTATTTTCCACTGGTGGGTCCATTTTATTTTATTCTATATCAGCACCACTGTTTTCCTTGACTCTCTTGGTGCATCTGTGCTCTGTATCTCCATACCACATCAGACCTGGCTTCTCTATCTCTTCTCCCTCTAAGATCTAGGTGCTGCTCTCCCATGTAACACAGTCAGCCCTTCACACGCGAAGGGAAACGTGCCATTCTGGTGGCCCAGTGCACTAACACCAGCAAGCTGCTCAAGTGCAGGTTGCAGAGGCAGCCGAGCTCTGCCCCGCGTGGTGCAGACCGCAGCCTGGGATCACAGCACCGACGGCACCGAGCCACGAGAGCAACAGCTGCTCCCGCACTGCATCTACAGCCAGGTTTCCCTGGGGTCTGAGGGGGTGGCAAAGCCAGATGGATCTACTGAGAGGGGGCTAGACTTCCTAAAGCAGCATTTCGCTGAGCAGGGAACACGCCATCACGCGCGGTACACAGCACCGTGGTCGGGGGAAGCTGTTCCCAACTCTCCGCCAGCCGCGCATGGACTGCACAGCAAACACCTAGAGAAAGAGGTGATTTTGTGGAGTAGAGGATTTCCACTGGTGAAAAACAGGCACTAAGAGGTGATTTTGTGGAGTAGAGGATTTCCACTGGTGAAAAACAGGCACTAAGAGGTGATTTTGTGGAGTAGAGGATTTTCACTGGTGAAAAACAGGCACTATCGACCTATTTATCCCCCCTCATCTTCTGCATCCTTAATATGTGCGAACCAGCATTTTCTCACACGCCCAGCGCTGCTCCCACAAGCCCCTCACGGAAGGGCATGCTCACGCTCCTCCTGCCTGTGGGCAGGGACTAGGAGGTTTTGTGGCAGTACAGCAGGTAAGCAGAAAAACAAAAAGTGGGGCCTGAGCAGATACTTCCCTTTGCAAGGTCTCCCTCTCACCCTGCCTTTGCCAGGAGCAGTGGAAGGACCTACTGATATGAATTCAGCCTCTGAGTTTTTTCTAAGGGAAGGGGGGGGACCATTTGTTTCCCAGTTCCAGATTTTCTCCTACACTTACATGTTTGTCCATGGAAAAAAAAAAATCCTCTATTGTAAAACTTGTCAAATGAGACCACCCAAGTGGCTGAAGAGAAGGAACTGGGAAGGAGGAAGAAATGCCTTGAAAACCATTTTCTTTTTGATGGTTTAGAAAGGGAATTGAATGTTATTGTCTCACTTTAAATATGTTCTTTATGAGGAGGTCATGCAGCAGGCACATCATTTTCTAATTACAACCATGCAGATAACATGGAAACAAAATATATGGAGATTTTCCAAAACAGAGGACGCACTTTCAAACAATATACTGTACAGTTCATCTTCCAAGCCCCAAAATAAAGCAAAGAGCTTTACTCAGAAGGAACTAGATATAGTCGTAAGCTGTTAATTGCTTCCTTTTACCCACTGTTTTATTGTCAACAGGAAAACTAAACTCAATCAGTCACTGGATAATAACTGGAAAATGTTGTCTGGGCTTTGACGGAGTTTTCTCAGAACACACTGGTGCTGTCCACAGAAACAGCCTTGCTAAATCCACTTACAGGAAAGGAGGAATTCAGACCCACTGTAACACCACCAAGACCCAGAGAGTTTTCCCAGTAAAACTTGTTCACTGAAGATTGTGTATGAAGGGAATTGCATGATCAAATCCCGTTAAATTGACAGGAAATGAGACTTAAGTGAAAACTAGTGTTCATTTTTAAACATCCTTACCAGTGCTGGGGAGAAAGGAGGGGACCTGGGGCTTTGTTTCCCAGGCAGAGAGCAGGAGAGGCACATGGAGAGATGTGGGGTGAGTGATGGAGCCCTGTCCCCCCCTGAGCCCCTCTGATGCTCCCACTTGTGCGGCAGTCACTGGGGCATGCACCACTTTGTGCCAATCTCTTCACCTGGGCTTCTCCCTGGGATGCTGAATTTCTATCCCCAGCTTGGGATGAGGGGAAACCCAGTGTCTTCCCAGCTGGCAGATGGAGTGAGATGTGGATAGGGGTATCTGCAGGGAATCCTGCCCCTGTGCAGCACCCGCTGCTTCACAGCAGGGGAATGAGCTCAGAAGCACTTTCAGGATGGAGGGGACAAAGCAGCATCCAGGGCATCCGCTTTTCCAGAGTTGGCAGGACTGATCCCCCCCCCTGCAGTGCCTCAGCTCCCCTACCCAGGCCTGCTGGAGAGACACGAGGTGTCCTGCGCTGCCCACGCACCCCCGGGACACCGGCAGGGTCACACCAGCAGACTGGCCAGGACCCATCACAATACCAGTCTCTGCACAGAGATGAAAGCAGGGCTGGGAACATGTCCCTAGGATGCCAGTCTTGGTCTGTCCCACCTGCTGATGTTGAAGGAATAGATGTATTTGGGTGCAAAATGGGGTCACAAATTATCTCTGCGGTTTTCTCTCTCCCAAGATTTGCCTCCACTAGAAAAAGCATCCTGTGAGCTGCAGTACTGGTAATGATTTTGTACAAAGCTTTGTCTCCAGCATAATCACGGAGAGTCACATCTTGAGGCACATCAGGAGGTCCTGGTGAGCATCAGGATGGAGCAGGGCAACTGTCAACTAGTCCAGCAGGTGCAACTTCAGCAGGAAAAACCTTCTCCCTGCAGCATGGTGACTTTGTGTGGCATTTAAATGTGTTTACACTGCCACTACCCCCCTGCTTTGTTTGTCTAAGATGCTCAGGATAAAGGGATGTGCCTCTGGTCTCTGTATCTGAAGTAACACAGTAGCACGTAATTGATGGTGGCTCACTTCTAGGCTAAGCTGTTCTAGTTACAATCTTGTATAAATAATAATTATCATGGAGTGAAAGGGAAGATGATGGGCTGGATTCTGGCTCTGCTGCACCAGAGGAAAGCCTGATAAAAGTTGCCCCTCAGGTTTCTTTACTCACAGCCCTCCCTGTGAAAAGCAAACCCATCCTTCTCCTCCACCACATCTGTTCCTGATGCTCAGGACTGCAAACTTAATACACACAACAGCTTAAGTAGCTTGGAGCTTCTGAGTACAGAATAACCCTTTGATAACCCCTGAAGTAACCAGTCTACCTGGTGCCACCAATACACCTACGGCTCTTGCTGGTTCCAGTTACCACCTTGAGCAAAGCTCAAGCAACCTGAGTTTCCTTACAGCCTTTTCTTTAGACTTCAGGACCAGGAACACGATTTCATAGATTTGCTCCAGGATGAAAAAAAGGAGGGAAAAAAGCATTGAATGAAGCAAAAGGAACTCACATTGATCAAGGAAATAAGAGCAGCAAAGGACAGAAAGGGAAGGCAGCACCACAGGCAAACTGCTCTTTTTGTTTACTCTTTTCTGTCCAAGCCTGCCCAGCATGAAAATTCCCCTTTTTCAGAAGGTGCTGGAATTCACACCTGTAAGCTGGACCTGCTGCTCCTGGCATCGGGATGGCCACAAAGGCCCAAGTCAGCTCGGATCAGCGTAAGTGCAGCGGGTGCATAAAGGGAGCTGAGCCCTTCCCTGTACACTGGATTGCTCCAGAAGAAAGCTACACGTGTCTGAGGTGCACTGAACAGGCTTTGGGTTGGTTGTTGGGTTTTGGTGGTTTGGGGTTTGTAGGGGGGAAGGGTAGGAGGGATTTTTTGTTTGGGTTTTTGTTTTCTGTGGCTTGGTTTCATTTCATTTGGGGGGGGGCTTTTATGTTTGGGGGGAGTTTTGTTGTGGGTTTGTTGTTTTGGTTTGTTTTTTTTTTAAGAGTATCCACTTTGTATTTATTTCTGTCCCCAAAAGGGAATGGAATTCTGCAAATCCACATTAAAGCTTCCATGGGCAGCAGTGAGGAGGCTGTGCTGTCACTGGGTTCAGCCCCCTCACCCAGGAACATAACCTGTCACGATGCTCAGGCAAACCACACGTCCCCAAGATTTAGCAGGTCACAGTGGATCAGCTGCTGACTGACTTTATCCCAAATTCTATTCACTGCTCTTGCACAAGCATCATCAATTCTGTTCACTAGAAACACTTTCTAACCTGGAGATAGTACTCTATCCAAGATCCCAGAAAAACTGCTGCTTTTCTAACACTTCACTACCCATTTTGGGTCCTGGTCCCCATCTCGGTATGGCAGTGCAAGTTCAGACCCTGGCACACAGCAAAAATCTATGCAATTAATACACGTGATAATTGCAGGAAAGCAGTAACGCCCACAGTGCTGCACTGCTCTCCTGTAGCTTCTCCATCAGAACTGACCCAACAAGCACAGGGGTCCACGACAGAGAATATCACCCCACATGTCACCCTGGCCCTGGGGAACAGGGTTAGAGCAGCTGGTGCATTTATAAAATCCGTATTTGGGTGCCAATCCTAACTGTCCATGTGGCCAGAACCCGGCAGACCAGCACTCCTCTCGTGCAGCCACGCAGCAGCCGTGCCGGCTACCCACACCGCGGAGGGGCTTTTCTCGCCCGTGCACCCACCCGCAGCAGGATGAGAGCAGCAGAGGCAGGTGCTCCTAAGAGCTCCATGGAAACACTTTGGAGGATCCACATCTCAGCTTTCACCAAGGTGTTTCACTATCTTGGCAGCTGTACATCTTCATGTATTTTGGCTGTTATAGGACTGTCAGGTACCTGCAAGGCTAGCGTCCCCCCAAGGCAGGTCACTGAGCACACACACACTCTCTCCCCTTTGCAAAGGAGAGGGCTTGGCTCTTCCTCTGCTACCTCAGTTGCCCACCCAAAGCCATGATAATTTGTTTCCTCCTGATGCTTTACAGAAAACAACTAGACTCCCCAAAATCACATTCAAAGGCACTGTGAATAGAGTCATTTCTGCTCCCAATCTTCATAAACCACAAGAGGAATTAATGACCAATAGACCGATGCTGTAATTTCTGTCCTTAGCTTGGGATGATTTGAAGCCCAGCATCTTCCTTGTTCTGCACATTTCTTTCGCCAGGCAGTTCTAATGAGGTCAAAATTATTTTCCTTCCTTTGCTCTAATCTCCTCAAAGAACAAAAAGAAGTATGAAAAGAAAACACAATATTTATTGTAAATCAGTGACTTCTGCATTAAAATGATCAAAGTGTGTTTGCTGCACACTTGAAGTTCAGATGCAAAGGGATTTCCAACTTAAATAAATAAAAGATTGTTTTTCTGTAATGCAAATTGAGAAGGAGCAATCCACACAAAGTAGTCAGACATGCTCTGCAGAAGGACTGTCCCACTCCTATACCCCACATATTTTGCATGGCTGATGCTCTTAATCTTTTCAAAAGAAACACCACTCCACCGGGGCATGCTAATGTGTGCCAAGGGGGGGAAGTGGACTCTACTTGATGTATGATTACAATATGCAGCTTAATAATATAATTTTGCAGTTCAGATATTGATCCTTGGGAGTGAAGCAGTGTTGGGAATAGAGCCAAGCAGGGGGTGGAGAAATATCTGCTGCCTGTTTTCTCATCTAACAACTCCCCAAAGAGACAGAGCCTTACCCATCCCACATACCCAGGCGTGACAAGAGATCAGAACTCACCAGGGACACAAACTGTGCCTTTCAGGTAAGTTATACTATTATTAATGATCATAAAAGAAGCTATCAAGGTATTTTGCATTTCTTTCATCTGGCAAGCCTGAGAGCACGTTTATTAATTGAGGAAGCCTCACTTTTCTGCCAGGTAGGTTTTAGTACTTCCTTTCTCCATCCAGGAGGCCAAGGCAGATGGACTGTGCTGCTCCCTGAGCACAGCCCAGACAGGGGCACAGCACAGCCCGGTCCTGAGCCCAGCACCATCACGGTGCGACATCAGCCTCCTGCAACGGGGAATAGGGCAACTGCCCTGCTCCCCCCCAAACCAAGGGCAATACCCTGCAGTCTGCACCCAAAGCTCATGCATGAGAGCAGACTTAAAGCCAACCTGCTCAGATGCCAGGCTGGGCTGGTGAGACCTTAACAGCACTGCTGAAATTTGGAAAATATTCCATGCTCTTGAAAGAAAAACCAGGTCTCACTGTCTCTCACTATCATCTGCCATTGCCTTCCTTCAGTCACTAACCTCTTTGCCCCATTACCATGGTGCACAATCTTAGCAGTCAGGGTGTCCAGGTGCAGCACACCGTCCCCATCCAGTTCTCAAGGACAGCCAGCTAAAGCTGGGAAACTTCTCACATATGGCAGTGGCACTTCAGCAAACGTGATGCTTTCTCCCTTCGTGTGTTTTCAGAAGTCATTCTGGTTAACCTCCTGACCACCACCACAGCTACTACCATCTTGTATGTCAGGAGCACTCATTCATCTCAAGGAGACATATGGAACCTGAAGTCACTGGAAAAAATCCCCACTGAAGATTAGGGACATGCTCATGTCAATATGTCCAAAGGGCAGGAAGGGGATTAGTGCATCAAAGTGACTAATTAGGGTAGCGGCTTGTTTCTGAAACAAGACCAGCTCCAATTTGAGGGATGTGAAATGAAAATTGAACCTGAAATATTTGTGGCAGACTCTTGGATGCTGTGAAAACCTGTACATATGTTTAACCATATATAAGTGAGTACTCCTGTTAAGTGTGTGGAGCAAAACATGTGCTTAAGTGTTTGCAGAATTTAGGACTAAATCTAAAACTGATGGGTAATGGGGGGGATCAGAATTTGATGAGAATAAGTTCACTTACCCTCCACTGCTTCAAGCAAACCATTTCCCAAGATCCACTAAGAAAAGCCAAAGTTCAACCACAATATAGTCCAAGCTCACTTGTACAAGCACAAACTCTGTCAAAACTAAGTTTTTACAGTTTTTTTTTCACAAGACCAGGACAAGCCCAGAGCTGCTCCAGACCCTGGCCAAGGATCATGCTACAGAGCCTGGATCCAGACCAAAACTTCTCAGAAGTTCAGGACTCTTCTGTCCTCCATGGTTTATAGCCTCCAGCTCCACGACATCCTTGCACAGACCTTGTTCAACCCAAGGACAGTCTGTGATGATTCGTAATGTGTGCTCACCCTGTAGGTGACCACCACCACCAGGAGCTGAGCACAGACACTGTATTTTTAAGTCAGCTACAGCATCATCTGCTGTATTCCAAGAACAGCAATGGACTCAGCTCAGCAGGATGCTGTTTGGTAGCTGGAGGTCTAGAAAAGTTTCTTTTGCTTATATATCTGGGTGAATGACTATATTAACATTTAATTTTTTCAAGTAGAATAAAAATAGAGTCATATACAAATTAGTCATTGCTCTCTCTATACTGTGAACCCCATAATTAGCAGGTAATATTCACTCTTTAATTTAAAAAAAATTGTTATGCTAAATAGAAGGATTTTTGCTTAATTACAGGCTAATCCTATTTCCTCAGAACATGTGATATTTTCTTATCTCCCAAAATGGGAAAGGCACATTTGAATGGGAAGTTGTGTTTGGGTGTTATCCTATGACATACAGATTCACAGAGGGATCTGGATTTTCTGTAGAGCTGCTCACTGGAGCACAGCAAGGCAAGCTCTAAAGCACTACAGCCGGGATGGGGGGGCAATGGAGGCACCTTGTTTTGGCCAGTCCTTGCTCGAATCTCATGGTCTGCCTCATGTCATCTCCAAGGCTCCTACACAACACTAACCATCAGCAAGTCTGGGGATGATGGCTCCTAACATCCCTCATCCCAGCACCCACCACAGCCCCGTGTCAAGTACCTGAGGCTGGTGTCCTCAGCACCACCTTCAGACGTGGAAGGGGAGGTCGAGCAGCCTAGTAGGCTTTTCAGAGACACATTCATGACATCTATCTTGCAGCAAAGCGTTGGCTGCATTTGAAGATGGGCACTGGGGCTGGCTAAATGAGACATCCTACTTATGCCTGTTAAAAGCCAAAGAAGTTGAAAATTAGAACTAACTTCACCTGACAGAGTCTTTTGGCTGTAAGAGTTACCCTGCTGAATTATATTTAAGAGAAGCCAAGGTCTAGAGAAGCAAGGCAGCAAACCTTGCGTTGGATCAGCAGCAGGGCTGCAAACAACACCCAGGCATCGGCTGCCAGTGCCTTCCTCTAACCGCTGGACTCGGTGGCTTTTGTGTTTCTCCTTTCCATTATGCATACCCTTCCCTTTTCCCTTAATGATTTAGTGATGTTTGTTCCCTCACACTGCGCACAGACCTTGCAGATCAAAATAGCCAGTCATCTAAAAAAAATTCTTTATCCTTTGTTCTTCAAAGAAACCAAATAATCTCAATCCTTTGAGAAAACTCAAAGGGTGAAGGCAAAGCATCAGGACTGATGAGAACAATAGTGGTGTATCCCCTGATGAACAAGCATCTCTAGTGCTGTGTGGTTATTAAAAAAAATTCCTTGTAGTGAAAATTCTTGGGTCAATTACTTGTTGCCACAGGGAGATTTCCTAGGAGTTTTATTGTTATTATCACTATTCAACGATTATATGTAGCAACACAAAGGTGAGTTTTTATGTGAAGAGATGCAATGTTTGGTAAATCTTAAACAACAGAAAGTAGAAGGGGTTGGAGTGATGGGGGATCAAAGTCCCCATGATTCCTAGAATGTTTTGGGGCCAGTGCTAGCCATTTATTGCTGCTTTCAGTGGTCTGAAGTATTTTTCCTCACTTTGGAAGGTTAAACAGTGGGATAATAGCAACTGGACATATAACCACAATATTTCTGCAGCAAGCAGTGCCCACTTTGGCTGGCACCATTCCCACTGCTCTGTCCCCCACTTCAAGAGAGTGAAGAAAAGCCCTTCAAGTTCCCAGGGCACAAAAAAATAAAAAAAAATCAAACCACAGTTTTCCAAAGCACACACCATATTGTCATTTTGAGAAGGACATAGACCTCTCTGGACAGAGGACACTGTTTCTAACCATCACGTGCCTCTGGCTTGGTTTTTGCCCATCACATTCTGGAGTGCTTCACACACAGATGGATCCTCTCTCAGCAGAAAGGGCCTTTTGGATCCAAATACAAGTCACCTGTAATTCCCTTTTTAATATGGGTTTGCACACAGGGAGCACTTTCTTTGCAGAAGCATCCTCGTTGATGTGGCACATTCACCTTTTCTTTCTGACTAAAGACAAAAGGAAGTATCAGAAAAGGCTAAAGCACTTCCCCACACACTGTGGGCTAGTGTCTTCCTTGGACAAAGCCAGGAGAACATTAACTCTAACTGTCTTTTTAAAAATGAAACTATAATACAATTTCTTTCTCCCTGCGATGTGAATTACTGCATGTTTCCCAACCAGCTGCAGCAAAAATGCTCCAACTCACACCTGGAATTTGCATTGAGAGCAAAGCTTTGGGTCAAAGCACTTACTCCCTCAGACTCCCCCAACAACCCCACCGAAGGATTTGCAGGTACCAACTCCTCGGCGTAAGGGACAGCCGGACACCAGCCTGTTTGAACACACGACCTCCTATTTTCTGCATTGCAGGAGATTTAGATTTTGCTCTGTTCACACTACCACGACGCGGAACTAATGCTTTTCCCAGTAACTAGATTCTAATCCCCCACTCCTGCTCGGAGCAGAATTTGCACATCTGAATCACATCTCGGGGGACCCCGGGGGTGCCTACAGTCACTTACAGAAGCAAAGGTACTTGCCATCACAAGTCTGGCAGAAGCAGGGCCAGAAGAAGGAATGGCTCCCGTTACCGGTTGCCTGAAGAGAATTAATGTGGTAAATGCATGCTCTGAAAAAGATATGTTTGGATGTGAGGGCTGATACAAAATGCCGTCTGGGTATCAAATAGGAAGCTGAAATATGTCTATCAAGCCAATACTCTTTGATCATCAAAAGTCACTCATCATTTACACATCACAGAAGGATGCTCAACTCCAGAAGGCACACAGTCAGCCGAAAAGGAAGAAGGATCAGCTGAGTATTTGTGTCTTAAAGACATGCAACCATTAAATAAATACCAAAAGTATAACCTAGTCAGCCCCCCAAGGGCAGTGGCACCTTACCCTCAGACAACTTACGCATGCTTTATGCGACTGTTAACTCCACTGCTCACCAAAGAGTTGAGGTGTTTTCATTCCTAATGTCACAGAGTAATCTCACTTCCGATTCCTCTTACAAAATCCTCACACAGGATCTCTCCTGCATTATTTACAGCCTCTCAAGAGCTGCTGTACAGCTGAATGGCAGAACAGTGCTGCAGAGACACGTTTTGTGTCTAGGGGCCTTAGTCTCACCATTCAGACCATGCTTCAGCAGCACGACCGCCTGTAGCTCATGGGACCGGAGCACATTGGTGCCAGGCTGGCACCACAGCACACAAACCAGGCTGAGAGCTGCAGAGAAAAGCTTTATCACACCTCCTCAGCATCAGGAAAGCCAAGGCAGAGTGTAAAACACAGACTTACTTTGCTTACAACATCAAGAGTGAGTGCTGTGCAAGGGATTTTTAGACTACATAGTTAAAAGCACCCTCAGACCAACAGCTTTTAAGGTTAAATAAAACAGCAGATGACTGAGAGGAGGGAAGAGTCCTCTGCCCACTCCCACACAGGTCCCAGGACACAACACACACTCTGTACGTGGCAGGAGCCACCCTCTCCCCACACTCCCAGGGCTGCGACTGGACACCAGCCCAGATGCAAACCACCCACCCTCTGCAGCAAGCCCTCACACACCTCCACGCGCAGCTCACCTGCACGGCCGTACCCTCATCCTTCGGCTTCATAGAGGATGCTCACCAGAGCAGCAACAGGGCAGGACACACTACCACCATCACCGCTGCTGAGCAGTCACATGGAAGGCCACGACATTGGGGTTCTCAGCCCCCCACGTCCCAGGGAAGGAGCTGGGTAGTGCTGCAGCTGCTCTTAAGAGTGCTGGGAAAGGCTGGGGCACAGGTTTACAGCTCCGTCAAGGCAAAAAAGAATCACCTGTGCTGCCCTCCCCTCCTCGCCTAACGTGCCCACCTGAGCTCCCTTCCCCTCCCACCTCTCCTCTGCGAAGGGAAGGACATCCCTACCCACACCGTCCCCCCCACCGGGCATGAATCCGCTCTGAGCGTCTCTTTGTTCAAAGCAGATCTTGGGGAAATGTTCAGTACAAACCCCCGCGTTCACTTGGCTCGTTGCAAGTTCAGTGTTCAGCTGGGCTTTGCCCAACGCTTTTTACTCAAGTTTGCAAACTCCTTGAGCAAACCTGGTCCCAATTTTGAGCTGGTTTGAACTCAATTTGAGCTGATTTATAGTTTGGCATTAAACAACAACAACAACAACAACAACAACAGTTCTTTAAAATGGCAACTTTAACCATAATTTATGTGAGGCCAGATGGAACTTGGTGTTTTCAATTAAGTTTCAGCTGGATTTTGTAATTTTAGTTTATTGTTCAGAGAGTTAGAGCAAAACACGGAAGAAGGGATGGAAAGCAGCAATTAATTCACATAAAACTTAACGGGAGGGTAGGTGTACAAACATATTGCAACACAGGGTGGTGTCCTTCCATGTACGTCTAGCTGCAAATGAAAGCCAACAGTGGAAGTGTTGCTTTGAGCTTGTCCCTGTACTGCTTGGCCAGGATTTCTTTCCATGCGCCAGACCTGACTTTGTACCCTCCTCGGATCAAGTGTGCCGTACGCAACACTGTAGTCCAAGCCATTTTGACACTGTCTTGCAGCTACTTTCCTTGAGATCCCGGTATTTTAATAGCTAGGATTAGATCACAGTAAAAGCTGAACCTTTGACATTTCTTCCTAGCAAGTAACTCACAAATTGATGCTAATATTTGACTGTGCTCAGTGGAGACCGAATCAATACTTACAAAATTCACTCCTCCCTGAGGTACCGAGGCCGGGTATTTTGTTTTTACAGGGGAATATCTGAAACCTTTTAATGGATTAAAAATAAGTTGCAGTTGATCATTTGTTTGCGAGACAGAAAAGGCTTCAAAGATACACAAGCGGATTAAGCAGAAGCGTTCAGATGATTCACAAGCTGATACAGGCCACCAGTCAGGAAGCGTCTCAAATGACTTGCTCTTTTGTGCCAGCATCAAAGCCCCACCGAATGACTGGCAGCCTTCCTTCTGGCCGGCCGCCTGGGGGGACCGAGGTGGCAGCAGTGTCACCGCAAGGAGCGAGGTGTGCGTGCTTTGGGGAGAAAGAAGAGAATTTGCCTCCTTGCTCACCCCAGTGCGTTGTATCTGCAGTTTATAGGAGAAGCTTATGCTAAAGTGTGTTTTGTAGCCAGACCCTTTTCCTCCTGTTGTTTTTCTGCCCTGCTTGTTCTTTCTTCGTCTTCTCATCCCTGTTTTATTCTTTTTTTTTTTCTTTCTTTTTTTTTTTTGTGGTTGGGCCAGAGGAAGCCATGTGAATGTAAAAGTCTGCAGCTTGACCTATAGTTCCCTCTTAGTCCTTGCCTTATAGCTGGGGCTCCGATGCCAAGAAACGCCACCCCAGAGGGCACGGTGGGGTGCCTGGCGCCGAGGCGGGGGGCAGCTGAGGGTCACCTTCAGGGAGCTGGATTTATGGCCCACTGAAGACAATGGGAAGAACACCACTGCCAGGACTGGGTTGTGGGTGAAGCCTTGGGCTGACCAGTTTGAGAAAATATAAGTGAAGGGTTGGAGAAGACAATTATCTTACTTGTAAAAGTGCTGCTGGCAGTCCTGAATCCACGATCGCTCCCTTTTTCTTTCTTTCTACCCTTATTCTGAAGGTTCTGAGGGGAGAAGGAAGCTTTCTGCTACCTCAGTCGTCCAAACCTGGGCACAGATGAGCAATGGCAAAGGTGTGGGATAATTGCTAATGGCAGCTACTCAGGAGCGATGCCCACCTCGGGGACGCAAGCAGGCTGTAGTTCAGGGAGAGGGTCCTGTGCTGGCTGAGGGACACCTCCTGGTTCATTCGTCTGAGTTTCTAGGATTTGGCATTTCCCAAAGTGAAGGAGGCCAAACTTTTGCTCAAAGGCTGCTAAGAAAAGGTTGGACCACAGGGTAAGAGGCAGAGACAGCTCACTGGAGGGGATCTGGGTCGCTCTGGGGCCTGATTCTGGAGGCCAAGGATTAATCCCATTGATCTTTGCAAAAAGGCTGCAGGAGATGAAACCCATCTGCATTAATTCAAGGCAGATACACAAGCAGCAGTCACATGTACCATGTGGCAGCAAGAACCTCCAGAGTTCACAGAAAAGGATGGAGATTTAATGGAGTATACTGTGAAATTAGCTAGGAAAACTCTACATAAAGGGAGGAGAGATATTGCATATACAGTGTGTGAGATCATTATATTACAGAGACTTTCAATGCCATCTCACAAGGAGACACTGTAAAAGACCTTACAAGAGACTAAAAAAATCCTGCACCTCTTAACATCCTGCACTTTTAACCAAAGGCTTAACTTGCACAGAGAGCAATGCTTTTCATATTTAAATCCCATCAGCACGATGGCAGGCCAGGAAGAAATATATCCAGGCTTTGGAGCCCAGCTAAGAAGGGGGAACATATAAAAATGGGGTCAGCTGGAAAAAGAAGCTGACAGAAACCCCAGTGCAGCCACCAGTTCACTTTCTGGTTTTGAAAGGCAGTAAGCTGCTCTGTTCTACCAAATCTCCTTCACCCTAATGTGGGTCTGGTGCACCCACTGCTCTGTGAAAGAGCAGGAGCTGCTGCCCCACCTCCCATTAGCAGGGGAGACTTACACCCAAGACCCCCTGCACTTTGCGATGGTTTGTAACAGAACCGAGTGAGGTGTCATGGTGATGTGAGGTCGTGCAGGTCCATGACTGCTCCCTCCTGTGTCAGCCAAAGTGACTTCTGCACTGGGCAGAACAAACGAGGGTGGCCATGGTCCCCTTAGCTGCCTCTGCCCCTCAGTGCCTCTCCCTCCCGCACCTCAGTGATGGTGCCCATGCAAACCCGGCAGTCCTTGCTTAGCAATCACTCTGCCAAACACTCCAGCCCTTCTCCTTTTGCATTCATGCTCACAATGCTCTCTCCTATATTTTGGCATTCCAGCACACAGGCAGCTTCCAGCTACAGTAGCTGATACTGCTTTCATTTGCTGCCAGAGAAAACTCTCAACCCGCAGCTCTGACCAACCATTGCGCTTGCCTCTTCCCACCTCTCGGTGGTCTTTCAAAGTAGCTCTTTCTTTCGAGTTTGGTGAAACCACTGGCTTTGGTGAGATCTGCTGCTTCTCTTTGGATCTGGGGTACCTCTTTGAATAAGAGTGACTCTGCTCATGCAGATGGTACTCACAAATTGGCAAATCACCCATTAGCATGCAGGCAGTTGGGAGGAGGTTGTCCTACCTCCCATCCCTGTGCTTGGGCTCTCTTGTGCGCCTTTATCCTGTGAATCACAGTAAGGATAATGCCCCAAATGAAGATTGACTCATATTTGATCCTCAAGTGGAGTCAAAGCTGGGACTTGGGTCTGGAACTCCACCTCCATGAAGGTCTGCGAGTCCCACTCCTGGCAGGTTTGGTTTGGATCTGAGTCCAGGTGTGCAGCGACCAGGGAGCTCCCAAAGTGCATTGGCAGCAAGGGAGGCACAAAAGGGCTCACACAGGAAATTCCAGTTTATGAAATTATTCCATTTTAGTGTCTCTAAACTAATTTTTAATTGAGCATTGTGAATAGACCCACTAGAGAAATGATGGGGATAGGTACTGTCCACCTGCAAACATTCCTTGCAGGACAGAGTATACCAGCAGAAAATATCAGTGATGGACATGGGACTGTGGTGACACAGCCTCCTCTAGCTTCAGGAACTGGGGAGCTCTTGAGAGAAACAAGCTTGCATATATTTGTCAGGACCAATTTTCTCAGAGAGAGTTTTGTTGTAAATCCACAATAGTGGGCTTTAGGAAGGCCAGCTCTGTCCCTGAATAGGACAGCCATTACTCCTGGGGAAGACCGATGAACATGCCCTAAAGAAGAGGTGTCCTGGTGAGGTGATCACTCAGGTTACCCTGCAAAACCAGCAGCACTCTATATCTCAAATATAAGGATTTGGGAACAGAGAGCTTGTTCAGGTGACTGAAACTTTGAACTGTGGAAAGGAGGGCTGACTCACTGCACACCCTGAAAAGAACCACGTGGACTTTTTCTTGCCTGCTCTTCTCCTTTAGTCTCCCAGCTTCCCTGTGCGTGGGGAGTGTTGCACGTCTTGCTTCAACTCCGCACACGCAGAGGCTTACAGACATCTTCCTCACCCACCCAGGGCGCCTGTCCAGGAGGGTGCTGCCAGCTCACCGGAGTGCACAGTCAGGGGTCAGGTAGGGAACCTGTCTCTAATATGTCTCAAAAGTTACCTTTGCTAACGAGGCTAAAAAGATGGCATCTTAATTAGATGGGAAAAGTACATCAAGCTCATTAACTAATTACAAGGGAAAGTCCCTGCAGCAGATGCCTGGATTGCCTAAAGTGCTGCTTACTCTTAACTACTAACTTTGAAAAAGGTTTCTGCTATTAAAGCATTATTTGGTTCCAAAAGCACAACAAAGGCATTTATTTTTTATCACGTCTATCCAAACTTAGAGCTTTTATAAAGTGTGTGTGTGTAAGGCTGGGGGCATGGGAAGACATCCTTACAGCTTCCTGGGACCGTTCACAAATGGCACCAGCTGCCTTTTGAGAGCCCATCCCGTACCTGACACACACAGTCTGGGCTTCAACTGGTGCCTCTACAGCTCCGTCAGGAGCGAAATACTAAACGACCGGAGGGATAAGGGCTGAAGCATAAAGTTATCAAGCAGCCAAGAATAAACTCAGCCAATAACCTCCTTATGATCAGCAGGATACCTTCCCCCTTTCCTTTCTAGTGAGAGCTGATAAAGCAGGAGAAGGAGATGAATCTTGTGGCTACTCCTCATTGCACCAGATAAGGAATTGAACTAGAAATATCATTTATATCACTGAGCACCCATCGTTGCCTCTGAACCAGTCGGTGAGGCACAGCTGTAATGTTAGGGCTTGACTGGAGACGTTGGACTTAGAGGTCATTTCAGGTAGCCCACTGAATGGTCATGCCACAGACGCAGGTGTTGATCATCAAGAAACCTTCAACAGGATCAACACGGTGGCAGAGGGAGTAATTCCCAAATCCCACTGCAGGGAGATATAGGTGCATGTTTTAATACTTAGTTCCCTTTGTGGAGTACAGGTGTGTCCAGGCGAGCATTAGAAATTCAGCGGCTAAATTCCAGTGGGGGTAAAGCTGTACAGATTGGGAAGCCAACAGGACTTTTTCAGTGACCTCGTGAGACAACGCAAAAGTGCTGTGAAACCCACCCTCACACGGCAGGGTTAAACTGTTCGGCAGGGTGATCTTGCAAATTGAACTCAGCAGAAATGCAGAAATATCTGCAAGAGGTGGGTTCACTTCAGAGATTACCAATTATATTTTTGTTCTTTAACTGATAGCAATAGGCTTGCAACCTGCAATAATGAACTCTCCGCTTTGCTTTGCAGGGGTATATTTATGTTCAGAGAGCTAGCACAGAAAAGTAGGAAGAAATCTTGGCCAGCAACAAAACAGCATTTTTTATCTAATCTCCAGAAGGTTGCTCAAAGCCCAGGTAAGGCGACCATATCTCACCTCTGGAAGAGGATATTTTGCTGATTTTAGTGGGATTTTTAGCAGAGTAAAGGTGTGATTTTGAGAGAGCAGATGTGGTAGTTTGGCCAAAATGTTTCGCCGCAATGGTGACGGATCCATCATGGAGCGGGTCCAGACCTACATCCTGTTTACCATCCTGGGTTGCACAGGGCTTTCGGGCACTTACAGGCTAATTTCTGTCTCCCAGGGTGAGGGAACAACTGAGAGCTGCAGGGGTGACAAGGAGCAGTAGCACCAGCAATGAACACCACGGCAGAGACAAAGGAGAAGCTGCCTGCAGAAAACAGAGGTTTGAGGCAGGGATCAGCTCTTTATTGTGGGGTTCCTGGGCAGTACAGTCACCCCAATAACACTTCCTTCCCATTAGCTCCTAACAAGAATTGGAGAGGTTTCAGAGAACTGCAAAAAAGGACCCAGATTTTGCAATAGCCTGTCCCAGCCCAAACTTCCTGAAGCCTGAGGGACCTCCAATTCTCCGTCAGGAACAGCAGCTCCAGCTCTCCGCTGCCTCCCAGCTTCATCCCTTGAGAAAGAGGCACCTCCCTCCACGATCACCCCTACGTAGGAGAGCTCTTCAGATGTCTGTTCCCTGAACTACAGACAGCAAACCCTAAATATTTCCCCTCCTCCCCTCCTGAGGCTGAAGGAATGCCTTAAAACATTTCTAATCGTGTAATCTCAGCTGTCGTATGACCTCAGCAAGAGAAAATGGCCAAATTCAGAGGAAACTGTTTGCTTAAACCTATCATTAGCTCTCCCCCCACCCCCTCGCTTTAAATAAACAAACAAATTAAAAACCCCACAGCCCGTACGGGTGTTGTTGTTGTTTTCCTTTCCCTAGAAAGCCTGAGGAATTGCATGGTCAGGGAACTTCAGCTATTCGAAGACGCCATGAAACCCACACCACCGGCTAACAATCCATCCCTCTGCTTACGGGAGCATTATCAATAAGGAAAGTCATAAATCGCCTGCTGAACAGGAACTCAAAGACCAAAGTCATGTAACTCAAACAGGCTCAAAGCAAAAGAGTCCCTTTAGTGTGAGGGTGGTCTGTGTAAAGTTAGGAGACACCTGCTAGCAAGTCCTGAGACACTAGCATCTGTGTAAACTTGCCCCCTCCCTGCGCCCGCAGCCCTTATAAGGTGTTGAATGAAGCAGTTTCATGAAAAAGCCTCTGTTTGGGGCAGTTCTAAGGCTTACATATACCTAAGTAAAACAGAGCCGGTGCTGTGCAGTCCTGGGATGGATTACCGGGGACCACAGGGAGGCCTATTAATTATTGTGACAAGCTGATCTGCTTGCTGACTGGTAGCTTGAGTTGCCCGCGGAGGGGTGGGTGTGCATGTGATAACAGCTCCCTGCGAGGGTTTCGGGAGAGCACAATAAAGTCAAGAGGATCTGAGGAAACTGGAGCATGAGGGGGAAGCCGAAGCTGAATGAGCACCTGGGGCTGAGGGCTGAGAGCCGGTGAGGTTCGGCCCCAGCCTCCGGTGCATCCCTGGAGCAGGAGTGGTACCCGTGGTCCCCCCGCAGCATCTCCCGGCTGCGGCACCGTGGGCGGCACAGCACCGTGGCAAGGGAGAGGGTTGGCAGAGCAGATCTTGGCCATCCAGCTCGTGGTCCTTCACTTCCTCAGATCAGCAGCAAGCAGAATTTGAGCACTGATTTATTTTTAATTGGAAAGCAAAAGCTAAACAGTGAAACCTCTACGTACAAGGCCATCACACTTTCTTATGAATTAAACAGTGGAAATATTTTAGCGACGGCAAAGATGAAATCTGGAAATACCAATATTTCACCAAAGCAGTTTTTTTTAATATGTGGAAGAGTCGTACATATTACTCTGAAGTTTCTAGCTGTAGGTGAAATCTTCTCATCATCAACTCTCAATATAATATGCGCTTATCTTAAAGGACATTTACTTCCCTGTTCTTACTGACTGTATTTGAATTGTCAAATGACACTTTGCTGAAATTATTAAAACCTAGAGGTCACAGAGAACCCAACTTGAAAGCGGGAACACACATTCTTTCGTCTGAGCAAAAGTGCATATTTGGAATTTTAAATGCAAATTTTTTTGGAGGAAGAATCGCTTTTCTGGCAGTCAAGTACAGACAGAGCATTTGAAAGAAGGTTCTGCTTTAATTTCTGACAAGTGCTGTGAATAGATACTCTGCTCTGCTGTTAGAGGGAAGGGACGGAGCAGAGCCCCGACCACAGTACGACGGGGAGCCGGGCAGCCCGGGGAGGGTGAGTGGGGTCCCTCACACAATCCTCTCTGCTTGTGTTTCTGGTCGGTGGTTTACAGCAGGTCCTCCCAGCTGCCCAGAGCAGATCACAGGCGACCTGGCAGCCTGGTCCCTTGGGGAGGGTGGCAGGGAGAGGGGAGGGCTGTGGTGGGTGCCAGCACCCACCAGTCCCGCGACCTCTGGCTAAGCCCCGGCGGAGAGCCAGGATCTGGCTGCTGTGATACCCGCGCAGCTCGGGATGAAGAAAGGCAGGCGGTATCTGGCTTATATACTCTGACTGCAGGAATGTTTTCTTTCTGAGGGATAAGGCTTATCTGTTCCCCTCATTCATGCTTCCTTTTAGGGTGTTCAGCAAATGGATAGGAAGGGGAAAGCAAAGATGTTCGGCATCTCTCAAAAAAAAAATCCTTGAGTCAAACCACCTCACACGACATTTGCAGATTAGCCGTAACCTTCCTGTTCTGTGGTGGCTCTCCGCGGGACGTGCTGCGGTGCATTCCAGGGCATGCCTAGCTGCGAGGCCATATGGTGCCAAAAATGCCTCGGCAAGGAGCAATGAGCCAGCAAGCTTGAAAGAGGATGAGACGGAACCTTGCCCAGGTGCTGAGCCAGGTCTGCGTCTCTGATTGCGTGTTAGATTGCAGCACGGGGAGCAAACCCTGCCCCAGCAGAGCACAGAGGTGAAAACAAAAGCCTCAGGGCTTTTGAGTGCAGAGTTTTCCCAGCGCCTCTCAGTTACCCCTGTGCTGGACTGGTTTTAGGTCTGTACCTTATTGCACCAAAACTTCAGAAGCTGCTTTTATTCTGATGAGGCTCCACTTGTTTGAGAGCTGCAGTGAAGAATAGGAGTAGTAACGCAGGGATATGTTTGTAACCGCCTCTTCACAGGCCTCACCGCAGAGCGAGGAGCTCCCGTTTCACAGGTGAGGATGCTGCAAGCTGGAGTCGAGAAGAGGTTTCACAGGGAAGCCCAGACAGGGTTTGGACCACGTGCCCTCTCGCTGCCTGAGTGCAGCCGAGTCTGGAACCACCAAGAGCCACCAGCCCTTTCAAACCTCCCGGAGTCACGGCAGGGTTGCTGACCGCCCCTCCCTGCCTGTCCTCTCCCACGTTATACCACTCAGATGAAGGAGCAGAGAGATGCCAGAGTTCAGATGTTCGGTATTTTAGCTGTGCGTAGTTAAACATGAGACACTCGAGGCAAAGGATGAAGATTCAGCTTCCTGCAGCCTTGTGTGTGGTGACCTCTGCTACCTCACCTACAGGCTCTGTGAGAGGGACTTGATGTCAAAAACGTACTGCAGCCCCAATCCTGACACTTGAAGGCGAGCACCAACAACGCAGAGGTCATTCTGAAGAAGAAGGGATGGAGGAAACCTGCACATGCAGGCAGAGCAGAGCTAGAAGACGTTTCCTACCATGAAAGGCCCTTCCCTTACCTCCCCTTCCTCTTCTACAAAGAAAGACGTGGTTTGAGGTATACAGACTCCAGCCCTACTTCGCTCCAGCTGGTAACAGAGGGCAGTGACATTACCATCACTGCTCCTAGCGGTGCTCCTGCAAATATACTCCATGTTCTAGCCCATGCTGAAACCCAGGTTGTTCACCTTCCAGGTATTTCACCTACACAAACTGAATTATTTTGCATAGATGTGCTCACAACCACCCCTTCTTTCCTCTGTGAATCCAGACCCATCTTCACTAACATAATGCAGCCTGACTTAACTATGACATGCTTCATCCCAGTGCCTTCCCAGCGAGTAGGAAGGCAGTCGCGCTGCCTGCCAGCTTCACACCCTCCTCGCAATCAGCAAAGCCTGCTCCTCGGCTCCGTTTTCTTGCCTCCTGGAGAGCTCCTCGGTGCTGATCTGAAGTTTGGATGCAGTGTTGTTTTTATATATAAATGACATTATGACAAATGATGAAGGATTAAATTACACTTCAATCAAATCAAGCCAAACCAGTAGGGATCGAGGTCCCAGTGGAAAGTATACATGGAGTTCCTCAGCTTCCTGATTTGAATTACTTTGTTCTTCTTCCAGAGAAAAGGAGTGGGGGGGCGGGGGGGGAGTATGTGTATGTGTGTGTGTGAAGGAGAAGAGAGGGGAAAGGGAGAGGAGGGGGGAATTTGGCCTAAAATGAAACATTTTCCTTTTAAGTTGAACATTTGAAAATGGCTGGGAGGAAAGAACTGAAACACTGTAATGGCAGATACTGAAGAACAGCCTGGGACTTTTGCTTTTCGAGAACAGAAGCCAGAGAGAGAGCTGTGGTGTGAAAAAGGCAACGCTGTGTGCCTTGAAGGGGAAGGTGTTTGCAGCAGCCCATCTCCTGCAGACACTGAAAACCCCCTGCAAGGCACTAACCCAATTAGCTTTGCGAAGAGCTGTGCTGTGAAAAGGCAAAGGCACTGACAGTGGTTTTGGTAAAGGCTAAAGACAGCTTCACTCTGCCTTGCACTCCCATCAGAGTCACTTTATTATCTTTGTATTACCAGATCTTGCAAAGGTTGGCTCAAGAGCCTTTAGCTCTGCATCTCTGTCCAGCTAGAAAGCCTCTCAGCATTGCACTGGCTCACAGCACTCTTTTGAACGCGGGAGCATTTCTAAATGCTGCTGAAATAGTCATTCCATGAATGAGTCTGGCTGCAGTAGGTAGGCAGATAGACAGACAGATGGGCAGGCAGATACTGTGCTCTAGAATTTGCGTCAGATACTTTGCTCTAGAGATTGTATTAAATACTATCCACTGCATTCTGATTTGTGGGTGCAAAGCTTGGGCATTGTGTACAATAGATCCCATCCGTGAAAGTTCAAGCAAGTGAAGCAGAATATATCAGGGTCCCCTTTGTCTTGATGGTTGTGTCTGAGAGGCAACCCATCAGGTTGACTTAGCTGTGACACACTTCACCCTCCCAGGATGGCGGCAGTCTGATGAACTCAGACAAACTCAAAACCTTCCTGGCAAATGAGGCCATTTCAGAAAATGTTTCTTAAAACTTTGGCACTATGTCTGAGCCAGAGCGAGTAGAAGACCTTTTCCCACCTCCTCATTTGATTTTTACTGTCCTCAAACAACACACACCACCAGCACGTGGTATCTGCAGGCCATGCATTAATCTGCAGAAGGAGCAATGGACAAGTTGCCTTACAGGGCAGTTTACGTGATTCTGGCCATAAGATGTGTGTCAACCATGTGTGTACCCGCTAGAAGACCCTCTTCCCTTTCAGAAATAAAAATTCTAGTCTTACCAAAATGGAAGGCAAAAAGAAGACTTTAGCAGGGCTAGAACATCACTCTTGGTGCATGGTGAAGCTCCTTCCACTGAAGAAAGAACGAAGCCCACAAAGGCACACACGTGCACACATGTCTACATGTGCTCAGGCACACACTCCAGCCTGCAGCTCAACAGGATGAAAAGCAGAAGATCACCCCTTTCTGAAAGTCTTTTTGCTATGAATTTTCTCCCTGTAGTAATAAGCTTTGCAAAGTATTTTAAAGAATAACTTAAGCAATAATTCCGAGGAAACCATTTGTTACCTATGGTTAACGTCCAATCTGTTCACGTTACATCTCAACTGTCTGACACAGAAATCAAGGAGAACACTTGCAGAAATCAAGATACAAATTGGTTCAGCCTCTGAGGATAATAAAGACTTAGAAATATGTATAAATTTAAGTGGTTTTGAATAAGGACAGCATTTCAAAAAGCAGTCGAATTGTTACTTTGAAATAAGTCATTATTTTCTGCTTTTTAAAATTCCAGTCTTTAATAGGAGATGAGATCCAGACCGCCAAGAACCAAGGAGAGTTTTTGATGCAAATGAAAAGCAGCATTTAAGAAGTGCAAGTATCCCATAATAGAGCCCACACCAAATTGCCAGCTCCCAGACCTGCCTGGAACATTCAGGGGTCCATCCTGCCCAGGAGACCAGAGCAGGAGGGTTTAGCGGTCCTGTCCTCTCGAGTGCTGACCTCATGATTCATCTTGTTTCTCTTGTGGGACTCATACCACAGCCCCATATTTAAATGCCACCAGCCAAAGAGTGTGGAAGGTCTAACCTGGAGTCAAACCCAGACACACAACACGGGCAGATGTTGCCATGGCAGGGAAAGGATGGGAGGAGAGCTTCTGAAGTCCACTTGGACTGTTTTCACTGATCCTGTCCTTGTTCAATGTCGCAGGGAAAACTTTGAGTTTTATTGGAATTTATGAAAGAAAGCCTTTCTCTCCCACAGTGCCATACTTGGTGAAAAAACATCTGGCAAGGAAGTATCACTGGCATAAGCATGAGTGATTCACGCACCCTTGAACAAGTTTAGGACCTTCATGTTTGAGACCCTTCATGGACACCCACTCCTGGCAAAGGATCTTTGCAAACCTTTGCATTGTGGGGGAAAGATGCAGTTCTTGGGTATGGTGCAGCCGGAGAACGCAGCAGCGGGACAGCAGGTCCTCTCTTTCTTCCCCACACAGAGAGATGTGGAGCAGCGTAGTGTCTCCTTCACCCCCAGCCACGCCAGAGGGTCGTATTTGGTTGCAGGGACACACCTCTCCTGACCTGGGAGAGCAAAGTCTGCTCTGCTGAGAGCATGGGAGAACTGGAACAGCGGGGATGAGATGGCAGGTGGGGGATGAAGGCACATCCAGCAGAATATGAGGTTGCCCCATGTGCTGGGGGCTGCCCCATGGCATGCGTGCAGGAGGAAGGTGGGGAGCAGGGAGGAGACCTGCTGCAGCAGAGCACAGCACAATAGGAGAGCATCAGCAGAGTGAAAACAGGAGCTGGCCCTCGACAAAAGGCCCAATTAGCTGTCCTCCCACAAACAAACAGCCCCTCATCCCAACTTTTTCAAAGATTGCTCAGAAAATAAAAAGGCCACAGGATTGGAGGGATCGACCTAAGTCATGTACATCTATTTAACAAGAAAACTCATTGATAAGCAAACCACCTGATGCTTGCACAGCAGAAAAGAAAACACCTGGTTCTGCCTGTGGGTTGATAAGCCAATATCTTTAATCTTTTTTTTTTTTTTCTCTTGATGACTGAAGTACACACTCTGTGCGGCCCTATGCTCCAGCCACATTGGTAATAGTAACAAAGCTTTGATGTCCCCCTCATTCAACAGAATGTTGTTTAGTTCAAAGCGAAGAACAGAGGCAATTCTTTGCTTTTAAATTATTAGCTCCCTAAGTCTTCTGTAATGATATAGTTTGACTGAAGTGTGCAGTTTATTAACTACATAAAGACGATATTATTAGAGCGGAGAAAGGCAGCCGAAAGTTTTGCCTTTCAGCTCAGCAGCAGGGGTTTTTGATACTTTGATCTCAATCAATGCTAAATGTCTTTGTGAGATAGAGGGAGCAGCAGAAATTACCTTTGGCACCATGACTACATCAATTATTTAGTTCTTTTTCTTATAAATTAAAGTGTTCTTCAACTTTTACCCCAATTTTTTCTTCTTTTTTTTTTCCTTCAGTTGATTGGGAAAAAAAAAAAAAAAGCTCACTGGAAGAAGTCTGGCTGTGAACATTAATAAAAATCCCACTGACCTTTCCCAGTCCTGGTCTGGAAGGGTCTTCTCTGGGTGAGGAGATGGAATCATGTGAACAACAAAAGCAAAAGAGTAGCTTGGGGTAATGTGCTGTTTAACCAAATGACTGCGTAGGTTGTTATTGTAGATTTGTCTATATCTAGCCTGATTTTTTTTTTTTTTTCTTTTCCAATATTGCTAGCATGAAGGTAGTCAGAAAAATGGGACACCTGATGGAAACCAAAGGATTGCTTTAAGCAGGATTTAAAGTGTTGGTGTTTATTAAAGTTCTTTCCATTGCTCCCAGCACATGCAACAGAGGGAACGATTAGGAGCAAGAATGAGGCTGCCCCATCTTGGGTGACAATGAGAATAAATCCAGGTCTCATAAGGCTTAAAGCAGAGCTTTGGAAAGCCAGACCACTGTACCTGGACCTGCAGCAGGTGCCTACACACTACACGTTGGATGCACCAACTCTTATTAAAGCCACTGGTGTCAGGTAATGCTAACCATATATAAGCTGTCACCAAATCCCACCCATACAGAAATTGTGTCCGGTCTTGAGTTAGTTCCCTGAAGCCAATAGAGGGAATACGCTGCTTCCAAAGTTGATTCGTCCCATCCTGAGAGGGGTGACTGACTCCTTCCCTGGGGACAGAGGGAGCCCAGCATGATGGCACTAGAGGTGAGGGAGGGTAATAGAGCCCAGTGCTTCTGCTGGATAACAACAAGTGGATAGACATTTCAAGGGAGTTCATGTACTTTTAATACTCCAGAGAAGAGACTAGGCTGATGGCCAGACAGCAGAGCCAAGGGAGAAGGGTATTCCTGCAATTTTGGGGCCAGAAGTTGGTGGCTAGTCTTCAGTGCTGTGGTGTACCAGAGTGTGTTAGAAACCACTGGCACCAGAACCTCGGCTGGGAACACAAGCAGCAGGACCACGGAGATGCTGGGGAGCCAGCTTTACACCAAGACTGAACCTGATGCAGCTCAAGGTTTTAAAATACTGTCCTTTGCCCAGAGAATTTTTTTGTGAGCAAGAAATAAAAGAGGTCTTTGCAAAGATGTTGAAGCATGAACTATGGGAACTTCAATATATTTATATGTAGAACATGTTGGAGAACAACATAATTCTGTTTTCATGGTGATCAAAGTTTTGCAAGAAGGAGGACTTGAGACAGTGTGCTAAGCTGCTATGGCAACATGAATTTTAAAAAGTAAACTAACTTGCAAGAGCTTATCTTTTCCTGTTTTTGTGGTGCAGGACAGATCTGGGAACCTCTACCCTAAAAGGGATCCTGTGAGGTGCTCACCTCTGCTTCTGGGCCAGGTGTACTGCGAAATGCATAAAACATGTCCCTCATGGCAAGGGGAAAATTACCCCAGTGACTGGGTTTCTTCCTGCATCCCTGAGGCTCCTGCACCCCAAAAAAGCCAAGTCACGATGACTCTTTCATAATATATTTATCATAATTCAGATACTCAAATGTTGGGGTGAATGTACCATGAACCACTTCAGTTCGACTGACATCCTATTCTGGGACCCAAGTAGGATGTAATGTGATGCAGCCCCTGCACAGAGGTGAATTCCACCCACAGAGCACCGTTTCCAAGAGCACCATGACGTGGGGCTCGGCTTACAGCTCAGCTTTCAAGCCACTCTCGCAAAATGTAAAGGCGGCGATGTCAGGAACGTTTCTGACGGCTCCTTTCACAAGGGGATGCTGTGAAGAGCTGTCATGCTCTGAGTCAGCTGTTCTGCCACGGCTGGCATTTCAGGCAGGAAGAGCTTGCTCGCAGAGCTATCCCAACCATGCCGCCTGCCAAAACCACACTGGGAATCTCATGGGAACAAGCCCTCTCCTGAGCCAGCTGGTACTTCCTGCTCCTGAGGCCTGATCCTGCTGGATGCTGAGCATTCTTTGTTCCATTTTTAAATTAACGAGACTTGAGCAATGTGTAGTCCAAGACTTCAGAGGAAAAAACAGGCCCTCAGTGTTTTTTGGTGCTTTGGCTCTACGTCCCAGCTGGAGAGGAGAGAGTGAAATGTCAGATTTAAAGGGAGATTTGAGAGATGCCGATCAACTGGAAAACAGATCTCTAATTCATACATTTTAATCAGGTTCACCAAGCTGGCCATGCCCCCGTGTACGCCTCTCCTTCCACCCTGCAGGCCAGGCACAGCGCGGCGCGTTCCCCAGCACCACGGCACAACCGCAGAGCAGCCGCAGTTCGGCGGCACTGCCGGAGCAGGGCTCGCCCCAAAGCTGGCAGCCCACGCCGCAGGATCCACCACCCATCACTCCAGCAAGAGGCTGAGGTTCACGAGTGTGGGACTCGCTCCCATCCTGTCCCAACAGTGTCCCCTTGAGGCTGATGGCTGAGGCAGCCTGGGAAGAGCCTTCACAGAGATTTGGGGAAACCCCAGAACCTGCTCTTGCTTTTCAGGCTGGCCCACCGCCGCAGAGCGAGAATGCAAACAAATCCCAGCAGCCGTGGGTCAGCCTGAGCCCAAGCAAGGGATGCTGGAGGAGCCCACCCTAACGTGGGGTGTGGGACCTCCACGGGTGGGAGTGGAGCACGCTGTAGAACCACACAGCTAATTAAGCCTCTTCCTTCCAGGTTCATTCAAACGATATCCGAAGTCCGACCATTGCGACACCTCCTGCAGCACATCAGCTCAGACCTGGAGCGTATGGAGCAATCCCAGCACTGATGAGCCGGAGTGGGGCCACGGCCCCTCCGTGGGTCTGTGCCAGCTGTGGACCCCCGCAGCTGCGGGAGGCAGGAGAGCAGAGCCGCTGTGGTGAGGGCACGGGGCTTCCTCGCTGCTGCTGGAGTCTCCTTTCTTCTGTCAGCCAAGCAGCAGGGAGTTTTCTGAGAAACTGCCCACAGGGAGCGATCACTTTTTCCAGTCATTAACCTTACACATCCCTCACATTATCGGAATACCTTGGATGTCTAAGTTGCTGCAGTGAGCTAATTCTTCCAGGTGACTCCAGGCACTGTTAAATGGGCTCCTGCACAGCGAGGGGATTTGAACTGCCAGAGCTGAAAGCGCTCCCGACTCCAGCACGCCAGGCCTCCAGCGGGGGCGAGATCGTCAGATGTCACCGTGCGAGCGCAGCGCGGTGGCAGGAGGGATCCGGGGCCTCCAGAGCAGCGGTTTTCAACCTGCAGTCAGCAGGAGCCTGGGAGGTCTGTGGGTGAAGGGAGGAAGGAAGGAAGGAAAGCAAGGCACGGGCTTGAGATGCATGATGCAGGGGTCTGTCCTCCCCAGAGGAAAAAAATGTAGGAGTCCTCAAGTTGAAAGATTTTGGGGGAAAAAAAGCAGCACCCTGAAGGGATAAATGTTGGGAACTCCCAGTGCTGACCTCTGGGACACACATCTACCTGTCTGGATGTGATTGCATCAGGGTATCCAAGCCCTGACAGAACAGCCAGTGTTGGATCCTGAAGTCCTTCCTCTGGTTTAGAAGATGAACATGAGACCAAGATGCTATTTAATTCCTTGGCAAGGAGGGGGAGATCTTCAGAGTCCATCCCCTAAGGAGCAGAACAGGTCACCAGAGAGTGTGGGCTTTCCATCACCTGCATGTGCACCACGGGACAGCCAGCACAGCCACAGCCTGGTCCCCACTCAGCAATCACCAAGCTGTGCTAGCAGATGAAATGCTGATTGTCTCCACCCCAGGCAACTGAAAATAAACCCAGAGATATTTCTACAAATCCCTCCACACCTCTTTGCAGTGAGGGAAGTGCCACCCCTCATTGGGGCCAGCACGGGTAACACCCACCTCTTTGATAGGGATTTCTTGGCCAGTCCCCTCTTCCTTGTGGCTAGTGGACTGCACGCTGCTACGAAGAGGTTCTCATGGTAGCTGGGTATTACGTAGCACCAGTTATGTTACTCTTGCTAAGCAAATAAGAAGAGTGCCCAAGTTCATCATGGAGAACGCATGTGTTCATCAACTTGTGAAACCGTGGCAAGATGTGTGTCTTCCTCAGCAAGCTGACGCGGTGAGGAAGCCAGCCTGGGGAGCGGGTGTTGGGTGCCCAGCCCGGCTCCGTGCACACCGGGAGTGCTGAAAAGAAGGAAACCACAGACAACCGGGTTCCACGCAATGGCATTCACTGTCTCCATGGAGCATGAGCCACATCCCAGCCTGTCTGTGGCTGCTGTTGGCTTCTGGAGTAGAGGCAAGGAGGTCCACAAGAGGAACCCCAAATCAATGAGAGAAATGTTAATAATAGGATACCTCTTATAATATGTACATAATATTAAATAAAATATTATAAACTCTTACACATCACAATGTCTTCCTGTCACGTGCCTGGAATATACATTATCATTGCTCCGTCAGGAGCAGCTGAGTAACAATATTAACAATGACAAAAGACACCACATTTGTCTCTTGTGAGCAATAGGTGGACACTGCTAGTGACTGCCAGAGCAGAACCAGCAAAGCCAGCAAGAGCAAATGCGCATTTGTACAAAGAGAAGCATCACAGGCAGTGTGGGGCAGCACCCTCCAGCTCGACCTTTGCTTTGGGGTGGTGCATCTTTCTTCTCCCCTGGGAAAGAGTCTTTGGAAACAGAAACAGCCTCCTGATTTTCCCAAATTGCCCTGTGATTAGAATTGTCATCCCAGACCTGGAGGAAATGGGGACCACCGAGCATGTATGAGGAGAGACTTCAAATCCCACAGTAGAAGTCAGCATGATGAACCATGTCAGCCACACAGGCAAAGCTCCGCTTACAATTAGAAAGTACAAAATAGCAACAGCAAAAGTCACAGGCCACATGGCCAAATTACAGAATAATGACCCACATCACACACATCTAGGAAACCCCTCCACACTTGAACAAAAACCCCATCTTCAAACACTGACACCACGTAAGGAAAGCAACGTTCTAATGCTCTCGATAACACAGTTAAAGACTGTGGCAATGCATCAAAGTTTAGAGAGGTCCAAAACACAAATTTGTTTTGGATCTTGCCAGGCGTTGCTGGGGTGCAGTTCAAGTCATGGCTTCAAAACTCATCTCGGCACTGAGAGGCCATAAAGGGGAAACGAGCTGATGGAGCTCTGGAGCCCTTGCTCTTCTCCTGCACTGCTTACTCTTTGGGGTCATTTTTGGTTTGGATTAAGGGATGATGCTATGCCATATGGTACACAGCTTCTCATGAGAGGTTTACCTTGTTTCTTAATGAACTCTGTCTCTTAATGAACTTGCTTTAAAATTAAAAAAATTGTTATTAATAATAAGAGGTGGACCCAAGCTGGGGACATAGACATGATCCAATCTTGGCATTGAAGTCTGAGTCCTACTCTGAAAAATGCCTGCAAGCTCTGCTCCAGCTGTGTTGTGTACAGTGTGCTGACACCTCATGGCCAAGCAAGTAATTCAGATAAGACACCATTTCCCAGGATTTATATATATATACATAAATTCTCCATCTGCTATAAGGCAAGAAACAAGGTTCGCTTATCAAGAAGTTTGTAATGAATAGATCTGAATATACCAAAGATAGGAAGGAAAAAAACAGTCCAGAAATGCTTCAAATTCTTGAATTACAAACAGAGGGGTACACCAGGGTCTGTTATTCATAGCTGTGGTTGTCTGAGCGTCCTTGATGCTGAAGGATGGCCCTAATGCTCTTCAACAGCAGGGCCCATATACTGAGCCATACGTGGCAAAGCTTGTGGTCTCAGGCCTGGAAAGAGCGTCCGTGTCTGGGCTGCTTGTTACCCAGCCCTGCCCTCTTGATGGGGTTCTCCCAAGGGCACATCACCTCCTTCAGAGTCCTTACAAGCTCGGTGGTGGTTGTCCTCTCCCTCCTCAGAGTCTATGGGATGGATTCAGCTCTCCAAATGAGCATCCGTTTTTATTTGGAAGAAGGTGTGTTGTGAAATAAAAACTCATCACGCATGCATCACATTTGATGTGCTGTCTGAGACAGCAAACATGCAGCACGGAGTCTGGCTTTGAGTTTTCCACTGTTCAAACCCCAAATCCCAAAACTCCTGGGCACAAGCCTGCAGAGGTGGAAAACAAGGGAAATGTGCACTCCCACCCCTTGGAAGGAAAACTGCTGTGTGACACAGCTCCGGCACAGCCAGAGCATGGAGCCAGGTGGAGAAGGAGCCCTCACATTTGTGCTTTTGAATTTATAACGTGGACTCATCCACTTGGTCAGCAGCAGAGGTGGATTAAAAGAGGTTGAGGACACGTTACACTTAGTGAGGGACACGGCCAGGACTTGGTTTCAATAGTGACAGCCTCTCCAGGCAAAAAAAAAACAAACATTCTCACACATCCTGCTCTGGAATGACAAGTTTCATGACTCTCCCTCAAGATTTCTCCTGCCTTGTTACTTCTGTGTCTCCTCTGACTTTCAAATCACTAAACCAAACCTGAACTAGTGCTTGAGAACAAACACAAATATACAAGTGGTTTTCAAAATTCAGGTATCGAAATAGGAAAAGCAACCGTCAGCCGGGCTCGCAGCACCACGCAGCCTCGCGGGACAATATGGGGTCCCTACCCCAGACTGCCTGAGCGTCTCACCGTCTTTGCTGGTGCAAAGATCTCAAGCTCACCTCCAAAGCCACCAAAATAACTGAATCAGACAAGAACAATTTCTGCTAATGTACCTAGGGCAGCAAGGCCCCATGGCCTGGGAAGTCACTTGATGTGGGGGCAAACACAAACGTATCTTCACGCTGAGCTGGAGCCGATTCATGCAAGAGGGCCGCCATCTCCTCCGGCCTGCTCCAGCGTGTGGAGGCTGAGGGACGCAGGGCCAGAGGCGACATGGCTGCAGGGGACAGGCAGCACAGGGGACAGGCGTCCCCAGGGCGAGGACAGGCCACATCCCTGGCTGTGCCACGCCGTCCCCACCCCAGCAGCCTCATGGCCCGCTGCTCCCCGAGGCCAGTGGCAAGGTGCAGCACCTCCATTTTCTTGCCCGGCGCCAGGGAGGGGCAGAGCGGGTGCCCGCTCCTGGCAGCCACCATCACACACGGTCCCACAGCAGGCAGCCATGGGGGAGAGATGGTGACAGCTGACTGGAATACGAAGCACAAGGCCCACTTTAATGGGCTCAGCTGATACTATTTCAACCTAATTACAAACTGAAATGGTCCCAGAGGCAAGCCCTGCATGAGGGTGTCCGGTGCCCGTGCAGTGCTTACCTGCTCACCGCCTCGGTGTCTGGCCGGAGCTGCCGCTCCCGCTCACCCAGCGGCTGCACCTTCCTGTGAGGCACGGCCGGAAACTTGGGTGACAGCGTGGCGAGACGGGCGAGGTCCAGCAGCCCTTCTTCAGGAACCGGCCGAAGGACAGGGTGGCCGCGTGGGGCTTCCCGCCGCTGGAGGGGAAGGGGCCAGGGCCGGTCCCCTCGGGCTGACCTCCTCAGGCTTTGTCAGGAGGAGAAGCCTTTGGAGAAGGACCAGGTGCCACCGGTGCTGCCAGGAAAGTCAGGGCTCAGCTGCAAGGCAGCCGACAGCCAGCCCACCCCAGGACAGTGCCATCTCTCCCACAGCTCTGTCCCCTTCCCTGCCCTCCCACAGCAGGAGGGTGGAGACATCGCAATTAGCCCATGGACAGCAAGGAGGTCATCGCTACCAGCCTCAGCAGGTGCTGACGGAGCTGGCCTTGCACCCGCTGGGATGCTGTAGGAGATACCAGCTTGTCTCATTCCTTACCACAATCGGCTCCAGGCACGGAGGAGTCTGCTACCCTGAGAATGCGGTCTTGGTTATGAATGGCATAATTATGTCACACTCGAAGCACCAACGTGCCAGCTGCTGTGGTAGCCAAGAAATAGGAGACTGAGCTCCAAGCCCTGATGACTGATACTACAAGAAGCCACATCTTGTGCTGAAGCCCCCCATGTCCCTGGCTGGTGCTGTGAAGTCTCCAGCTCAGCTAATTCAGCCCTCGGGATGAGCTGGAGTGCAGATCCATCAGCAGAGGACACGCTGCGTGCCCAGTCCCCCTCTGTTTCCCAAGCGCTCACTCCCAGCAGAAATGAAATGCAGCTCAAGCGTCCAAAGAGAAGTGCTGAGAGCAGAGGCACACACAGAAAACACATGCACGCGTGGCAGAGAGATGACACAGTGAAGGATGAACACACTGAGACAAGACAGAGAAGGATGAACTCAATTCTTTTTTCGTTTTCTACATTTATTTTTATTAGACAGATGAATGCATGGAAGTGATGGCCAAGAAATGAAACAACATATTGCTCTGATTTCCAATGGAAACAAACAATTTCTTGGCTGGCACAAAGTGAAGTTCAGTTTGTACCATGGTCACACTTTGTACCAGGCGACCTTCCTCTTCAGGGACTGAAGAGCGAGGGACCGAGGAGCGGTACACTGGGTCACGCTGGCAGGAGAGACCCAGCTTCTGCCTGCAAGTGCAGGGCCAGCGTTTCACAAGCACAGTGACTCCAGAGCATGTGGCATTAATCCATGTCAGGGGCACAGCAATGCAAAGCTGGGGGGACGAAAAAAAATCAGAGAAAGGAAAGGATAGAGAGAACACAAAAAGCAAAGCTGCAGACAGAACAGAGGTAGAATCAGAGGGACTGACTGGAACACACAGATTTGTTATTTATTATTTATACCCTGACTTGATCTTCCACATGTTACTACATACCGGCAATCCCTACATGCTCAGTGCTCCATGTTATACAAACTCTGAGGAGACTGTAGAGCTCATCACATCCAAGTAGCTGTGGACCAGCCCTGTCAAGTTCTTGAGTATCTTTCAGTACTCTTTTATCAAGGTAGGCTGATGGTGCTCAGTACCTCACTTAAAAAAAAACTTGTGGTTTTAAGCAGAATTGAAAAATTTATGGTCTGAGCCTGCTCACCTTTATGACATTGCAAAATTTGCCGTTGCTTCCACTGGGAACAAGAGCAGAGACTTAGCAAGCAGACCTTGACATCAGAGCAAAAAGACTCACACAACTTGGTTTCAATTCCTCTAAGAAGGTTTATCACCATTAGGTTAACAGAGGTCATGAAAATCTCCCTAGCTCAGCTGCAAGGCGAAGGAGACCAGTTCTGCAGTGATACCCGATCAGACCATGGAGCCCCGATTCCGCCTCTGATAACACACAGGGAGGGCAAGAACTGCGGTTCAAAGCTGCTCGGGACACAGCTATCGCCTGACTGTCTCCCTGCTCGCGAGGGGTTGGTCTGCGTGCACCCTGGTGGGCTCCCATCCAGCTTTCTCCATTTCGTGTAAAATCATACTGGTAGTAAAAACAGATAAACAATATGAACCGGAGTGAAGAAGCTTCCCAGACATCAGTGCTTCCCACCCAGTCCCTCTGCTTCCCCTAAATTGGAACAAACAAGGGAGAAGCTTTTCTGCCCCCCCTCCCAGTTCCTGTTACTGGGCTTTGCAGGAATCTTCCCACTTCTGGTAATCATTGGCTTGGTCCAGATGCACTGGGGTTTCCCAGCAAAGCCTGGAATCTTCCTGAGCTCTTTAGCACTAACATAATATTTTAGGTTGCCTCATTCTAAAGAGCAAAAGAAAAAGAAACCACTACTTAAAGTTTAAGCCAGCTCTTAACACCTCTGCCCTGGTTCTTCCTTGCCTCTGGGCTACAAGCCAGTGACAACTGGAACTACCTCCTATTAGATTTGTAACAACAGCAAATAGAAGAGCAGGAAAAAGACAAGACAAGAGGCAGGAAGGATTTGATAAAAGAAACACAAAGCCACGGCTGCATCTCTCAAGCCCTCCTGCAGGCTCTTGCTACGCCTGCACACCTAGCTCATCACGCGGGGGAGTCACGGGGGAGAGCAGAGCTTTCCACTGATCATCTCCAACGTGCCGGGGGGAATCGGGAGTGTCATTAAAATTCAAAGGGTCAACTAAACCTTCAGAAATGCTCATCCTACTGTTCTCACAAGAAGTCTACCCTGCTCTTCTGCCTGTGGCTCCTTTGCACTGGCTAGGAGGTGCAGGATACTTGAAGTGAGGGGTGCACTCCTCTCAGGGGGTACCCCGGGTGAACCCCTTGGCAGGGTGCACATCCCCCTGAACGGATGGACACCAGCACGGATGCATTTTGAGGTTGGTGACCTTGCCCTGCTCCCGGCGGGGTCATCCACCTCTGCCCCGAGGAAGGGTGATTTGAACCCAAAGGACTGGGAGGGCAGAGCTGTACTCTGCTTTGTGCCACCCCAGCTCCTGGAGGAGCAGGAGACAGGCAGAGGCAGCCGGGCTGCCTGACCTCCGGGGTGGGGGCTCGGAACAGCCAGAAGGCATCCCCCCCATCCGAGGTGTGCCGGAGCCAGGGTCCTGCACCCTGAGTCCCACACAGCCAGCAGCCTGGCTCCGGCAGCACTGCCATGCCTGGGAAGTGACATCTGCTGCTCCAGAAGCCACGGCAACGTGCAGGAAGCAGGGTGCTGGCAGAGCCGGCCTGGGAAACCTAAAGCAGCACTGACACCTTCAGGAAGGGGAGAGAAGCTCAACACCAGCCTCAGCTTGTCTTTTCCCTGCGCTGGGCCCGGCGGGGCTCAGAGCCTACTTAGGAGGTTCCTTCTTGAGCTGGCTCCTGCGATCCAGCTTGCTCATGACCTGCGTGATGTCCACGGTCGTGGCGGCTTCTTTGGCTTTGGCCTCTTCCTCCTGCTGCCTCAGGATGACGGGGCTGGGGCTGGAGCGGAGGTGACGGCGTCCGAATGGGAAAGTGGAGCTGGGCAGAGAGAGAGAGAAGCAGGGTGTTACTGAGAGGTAGAAGGGCACCAAAAGCTCACCACTATCTGCTCAGACAGAGAGATGGATGTGCCACTGTCACCCACACATCAAGAAGGAAGTGCGAATGTGGACGAGATGTTTTAAAGCAGGACTTGGTAACTCAGTACCACACATTGGCTACAGAACTGCAAAAAGCATACAGTCCTGTTCTTGGTCACAATAGTGTGAAAGTCCATGATTCCTCTTTCTTGCTTGCAAGGCTGAGGAGTGGAAGAGGAACAGAGAAAGAAGCACACCACCCAGTCTGGCTCTGACATTCTGCCCTCAGCTTTAAGGAACAACTGCAGTTCAGATGGTCAAAATTTGCTATGCAACCTTCATCTCGGTCTGGAAAAAGCCATTGCAAGCCTGCCCCTTCTAAGGCCGTCTACCTTGTGCCAGTAGTCACTTGCAGGTGAGATGCTGATGCCTGGGGCTGCCTGGCACCTTCGCTTCGCTGAGGGTAAGCGGCTCTGTCCAGGCAGAGCTGAGCAGAACCCATGGACAACCCTGCCATGACTCTGTGTCACCTCTGGCAGCCAGTGTTTCGTGGGCAGGAGTTTTCCCATGCCCCGTACACAGTGCTCTCTCCTTCCAGGAAAAGAGCTATAATTAATTCAACAATCAAACCTTCTCTAGACAGACCCAACAGACAAGGCAGCCGAGCAATCATCAAGTCAATTCTGACTGCACACAAGCCACTTCCAAAGGGCTCACAAATAAACAGCATAATCAGTCTCAAAGCAAGGCATCTTCTTAGTGAAAAATTTTATTTAATTAAGCGAACATCTAAATCATAGCAATTTTGCTGCAACTCAGGCTTTTTCTACCCTTGCTACAACAAGAAAAACAAAACCCACAATTACATCCAGTTTCACTTGCCTTTTTTTGACAGTCTCTTGTGGCACAACAGCCTTGGCCAGCATTTCCTTGTATATTGGAGACTTTAAATAGCGGCCATAGGAGTCTTACTAGGAAAAAAAAAAAAAAAAAAAAAAAAGAGAAACTGGTAGTTACGGGCTGTGAACACCCTTATTAAAATCACCACCAAATACAGCTGCTCAGGAGCCAGAGAGGCTGGGAACTAGATAATCTCCCCCAGCAGCCCAAGGGACTTTGCATCTTTCAGGCAAATGAAGCTATTTAAACCAATACTCTTTCATCTCTGTGTAAAATTCCCAGGATTTTCCATCTCACAATAAATCTTCCCAGGTAAGATCCAGAACAAAAAGTCTGAACTGAGCTTAGCCCAGGCCAGCGGTGTCTCAGTCACTGCAGGCTGAAGTGGTCACGTTTCAGGAGCCAAACTTTTCAGCCACTGATGAAAATCAGTTCTGCTGCTTTCAGTGTCAGTGTCAGAGCTGCTGCTCTGGCCCATAATGTTCCTTCCTGCTAAGAGTAGTTTGTATTGCTCATGAGGAGGAGTTACAGGTTATCTGTGGTCACCATGATCTAACAAAGGCCATGACATACTATATGCTGACATCAGCTCCCAGTCTGCTGCAACAGTCAGACCTAAAAAAGGGTGTCCATCAACATAACCACAGAAAAACGTGTGAAAAAACCCAGTAAAACTTCAGATGGGCCATGCCTGGTTATGCTCTTCGCAGAAAACTCATGCAGTTATATCGCGATTGCTACTACCTTTCCCATCCGCTGCTGATATCCGGTCGGATACACACATCCCACCGCAGGAATACCTGACGTGGCACGCAAAACAGTACTGAGTGAAGTTAAAAGATTTGTTCAAGCTTTGAACAAGCTGGTGACCAAACTGTTATTAGAAAATAGGACTTCCAGCAGACACCTGACCTCCACCACCCTGGGGACAGGCTGCCTTAGAGGGAAGAAGCAGCAGCAAAATAGGAAGGCCTGCCCCAGTGCTGCTTAAGTCAGCAAATTTGAGGGATTTTCAAACAAAGGCCACTTGAAAGCGACAGCTGATAGCACACAAAGGTGTGGAAAGGCCCAGAGAACTGCAGTCCCCCTACGGCTTTGGAAACAAACAACAAACCTTTTTCATCAGCATGTAAATGTGGGTCTGAGCAGCATCTAAAACATAACGATGAGGGTGCTGGAGGCCTTTGACCGTGATGCCCATTGTTGTGCCATCAATGTTAATCCAGCGCCTTGCTCCTGGAGCCAGGAAGAGCCTGCAAGGAGGAGGAATCAACAGTGCCATGAACAGCTGGAGAATTCCTGGAGATTCCTCTGTCTGTGCATGAAAGGAAAACTCCCTTCAACTCCCCAGTACAATTTGCTGTCCTGATCTTGGGCAATCTCCTCTTCCACAGTACAACAGGCAGTCACTTCCTCCTCCACTGTTAACATACGGTATAAAACAAATTTTAGCCCACTGGAAGCAAAAAGGGTCTCTCCACTCTCCTCGCGGTAGCCCCAAGATCTTTGCTGTTTCACATCTTGATTTAAATTACATGCTAAGACCTAAATGTAATTGTGGAGAACAGAGTGGAAAAGTATGTAACAAAACAATACTTATGCTTTCACCTTCAAAAGCTCCTTTCCTATGTGGGGACAAAGGATGACAGCTTAGAAAACTTTCAGGAATGAATCATTTGGAGAACAACAACGTGTGGAAGAAGGTGATGGGACTCGTAGGAAGAGTTTAAGAACAAAAATTATCATACTCACTTGTAAATTTCTTCTGCTTTTTCTTTGACCTTGGATTGGTCTCCATATTTGAGATCCTCACAGGCTTCCCAGAAACTCAGATTCTCTCCTGCATAACAAGGACTCAGTCAGCAGAGAGCAAGGCTGAGGAAAGCACAACCCCATTTATTAACTCCTAAACTATTTTCTTTGACTTAATACACATCGGCCCCAATTCAGTCTCTCCAAATCTTACAGCCACCTTGAAACCCTCCTTGGGACTGAAGGAGGAAAACAGCTTTCCCCTGGTCTGAGCTCTGGGACAAGTGTCACCTGTAAGAGTCTGTGAATCCCACCAGTTCCAGCTCGCACCGGGAGTGCCCTGGGCTGTATTTTGTGTCCTGTGCCACTAGATGGTATTGCACGCACTGCCTGCACAGCCATCACCTCCAAAGTCACTTCTCCTCCGCTTCCTGACTTTGTCACTGTCTGGCTCAGAGCACCTCCTGCAGAGGCAGGGATTCCCACCCCTGCCCTGTCTCAGCTGCACAGCGTCCCGCTGTGTGGCCAAGGCAGGGGCAAAGACAGAGACACAGCAGACTCACCGCTGAACTCCTTCTTCAGGAAGAGCTGGAAGTTCTGCCGACCTTTTGGGTCTCGTATCAGTTCACTGAAGTTGAAGGCCCATCGCTCCACACGCATTCTGGTGGGGATTTCCACTCTGCACGGGTTGGAAACAAACAGCACGGCCAGTTTTATGCGGCCTGTCTAACTGGCAGATTACTTAAAACCAAAATGCCCTTTGCTGGAATGCCAAGAGGCTTCTTAGCACTCTCTGTTTTCCAGAATGCTGTAATGAGCCACTGAAGTCAGTCTTACTAAGTAAGTTGTAATTAAACAACTTGGTACACAGTGAGATGAGGATTTACCTTGGATTTATACTGCTCATGTTAACGGCCCAGCTCCAGCTTTGCTGGAGGTTTGACTCAGTCCTTTTCCAGAGGAGGCACTGGTTGTTGCCCAGAGCTTTGCTTCTCATAAAGGCATTCTGTGAAGGCATCCTCTGGGGCTGTCTAATGGGATATTATCACTCTAACAGGATTGCTGGTCTCAAATGAGAACCAGTAATCTTTTGTATGTTTCAAGCCCAGAGACACCACTGTATAATTAGCAAATGTTATCGGAATGGAAAACCAAGGGAGACCTCAGAGAGGGGATGGACCACCAGTATGCGCCTCCAACCCAAACTCTCTCCTACGAAAGCACCCTGAGATGTGTGCAAAGACCATGGGTCAGTAGTTGAACCTGGAATTGCTGCACCATTGGCAGCACCCAATTCAGCAAGGTTAACATTAAACCAAGTGCTATAGCTGAGTGTGACTGGTCATATTCCATTCCTGGGCTAGTAAAAGTGGACTTCACTCATCCAAGGGAAGGACTAGACCCACTCAGCAGGGGCTGAGGTCATACTCCCATTGTTAGTTTAGGAATTTCTGTAATGGTAAGGAAGGTTCCACTTGAAGAAGATAATGCTGGAAGTTCAGCCTGGAGTATTCCTAAGAGACAGTGTCTTTAGCATGGTCGAGCTATGTCAGAAAGGGAACTCTTCCCTGCTCATGATCAGAGACCAGATATCATGACAAAATCAGTGGTTCCCTTTTCTGATTTCTATCAGCACAAAGGTCGGTGTAAACCACAAGCTGGCAAAAGAATACAAATACATACAGTTTTGCATTGAGATCCCAGAACTCAGGATCATCTGTTATCCAGGGGTTGCTGGGGAGACATCCAGACAAGATAGGATCATTGGAGAGGAACTGCTCAGAGTACTTCACAAGCCTGCAAGTAAATACAACAAAATCAAAATATTAGTTTGTGGGCAGAATTGCAGCCAGCCCCATTACAACCAAAGAAATGATTGCAGACTACAGATATCTTCAGAAGTGCAGCCCTATCAGCACGGGGATCTGGAACGTAGCCCTTGCCTTACTAGAAAAATTGATTCATTAGCCCAGTTAATCGTTTCCAATTCCAAACAGTAATCTCCTGGTTGCCTTTCAAAGCAGTGATTTTGTCAGTTCAAGTGCTAGGAGATACAAGACTCTCCTTCCATCACCTCCTTTTGCCTCTTCATTTCAAGAAAGTGGGACTAAGCCCCCAAACAGCTTCTGTCTCCTTCTCCAGCCAGCTGGCAGAGGCCTGATCCTGCACCATTTTGTGCCACACGTTACCGAGAGGAAAGTGCCAGAGGAGAGGAAAGCAAGCGCTGTATTCGCTCAGGGTGGGTTCTCCGCAGCCTTCCCATGAGGTGTGGGAGAGCCTGGGGAGCTCCGGGAGAGGTGAGGGAGTGCTGAGGGCACATCCCGGCTGCTCCTTCCCTCTGCTCACCTACCGCACGGCTCACTCCTCTGCAAATGACTCTGAGGGCTTGGCACAAAGCAAAAATGTCTCTATCCTAGCAGGAACCAGACAAACACCTCTCCTACCTTCTAAGTTGGCCAGACTTGTAATTACAACCGATTTTACTGATGTCCTGGAATTTCAGTGTTCTCCCCTTTTTCATTCTTGAAAAAAAAAATCATCTGGTTTCTGCGTGTAAGATTCCTTGCAGGCCAAACTGCTTTCATGTGCTTAAAGCTGGGAGTACACTGTCCAAGTACCCGTTGCTAACAGGCACTTTGGCAAGATCCTGCAATTATACAATGCTGCGGCACAAAGCATACCACAGGTTTGGCACAGAAGTGCTCGATCCTATCTTCTCACTGGAAATGCCAAGGCATTCAGCACCTGAATATTTCACTCCAATCCATATATTCTAATCAAGCTACAAATCTAAACCTGTCAATTCAGGTAACATTGCTCTGTCCTTTTAACGATTAGTGCTTTGCAGCTCCTCCTAAATCAATGCAATACTCTGATGCATGCACACTGTTTAGTTGCTGCTCTTATTCTCATCAATAATAATTTGATTTGGACGCAATCCTGCAGCTGAGATGGAGATTCAAATTTCCAGAGGATTTTTTGATCTAGGTGATAGGCATTATCCATCAGAGGACTAGGACTAAGGTGTGAAAAGCTCCACTGCCAACCAGTTAAGCACCACAAAATTCCTGGAAGGTAGTCATGTGTCCCCAGCTCCAGCTCACAATTTGGAAAATTGAGGCAGGAGAGTTTTAAGCGACCTGGGAGTCAGGGACAGATGAAATGAGCAGAACTGCTGGCGCCTTGCAAGTTGTGGTTCTCAGAAGACAGCACTGCTTCTCAGACTCTTCCTCCCATTTCATTCATCCACGACTGTCTTCTCCCAGGGAACAGGCCTGAGCACCTTGCTTACCTCAGATTCGATATGAATCTCTGGGTGGCAATGACTACGTAAAACAGACTGGTGGTATGGGCTGTGCCTCTAGGCAACTGGCCAGCACAGAAGACTCCAGGCAAGAAATGCCTGTGGCAAAGGCACTAATGGCTAATGCCAGGACTGGGAGCTTTGCACTTAATTGGAATTTCATCAGGAATCTGATCAGGAAACACTCCCACTGGGAAGAGGAATTGCTAATTAATTGCTTGGACGTTCACCGAGAGGCACGTGTTCCTTCATAATATAGGATAACCAGAGACTTCCCCAGCAATACTGCCTTCTGGTGAGCATCACCACATGAGCAAGAACACTCAGAGGGGCTGAATCCAGCCCAGCAGGCTGGGGACCAGGGACAGGAGGATCAGTCTGTCTCTGCTGCTCACTCGCTCCGCACAGGAACAGGAACAGGCATGGGGTGGACACACTGCTGCATCCTCACCAGGCAGCCTCCACGCAGCTGCTTTCCCAGACCGCAGAGCTGTGCTGGCTCCCAACCACCACCGTCCAGTCCTGACCAGCCTGAACATCTCTTGACTTCAGAGGGAATCTCAACCAAGAGACTGGCGCTGCTCTGAATTCATAGCAAAGCTCCCCTTAGCTCCGAGGGAGACTCTTCATCTTGACTGGGACTCTGACCCCTCCTCTGCCTTCTGCCTCCTGGCCCAGGCAACAACACACAGCCCAGACAGCAGAAACCACACCGCATGTGGCCACCACATCAATTGCCCTGAGTCACCAGCGCCAGAGCAGATAGCTTAATCATCTCATCAGGAGATGAGCGCTGAAGACTAATTAATGTGTGGACAGAAGGAAATCAGGACTTACCCTCCAAGAGAGACAGAAGATTTCACTCTGGACTTCATGATGGCTTGCTGATAGTACATGATCTGAGAGGGATCAGAGACGTCCATGGTTAGGAGCATGGAGATGTGAAGACAAGGCTGTCTATATCTGAACCTCAAACACTCCTTCTCCCAGGCAGTGATGCTAACTACAACAGGAACTGCTTCTTCCCTAATTATTGGACGTCAAAGGAATCAGAGAATCCCTAAACCATCTTAGTAAAACGTCTGTTTTCACTGAGCTTATTGCAAATGTCAGAGGAGCATTTTCCAATGTGCAAGTAATTAAAAAGTGCCCCCCATGCCATATAAAAATGGGATAACAGCCACCATTCTAGGCACCTACAAATGCTCTGGATGATTTAGCATGTAATTATCATTGATCCTTGGCTGTCTCGACACTGGCGCCACTGGATGTATCTCTTATGATTTCCCCACCGCTAATTTTGATCTATTGGATTTTAACCCTGATGTCTGTCCTTGCTTGAGCTTTCCCATCACCGGGAGAGCTGCTGGCTGCCTGCAGTGGGAGGTGCAGAGGCAGGAAGTGTCCTGAAAGCACACGGACCAAAAGCTCCGTGGGGCAGAGACTCTGTCAGCCAAACCCAGGCGTTTTTAAACATGGGGCTTTGAGCCCCCATGCAACACCAATGTAGAGTAATACATACAGGAGAAACACCTAGAAGTGAGGGAAGGACCACTTACCTCTCTCCTGTAAACATCCATCGTTTTTTTCTGTAAAATAAAGAAACAAAAATCGTTAAATTGGGATGGGTGCTTTCACTTGCCTTTTTTTGAGACATGAAAACACCGTTGCAGGGCTGCTGTTGTGCAGTGCTCTCCAATTAATTCTCATTACAATTAAAATCAAACACAGCAGCTCAGCTAATCAGGGTATCATCAAAGCTAAGAGCATCCACACACCGTAAATTGTTCCATTAGCTGTATTTACTGTTTAGCATTGCTTCTTCCATCACAGGCTGCCTGTATGTCTTCAATTAAGGGGTTATTCTAATGGAGCTAAAATAGATTCGTTTACGAGACACAGATTAGATCATTCAATATTAGCTAAAGGAGACAGGAACCAACACATTGCAAAATATAAACACCACAATTAAAAGCCTCAGAAGCAGTATCTGCTGTGCAAAGGGTGCTTACGGTGTGATTTGAATAACTCAGACTATGTTACATGTCATCCACAAATGAGCAAAGCAATTGAAGGCAAGAAATTAACTGCAGGGTGTTTATTCACGCTGCGTCCTTTGAAGCAGTTACTTTGTGTGAAGTAGACTTGAGGTAGGTGAGGGACAGACAGGCTAAGTCAGGGCTGCTCCCAGCAAGCCTTTAAAGGCTTATACAGGGTTATCGTCTCCCATTTTAGCCAACAAAACTCATGCTGCTAATCTGCAGCCCAGACATATCCTACCGTGCTAACCCTGTGGCAGACACAGCTCTGCAGAGTGCCCTGGGGAAGTGCAGTTTGTGAGCGATGAGGGGGGATGAAGAATCTGGTACTGAACGTCGCAGGCACCTTGTTTCTCCCCGAAGAACCTGCACCCTGAGCTGCCCCTATTTTGGGAAAGGCAAGACGCTCTCCCAGGGCTGCTATGTGAGGGGACCATCGCAGGGACAGATCTGCTTTTGCATTTTAACTATCGTCGCTGGCCCTGCTCAGAAGGGAGGACCTGTTCTCTGTATGGAAGAAAAATATGCATATTTTGCAGAAACTTGGTTGGTTTTGAGAGGGCACACTCACCGTTTCAGCAGCAGGAGCCAGATACGCAGCAGATCAGCCAATCTGTACAGCACTACCATGAAGCCAGCCCACCTGATCCTAACACAAACCTAGCCTGGCCAGCGTAGTACTAACAGAAAACCTGACTGTGGCATTGCAAGGGGAGGAAGCTTTTTCTGCTGGAGATACCATGACCAGCTCTGAATGACTGCAGCACAGGTAATCTTTGCAGGGACAAACAGGAAAACAAACAGCAGCGATGCTCTGCTGGCTACGCACAAGGAGCTGCGTGCCAGGGGATAAGGGCTGACACATCAAGGGAAGCAAAAAGCTCTTGGACAACAGGATCATTGGTCATAGGGCTGTACAACCTCCCTTGCTGATTCAAAGGCTCCCGGGACATCTTAGATAAACAATGGAGGACACACGGACAAAAGAACAGCTTTTCACCATTCTCTGCTCTTAGCTGCACCTCTGATGCCAGGCCAGCTTCCATGTACACACCATTGCTTCCCCCCATTCCTACAGAGTCATCATTGTTTCAGACAGACTGCAGAAATGGGAGGAGGAAAAAAAAAAAAAAGAAAAAAAGAAATCACCTGCTTGTGCAGAGAAATTCTCTGCATTTACCATCCTAGAAGCATCCTCTTTAGAGAACTTTGTTTCTGTTTCAGGCCAGCTGTTTCCTGCACAATAGGACTTCACTCTCTCCTTGGGGAACCCCAGATACAAACCAGGCCCCATCAGATTTATAAGTGCCAGCTGAACTGCTCCATTGGATGGAACATAAGTGTGGCTAGGGCATTTTCTTTAGGAAAATCAACACATTAAAATCATTAGATGGCTTTAAAAGGCCTCTCATTTCTTCCTCTGTTTTGCCAAGTGGGTGCCTCAGACAGGCCTGGTGCAGTGGGGCGAGGAGAGGTGGATGCTGGCATAACAGCTTGAAGGCAGCTCACGTGGTAGTAAAGTTGTGTTATCTTCTACAGGGGTCTTAGAGGCAGGCAGCACACCACACACACACGAGACAAACAGCTGGTGGGAAAGAGAAGAAGAAAATAGTAAGTTAAATGTTACAGAGAGCAAGAAAGGCATGAATTAAAATGCCATCACCACAGAAAAATTATATGTGGGTGAGTAAAAATCAAAGCTAATGCCATGTCTGTAAACAAGAAAAGATTTTTTTTTTTTTTAAAGTGCATCCTACACCAAGGATCCCCTCCTGCCACAGCTGGAGTAAGTCAGCCCTCCAGACAGCTGGTCCTGGGAAAACCAGGGCAGCTTTGGCAGAGTGCTCCAGGGCGGGGAGGGGATTTGCCAAGGCTCACACAGAAAAGGGGGCTACGGCATGAGAAGGGCTGAGCATCACCGAGTAGTGGCACACACTGAGCTGGAGCGGAATCAAAGGGGAGCCCAGCACCGAACACCCTACCAAGGGCTGCAGGTGCTGGCTGTGCTCAGCCCTTTCCAGTTCTCCAGTCCACAGTAACTGGCAAGGATCTCAGCTACCGCACCCCAGAGCTGCACATCGTTTCATTCTCCTTTCTCCCAGCGCTCCCATGACCAGCTTCCAGCTTTGGTGCTGGTACAGGGGACCCTGAATACCCTCCGTGTCCTACTGAGTGCTGCCAGTTGTCCCCACCACCCTATCCATCCTTACCCCCTGCTACCAACAGCAGCAATGCCAAAGTGCCCTGTACCACCCACCCACCCTCCTTCATTTGGAAGGAAATCATATTTGGAACAAAAGAGTCATTTCTTATAATGAGATTAATTTTGCAATGCCCTTAATGAGTGACTTATCACAATTACTGCGGATAAGCTCCCCAGCCCCGCAGGCTTCAAATCAAAACGGCAATTAGTGAAAGACCTCGGTCTGTCTCAAGCGAGTGCTGCATGCTGTTAAACGCCCTCCTCCCTAAGACACATGGCAGCGCTTGGACACCCTGCACGGCCTCATGACACCCCTCTGCCACCCGCTCAACGCTCCCCACGCCACAAAGCTCAGCTGGGAGCCAGGCAGGACCTGCTCAAGAGCCCTGCGTCTGGAGCTGATCCACACGGCTGAAGCCACGAGCTCCTGCAAGAGCCGGGACATCTGCTAATTTCCAGCTAAGCATTTGCACGGACCTCCTCTGCTCTTAGTGTGGGTCTTCCTGACCACATTGTGGAGAAAATGGTCGTTATGTTTTTGTCTGTCTGGCCACCGTTCGGTGTTTACAGAGGCCGTAAACAGCTGGACAACAGCTTTTGTGTGTTTGTCCAGATGGAGCTTGGAGTGAAGAACAAGCACAGGCCACTCTTACCCAGCGCTTGCTTTGGACCAGGGCACTGAAATCACACCCACACTCTGCCCTGAACGCCGCAATGCTCTTCGTCCACACGCACAGTTCAGCAAGCTGCGAGGACAACCCTGGGGATCCTGCGCAGAGCACCAGCCGTTGAGGATGGGGCAGTGCCAGCACAGCTCAGCCTCCCTCCACAGCAAACTTTCCTGCAAGAACCTGCGGGCACTGCCCGACACTGCGATGGCCAACAGCACCCTGGCACACACACACGGACACCTTTTCCCGGGTGCAGATGTCGGCCTTTCCCTGCACGCGGCCAGCTGGGAGCCCTGCACGCCAGAGGCAAACTTCTGAGTCTGGCGTAAGATCATGTCCACATGCATCTCCACTGCGCTGCTGCTTCCAGCCCAACAGCTGGAGATCAGATCTGTAACGCTCCAGACGCCCAGTTTGTTCAAATTGCCGGTTTTCCTCTATCTTGTTTATCTGCTTCTGACCCTGTTATTTCAAAAGATGTGATGGAGGCAGCAGACGTTAAGCGTTTATCTGGCAACTAAACTGACAGAGACTTTGAAATGAAAGGCCAGCAACGACTACGACGATCTGTGGCTGATTTGCTGTGTACAAGAAGCCAGGGCATTTCACTCAGTAGTCCCTGAATCTAGCACAGTGATTTTTGGCTAAGCTAAAGCACCTTTCAGAAAGACTCTCTGGTTACAGAAGCTGAGCTCGTACCCGCAGGTGAGCCAGCGGGCTCTGGCAGTTGCCTGGTAACTCTCTAAGCAGTGAGGTTCGATCTGAGCCTGAGACCTGGGTAACAAAAAGCTAAAGCATCCCTTAATTAGCTGTTCAATGGATGGCTACTTCTGCCTTATCCCTCCTGCCCAACTACAACTCCGAACTCATTATAACCGTGAGGGATGCTCACGGGTCAGTAACGAAAGTCCCTTTCAAAGGAGTGCGATGTTTGGCTGAGCACCTGGTTATCCCCAGAGGACTCTATCATTAGGGAGGGAGCAGCCCACCAAAGGGTCTGAGGCAAGTGAAAGAAAGATGTTCATGCCAATATCAGCTTCAAAGAAGTCATTCTGATGTCAAAAATTAATTATCACTGGGAATATTTTCTTTCTCAGCTGTCAAGATAAAAGAAAACTAATTGGCCAACAAAGTGAAGCTAGATTGAGCAGAAACAGAGACAGAAACCAAATAAATAGGCACTGGATTCACACACTCATTTTCTGCTCTCATCATTTCACCTATGTCAGAGCCAGTGGCTGGGCCCACAGAAAACATCAATATAACTCTGCACTGCCTTCAGCAGGGGTAAAACATGGCCAGCAAAGCACAGTCCAGCTCAGCATTTACCAGCAGAGCTTGTGCCATCCTTTCTGCTCACCAAAGGCTGTTGAACCACAGGTCTTTGTGAGAGCAGCCTGCGGAAATACAAAAAAGCTGCTGGTCCTAAGGTGGTTCTATGCGGGCTTTTGGCTGTCTGCTGTATTGTCAATCCTTCTTCAAAAGCAAAAAGAGAAGCAAGAAGCACACTCCCTCCTCAGCTCAGCCTCCAGAGATCAGCCTGAAGGAGAAAGGCAGTGAAGTCACCCCAGGCTGGTGTGCCCTCACGCCCTCCTTGGAGTCTCTGCTGACCATCTCTCTTATGCCAGCGTGGGAACTGAACATCCCTCAGCTCGCTTCCTCGGTGCTGCCAAGCAGCTGGCAGATGGCTACAGGCTTTCAGACCGTTTGCAAACCTACGATCTCCTTCCATGTCAGCTGTAAAACTGTGGGCGAGAAGTTGGCTTACTCCTCTTTTCCATCCCTCTCCCTTTCCTCCACTCCGTTTCTCTTAAAAAAACCAAAAAAAACCCCTATAAAAAAACCCAACCCTACATTTTGCTCATTTTCAGTCTCTATAGCAACAGAACACAGTTGGCCAAAGCAATTATCCTGCCTCTGCCTGTTGAGATGTTTAAAAGCTGTTACAAAAATGAGAAGTTGTGGGAATACAGCGAGTGTGATCGCAGTAACATTTGCATTTAATTGCTGAGAGACACTTTGACTTCACTTCCAAATGAACAACATTAGGTGAACCAATGCCGGATCACTTAAAAGGCCTGATGGAGGAAAAGAGCAGCTCCGGCTCCTCATCTCCTGACTGCATTTGTCTTATTGTGGGCTCTGAACCAGTCCCACCCAGTTACAGCCTCCACGGTCTCAGTTCATTAGTTCTATTTCTTTATGGTCTAGCTATACAACATGCATTTTTAGGCAACATTTTGTGTCTCCTATCCACCACACCAACTTCTCCATCTTCTTCCATGTTTCCCTTTTGGGGGTATTCTGTCATTTTATTTTAAACCTGATCCTTTACATCCCACAACCCACCCCCTGTCCATTCACCACTAATAAAAGGCAGCAACAAGCATCTGGAGGTAGAGGATTCCTTAATTCAGCTTCACCAGCAGAGAAAACATGTCCTGTAGCTAAACACTCACAGTAAATGGTGTGGCAAAAAAGCTGACAAAGTATTTTCAAGCCAAAAGATGCTGCCAAAGCCTATTTTGAGGGCCCCACCCCCCGGACAATGAGACGGCTTCAACTTTTGGCCTGTTTGGCCGTCATGGCTGAGCTAACTCGCTCAGCCTGCGGTGCCCAAAAAACCACAATCCCAGGAACATTGTCTGGGCCCTCCTGAACAAATTCAGTCGGTGTGAAAAGAAAACCTGTCTCACCTGGTTTACCTTATTTTCATTGGGATCCGTTACGCGGTCTATTCCATACTCTAGGACGTCTAGCATGCCGGGCTGTTATGAACAAGAAACATCGATAGCTCGGTTAAGTCATTTGTTTTAAAGTTTGTGGTTCACACAAATGCACGGGGAGAGCCCCGGGACACTCTGCTGCCAGCAGCTCCCAGCCAGCAGCACCCAGGGGGGAGCTCTGCCCCCCAAAACCTGGGAACGCTCCCCTCTGAGCGCAGGTGCCGCAGCCAGACCTCCCTCTCTTGCACCTTTGGGTGCATCCACAGAGAAAAGTGCAGACTCAGGGCTGAGCCCTTCCCCGAGGAGAAGCGATGGGGTGCGAGGCCCAGAGGCCATGCCCATGGTCATGCCCTCAGCCTGCGGGAGTTTGTCCCGGGGGGCTGCAGGGAGGGCACCCCCGAGGCACTAAAGCCACACGCCGTCATCTTCTACTTACAGGAGTTCGGTTCACAAGCCAGTAGGCTCTCTCCTGGCAGTCCAGGGCGTACCTGTCCGCCTTCTTCCGCTCCTTCCCTGCCCTGCAAAGCCAAGAACAGGACTTAACTCTACCAGGGGAATTAATGAATTTTTCTCTCCTGAAACCAGGGGGATGACAAAGGGGGGCACATCCCCAGCCTCCCCAACTTCTGGGTCCCAGCCTGACTGTGCGCTGCTCTGACGCAGCCTCCTGACCACGTCCTACCCGGCTAATTCTGGACTGCAGATCATGCTGTTCACATGCCCACACGTGACTGTAGCTTTTGAGAAATCACCATCTTCCTGAGCTCAGCCGGGAGCTGACACATCCTCTTTTGATTAGACAGACAGCCCTTTCGTACAGTTTTATGCTAACAACCCGCTACTTGTGGTCAGTTCTGCTGCCTCATGTTTATCTGTCTCCGATGTCCCCAGGCACTATCTGAGGACTGCCACGCAGAGATACACCCCGGACACATCTTATCCCTGTCTCGCAGTAAAGGGGGGCAATTTCTCACAAAAATGTTTTGGAAATGGTCCTGAGGAGTGTTCCCAGGCACTAAAACCCAAATCACCTCTACTATTAAATAGAAGAAGCACCAGCATGGTTTGGGCTTGAACCAACTAATTCTTTCCCAGACAAGTCCTGGGCACAATTTGGGACTTAGCATGAGCAAAGGAGCATTCCCAAAAGACTGTTTGCATGTGGCCACCCTGCTGTGGTTCACAGGGTAGATGTGGGCTGTTCTACACCAGTCTGCCCCAGCAGCAGCAGCAAACAGCCTCAGACGTGTTTAATCTACCAGTTCAGACACAGTCTCGGTATCTAACTTTAAAACAGCATTTGGCATCTCTTAGCCCAAGTCTGACCTCAATTTACAAGAACAACAGTCTTGTGTTTAATGAGACAGTTATCTGATGAGCTGTATTCTGACGACTCTACCATCCCAGAGAAGACAGAAACACTGCTGAACAGCAGAGGCAGTGCCTGCCGTGCTGGGAGGTAAAAAACGTAGAAGGAATCCACAGAAGTAAGAAAGATCTTATCTCCAAAGGAGTAATCCCATCTCATGTTCACTAAATTTCCTGGGAATTTGAAGGGTTCAGCTCCTAAATTCAAGTCATTTTGGTTGGGTGCCCAAGTCTGTGCTTCAGAGTTTTCTCCAGAAGTCCCTGCTGGCAACATTTACTGCTTCTTGATTCAGGCCCTTCAGTTCAGCAGTGAGACACGTGCAAGCAATAACTGAACCAGACCACTAACTGGTCCCAAGTCCAGTGGCCCGATCCACAACTGCTCATGGACAACCCTGAGCTAAAAGAAGCTGTCTGAGGGTTTGCATCCTGCAGCATCAGACCCCGGCTTCTTCAGGGAGTCACATCAGCTGCAAAATCTAAACCTTGTGCACTTACACATGTGCAAAAACCATTTGCAAAGAGGCAGGAAAGGCGCCCGGTGCTGCCCACGCTCTCGCTCTCACAAACCACACTGATTCCACATCTTTGGCAGACAAATGTCAGGCGGGGAGAGAAATGCAGGTGCAGCGGCCGAGGGTGAGGCTTTGCAAGCGAGTGTCCAGTCATTTGAAAACGGCTGAAATCTTCACTCAAAGTGTGAAGTGAACAAAGTTTCCTTTCTAAATGGAGAAACCCCCAGCTGATAGGAAAGGCAGGTTTGTTTCACAGTCTTGAGGGGCACTTGCAAGTTATTTCAAAGCTGCAGTTTATGTTTTTAAATTGTAATTTAACCACGTACCAAGTCAGCAAAGCTCTGCCTCCTCATACCCTCCCCAATGATGCAAATAAGGGAACGCAAGTCCACTCACTTATACTGCTCTTTGGCCTGCATAATAACAAAATCCCACTTGTAGTTTATTTTTTGATTGAGCATGTTGTAATGTTCCTGGAACAAAAATAAAAAAGCAATTAGAGTGAAAATTCTGGACAAGGAGCTCCCATGCTAGGGTTTTCTTGACTCTTCATAGCTCAGCTAGGCCAGGCTGGCAACCACACCAAGAAATCCAGATTGGTCTGAACATAATTACACGAATTGCAGCTCAAAAATACCACTGCAAGGAGAGCAATTACCCCTGCTAAAATTATCATTGCCTTCAGAGTATTTTCCTGTACTGGCCACTTTTTCACTTCTAAAATTTTGGCTTTTGACACTGCTGGAGTAACACCTCATGGAATTGAAGAGGTGATTTTTTGCCACGCTCCATTCATTAGTAACACAGGGCTAAAGCTATAGCAAATGAGGAGCTTGCAATGGAACAACATCTCCTTACCTTTTCATATTCCTCTAAAATCCCTTTCCTCTTAATGTTCTTCTTTGCTAGGTAAATTGCTGTAAAGGGAAAAGCAAATAAACAGTCATACTTTGACCGACAAATCCAAGAATAATTAAAAAATTAACCACATGACAAACACAGGAATCTTTGTCTGTTACAATATCTTCCTGGCATTATGGGCTCCAAGCTCATAAAAATTCACGGAAGAAAAATGAACTTGGTGCTTTCGCTTTGCTGCTGATGCTTCAGGAGCCAGTGCCCAGGCTGGGAGCAGCCCGGCAAAACGGGCAGCGCGTGCCTTCTGCTGGTAGTCACTCCTTCAGGAATTCAGCCAGGGTTTCACAGGTCAAAGGACACTGGAACAAATCTTTAAGATGTTGAGGTTCTTTAGAGTTTGACCTCCAAGTTTTCCAAAAACAGGCCAATGTTTTGTTGTAAGTTCTATTAAAAACATTCCGATCTAAAGTGGGCTTTTTTATTTCTCCAGAAGATCTACAGCATAATGCAGATGAAAGCCACAGAGGACAATCTTGGTATAAACAAATCAGTCTGAACTGCACAGCCCGCAGGAACAAGCCAAGCTGATCAGCCCAAGTTTCATGACCAGCCCTATAATAAAAAGCATTATAAAGATAACAAAAACCTGATATGGAAAGAGACATCAAGAGGTATTGGGAGCCACTATGCATTACGTAAAGAAAGAACTATCTTTGAATGCCGGGCTAGATCCAAATCTACAGGAAGACCGTCTTGGGCACAGATCCAGGGATACACTTAACTACTCAGGGAAATCTAACCTTGTGTTTAAAGTTTTCCCTGCCAGCAGAGTATTTCAGATGTGTTCCAGTCTGATGGATCTTGGTGGAATGTAAGGGAAGCTTAAGTGCTTTCATCAAGGCCACCACAAGGCAGTGACATTCACACATTCCCTCAATTCAGCATTGCTGAGAATTATTCACAAAATAGCATGAAAGAAAATGCAAAGGCCGGTCATCGTATGTGGACACACAGCACAAAAAGATGAACAGCAAAGATGGTGCAGGACTGTGTGCACAAACACACGGGCTTGCACTACACCTCCTTAACACTTACCATAGTCTGTGTCATCAGCGGGCCAGCTCTGGGCAGGCCAGAAGTAAGGGGTCTGCAGAAAAAGCAGCTTTCCGTTAGTACACCAAGAGGCATGCAGCATCACCCACACTGGAGGGAGAGGAAACCTCAGCCATGCTCAGAGCCTCAGCTCCTTAGCTGTGTCTCAGCCAGCGACGGCAGGAGAATCGGGGTCAGCAGACTGCCAGTGTCAAATCCACTCCGGGTCTGCAATCGGTTAACGCAGCCAACCTCTCGCTGCTGCCTGCGCGTTCAGACTGAGATGCTGGAGTCTGATTTGGCACCATGGGGGAACTAGAGTCCTCATTCAAAGTACCAACAAGGGTACTCTAATTTCCCATCATAGTGGAAACAGTCCAACCATGGACCTTGGTAACACGCCGTTATTACGGTGCTTTTTTTGCGCTCATTATTCAGTCTCCCCAGATCATCCTATTTTCAACCAGCGATTCCATTTGCTACTTTAAGACCTGGAAGGGAACGCACGTTTGGAAGAAAGCACAACTACTCAGAAGTCAAACAAGGACGCTAATTTAGTTGAAGGAAGTATCACAGTTTCCCTGTAAACTGTGATCTGATACACAGAACTGGGGGAACTGGCTTGAAGCTTCTCTGGACCCCTTCCTCCTGCCCACCGAATGACTACCACAGCTACACAGCGTGACCTCACGACTACAGCTCCGGGGCAACTGCCCCAGCTGCCCGGTTTTTAAACTAGTGCTGAGCTTCCTCTCAATGGCTTTTTTTAGACAAGGTGAGACTCACTTGAAACCTGTACAGGCTGCCGTCTGTCTTCAGGGTGAGATTCTTTGGCTCCTGAAGGGGGTAGATGTATCCGTATTTGACAAACAGGTCCCCCAGGTGGAGTGCCTCTGAAAATGGAGAAGGCAGACGTTTTGATTGCATGGAAACACTGCACTGGAATTTAAAACTGAGCTGCTACTCAGGAGAGAGGAATTCATCTAGGAGGTATTGTCTATGGACACTTTAAAGTTTTACAACTCAAAGCTGAAAAAGCCTCAATTTTTACATTTCTACCCACCTTCCTCAGTGATCTGCAAGCGTTGGAGAATCCACTGCAATATATCATTACCTGTAAAGCAAAGAGAATGTCAGGTGCTTGAAATTGAGAGTGTGCCAAAATCCACGGGCCAAAATGACAACTCTCCAGTCCTCACCCCTCACTGTGCTCTGGAGCCCACCAAGTGCACAGACCCCTTCTTGCAAACGTACTTTCAAATGCACCACGCAAGAGAAGTAGAGATACAATGCCCTGCTGATCTCTCACCGGCCGTGCTGTCACTCAGGCCTTCTCCTGACCAAACAGGCATCAGCCTCTGTGAGAGGGAGCCCAAGCCAGGCACTGACCTCAGGACCGCACAGCGTGAGTGTGCGGAAGCACGCGTGGCCTTGGCAACACTTAAACCCTCATCATTGGCTTAGGACTTAGGCAAGGCAGCAGCTTCCATGCCCAGGGAGGGTGAATTGCCCCTTGTTTTGCACCACCTTGTCTTCAAAGATTCACTGCAAAGTATCTCCAGATTCACAGAGCATGGTCCTGTCTCAGTTTTAGTAAGAGACCAGTGACGGCTCCTCTTGAGTCCTTTAAGGGACACGACTCTCAGTGCAGAAGGGACGTCCAAGTCTCAGATCCAAGTTGTAGTGGTAACAGGACATATCAAAGGGGAAGATTTCTGCATCCACAAACACTTCACCTCTCCCAGTTCTTCTGGTGGGGTGTGGCCAATCATACCAATCATCAGCATAAACCTCCAGCAGTTATAGTTTCATGTTCTGGTGGCAAATTTCCCAAATCTCCTTCCAAATGCCCTCATGCCCTCGACAATTATTGGCCTTTTCTTCCAAACGTCCCCTGGGATTGCAGATTGAGGTGTTGACCTTTCTTGACATTGCAGTGATGACTTAACTTTCTAATAGGGGCTCAGAGCTCTTATCCTACCCCCTGCTTCCTGAAATAGATGAAATTAAAGGATTATCTCATCAGTCATTTCTAGACAGCTCTCTCTCTAAGCTTTTTCCCCCCCAAAGGGGCGCATTTAACACAGAGGTTTACGTGCCTTTTCTGTTGTAAGCCAGTTTCCTGACACTGCATTTAACTAGTTAGCTTCCTGCACGTGAAGAGCAGAGCTCTCTTCTGTGGACCTGTGCCCGCTGCTCTAATGCCTTCACCATTCCCTCACTAAACGTGAATCAGTCTCTTTTGCAACACCCAGATGCCAATCAGTATACATGCAACTTGCACAGCACTAAAAATATCATCGTTTAGAAAGTGATGACTGCCATGCAAGGAGACTGGAACTCACTTGCCTACCAGAAGTTGAGTAGAATTTATGACTTATGCAAGAGGGAACTTGTAGCAATTCTGGGTAGGGAACCAGAATAAAGCAGACAGCACGCAAAGAGGACAAGCACCAACTGGCATCTTCCCTCCACATCACCTACCCATGGACTTTTAGGAAGTGGTACTTTACACTGGTCAGACATCAGGAGAAGTACTCGCTCCCCCTGCACTTAGTCTAGGTGGCACGTCAACCTCAGTACGGGGGAAACTTTTCTGCAGTGCTGCCTTAACTATTCACTAACAGCTACGGGAGGCAAGGCCAGATCCTTTGCAGATGTAAAGGACTCCAAATTCAGCTGCATGACAGCTACATAAACCAGGATATGGTTTGTACTGTAATGCAGAGAACAAGCTTCATACGTCATCCAAGTTCTCCTTACCCTTTCACCGACCGACCGTACCTGCGGGCAACTGACCTCATCTCAGCGCCTCTGCTTCCTCATTAAAAAAAAAAAGATAAATAAAGAGGCAAACAATACACAGGGCCTACAGGGCTTCGCAAATATGGTGGGGAAAATTTAATCTATTTGGCTAAGTTTTCTCCTGACTTGCCCAGAGCAAGCTCACTGGTTTCAGTGGGAGGTTTTGTTCTCAATTTCAAAGTGCTGCAGAAAGACGAAAGCAGGAGGAGGAAACTCTGGTACAGTATGTGTGAAAATTTATAGTGGAGGATCCCTCTCAAGAGCTTTTGTGGAGGCTTGGACAACAGGGGAGCAGAGGTCCGACAGCCCCGGTGAAAGGAGCTAGGCACAATGGAGACCGCGATGAGAGCTGCCTGCCACGCCGTATGTGACACAGCACAGCTCCCATCTGCTGCTGCTTCAGCCTGCTTGAAGGAGGAAAAGATGTTATTTAGAGGCAGAGAAGTGGGTTGAATATTTTGTTTTTTTCCTGCACACTGAAGAAAAATTATTCTTGGGGGAAAACATGAAAAGAGAGTCTAATTGTTTATTGCTCATTTCTGAAGCACCATCTTTCGGTCTGACTCTGAGTTGCCTATTTTAATCAAATTTTAATATTTATCTTTATTTGTGATCCAGCCTCGCTGGGAACATGACAGGCCTGGAGGCTGAAGCACCTGCTCACCCCTAAGCTAAGAGAAAGCAAGTTCACTTGAGTTAAACTCACGTGAGACAGCTAAAAGCGCATGATTATTGATCTTTGTGTCTCCGATTCAGAGCTAGGAGTGATATGAGACACAAGGTAGAGGGAGCAGGTCTGTCTCAAAGGATGTGCAACACGTATTTATGGGGAACACAGGCTACAGTATGCAGCCAGGCAGTGGTAACCCCGGGGTGGCCATGGGGTCCACACACAGCTTTTCTCTGATCAACTTCCTCAGCCACCCGGTCCCTTCCCCTGGCAAAGCTCTTACCTGCCACAGCATGTGGGATGTTGGTGATCATCACTCTCTGCATCTGTGTCTTGATGCCCGTGTCTGGATTCTGCATCTCCATCATAAGTGCTTCGATCTGCAAAGCACAGCAGGGATGGGATATAGAACAGGAGCGGACAGGAGGGAGCCCTAGGACCACCGCAGCTCTCGGCAGCATCCCAGAGGGGTGTGAAGTGGCGTGCCACAGGAACGGATGCAATGGCCACAGTCCTCTCCGAACCTCCCCTTTCCATTAGGGATGCCACCTCCAAACCATGTCAGCTCTCACGCTGACTCAGTGTCTCACTACCTCCTACAGAAGACACAGGCACAGCCAGGGTTAGCGGGCAAAGGACAGAATGTAACCTGTAGCTGAGCTAAAAAAAAATAATAATAATTTAACAACAAAACCCCAAATCTCTGCTACCCATAAATGTTCTTCTCTGGCTCAGTGGGCTATTTGCTGGTGCAATATGAAAGAACAAAGCAGAGGAAATAAAATCTGGGCTTTTATTGCACTAATACCCTGGCTGTGCACAAACTTGTAGATATTTCACCATGCACCAAGAAAATAAGCAATATTTCAGCTAGAGACCAAACAGCAAAGGTTCTGTTTCTGATCTGCAGATAATAACCAGACAGGGCTTCAGAAGAGCAACAGGAAAAGCACACCGCTTTGCTGTGGGGCTGAGCAAGAAGCCCAAACCCAGGGGAGATGAGAACGGCTTGTCCTTTGAGAAAGCACAGCCACCAACCGAGCCAAGGCTTTGAAAAGCTGGCCAAGGACCGATTACAGCAGGGACCCGAATTTACATGTGGGAAAGCAGACTGCAAACCCAGCAGCAGAGCCCAGCTCGTAGGAAGGAGGGGTCCAGGGGACTCTCTGGCTGCACCCACCCACCCAGGGTCTTAGCCCTGTCTGTGGGCAGCAAAACTCAGTCCCTCTGGGGACAGGCAGAGACACACCATCCCCAGCAACTCACCCTCCTATCTGGCAGCATCTCCTTTTTGATTCCTGAGGGATGCTGATGACTCCTTTATAGACTCACTGCCTGAGTTTTGAACAGATCACGTTACAGAGGATGAGTCACCCTCAGGGCCAGACTTCTTTTATTTCTGGTTCCCAATTTTTTTTTTTTTTTTTTTTAAGATGAAGATTTCAAAAGGTATTTTCCTCCTCTTATATTTCACTTCCTGCTAGCACCATCCTAAAAGTGCAAGAGCCTCTTGCTTGCACTTGGGATCCTCTGCTCAGACGGGCGGAGCTGGGCACGCTCCTCATCTCCTCGCTTAGATCATCTGAGTGCCACGAGAGCATTGGCTTTGTGGAAGATGCTCTTCCTTTTGTCTTCTGCTTCCAGAGATATTAAATCAAAACTGGTCCAACAGGACCAATTTGGTCTCTCTGCACATTCATTTTGGGCGAGGCTGCAGCTTTTTAACTAGGATTAGAGGATTTAACGAGTGTGATTTGATGACACTCACGCATAACGAAGAGCATTGTCTTCACAGGCACCACAGTGACTTTGGTCCTAAGTCTTGCCAAGTTCAGTGAGGATTTAAGCCTGTAGTGACAGGATGCACTCTGGGCTTGACTGTAAAAATGGATTTTCAACTGGGTTTAAAGCCAGTGTGAAATTAATACTAAAATGGAGAAGCCTGGTAAAATTTCACACAAATATTTGTATAAATATTTATATCAATATTTTAAAATAGCAAAACCAGACCCAAAGTGATGGAATATGAAGACTTTTTTAGACCTTTTGACTGAACCCCTGATATCAGCCTCAGCAAGCTCAAGGTTGGGCATGGAGAGATGCCCGCGTAGCTGTGCGAGAGAAGGCAAGGCTAGACAGTCCAGCAGGCAGGGCACTAAGTTAAACTCAGACTAGTTTCCTGTAAGCAAACACGGGTATCCTGAGGAAGTTACTTGCTTGCTCCGTAACCGCATGTCTGCTCCGCAGACAGCACCTCCTCAGCGCACGGGGATACCGAGGGGAAACGCAGTGCTGCTCATCGCCACCACGTCCCGGTGCTGTGACCACCAGGCAGGTCCCACCGGGCTCAAGCAGGATTTGTTCCCTACGCACGGTACAGCACACCCTGCCCCAGCACGGGGCTGCCGTTCGCTCCCCGCTGGGCTTCAGAGACAGGTCTTCACCGGCCGAGAGCCAGGAATTGGCTCGGAAACTCCCACAGCATCCCAGCACAGCGTGTTCCCTCTCTCCAAGGAGCAAAGAGCTCCAGACTCTTGTGTTCATACCCCACCGGGCTGCCTCTTCTTGTTGGAGAAATAATATATATTTAAAAGAACCAAGTGAGATGAGCCAGGGAGCTGCTGTTGGGGGGTGCCTGCTGCTCTGGCTGCAAACCATGCGCTTTGCTGATCAGAGCTCAGCCTGTCTCTTCCTCTTCTCCCAAGGGAACGCTCTGCCGATTACACGTTGCTGGCTGTCAGGAGATGCTATCAGCACCAGCCGGCTGGCAGGAGATGGGGAAGGCTGGTTAAAATACAGTGGAAACATTTGCTTGCTTTGCTAGGGGTCTAGCACATTTTGTCACACTTTCGGTCAGGGAAACTCTGTCTGGTTTGAATTTTGTAGAGCCAAAAGCCACTTCCTGACACTGGTTGATGGGTGGGGGTGCACACAGTGGTAAATATCACAGGAGGACTGCTAAAGGAGCAGGGCTCTGGGGTGAGCCGCCACGAGGCACGAACACCACCACAGTCTCCCTTCAGATCAACCGGAATCTCTGCACAGAGGTGACCTCACCCTGAAAGCCAAAGAGGAGACAACAGGAAAACTGTCTGACCCCCCAGCTGATTGCAAGAAGTCAGTGGGTTCACTGAATGCAAAGCAAAACTCGAACTTGCAAACGTTATGAAAAAGCATCGCTGCATTTCAGGAGCATGTGGGAAGCCCCAGGGAAGGTGAGGGTCCTCTCTGCAAATCATCAGCGGTTGATGGGGTGCCCATGGTTCTGGAGGAGGAGGATGGATCCAGCGGGGATGTTCTCCCATGGGAGGGAGCAGTGGGGGCAGATGCCTGCTGATGGATTGCTTGGGTGAGTTACCCCGGGCGCGTTTCCCGTCCTCGTTTCTCTGAGCTTTACATTTTGGGCACCCACCAGCTCCCCAGGGTCAGGGCACCCGCACCACAAAAGCATCAGGCTCCGGGTGCTGAGACTCTGACAGACAACAGCAAAACACTTCCAAGGTGAGGAAGGAGTTCAGCCTCTCAGCATCAACCCAGGCAGAGGCTTCTCTGCTTCAGATGCAAGACAGACGAATTTTCCCAGCAGGCTCCAGCTCACTCCTGGTGCCACGATTAGAGATCTGCTGCTTTCTCCATCCTCAGTATCGCCCAGTTCCAGCCCCCTCACTGCCTGGTACTGTTTGCAAAAATCATCCCTCCCTGCTCTACCTTGCTTTCCAAGGTAGGACTATAGTCCTGCATCACAACTCTGACCTCAGAAGGCTAATTCAATTGTTTTCTAGGTCTACAACTAACAATCCTGCTTTGTGCATTCATGGATGATTGGAAAAAAGAAGAAATGAAAAAAAAAAAATTGTTAACCACCTAAAACTTCCTGCTTTTTCATATTTAAAGCTGAGAGCAGGAGGCCTGTTCCCACCCAGCGCACTGTGATCCCACACCCAAAGGAAGTAAATGTGTGAATGGGGAGGGCAGGGCTGTAGCTGGCTCTTTCCACGTGCTCCCTCTTCCCTCCCTGTGCTGCCGTCACCTCTCCGGCTAAGCCTCCTACTTAAACCCACGCAGCAGCAGAACCAAACCAAAGCGCAGTCCTGCCTGGCTGAGCACACTGCCTCTCACCAGGGCTGCTTGGAGCAGGTCACGCTTGGTGCGACGCTCTGCAGAAATGCGTAGCACCGATACCTCCCCGCCTGGGACAGGGAAAAGGAGGATGGGACGAGACGGAGCTCAGCCCAAGGCTCAGCTCCAGCCACATCCAGGGCATCACTTAAGAGAGAGTGGGAGTCTGATGGATAGCTCCTTCCAGAAAAAACACAATTCAGATACTCACACATCTCAAGAATTGTCCAGGCAGAGCAGGGTCAGCGGCTGCTGCAGAGCCTAAGCCTGGAGAAGCCCCCAGCCATGCTGCGGACCCCGGGCCAGTCCCTCCCCAGTTGCAGCACTGCCTCAGGAGGAGCCATCGGGGACCAGAGTGAGGAGGAGGCAGAGGAAAAAGGCGAGCGGCATCCATCAGCCCTACCCACGAAGTATGAGTCACGACACAGCTCATGCAGCACAGCAAGGAAAAATCCACAGCCCAGCAGCCGCTGGAAAGCACAACGCTGCCCGGCGCTGCCTCCCGCTTCGCCAGCTGATGCCCAACAGAGGCCAGATTCTGGCTGCTGAGGCAGGCACAGGCACCGAGAGCTTGGGCTGGTTCAAGCTCTCCCAGCATCTGACCAAGTGCATACAGCCAAAATGCATTTCAGAGGCTTCCTCCCTGTCCTGACAGTATTTGTGCCAATATTCTTCCTACCAAGACAGTTTAGGAGGGGAAAATATAGCAATAAAACAACCTAAGTGTTAGTCACGAGTATTGCATGGACGAGCAGGTGTTGCAGGGCCTTGGAAGAGGCTCTCCAATTCCTCCAAGGTTCAGCCATGAAGACCAAGCTCCACATCCAGCCCGAGCCGTGCCTCACAGCAAGTACACGGCACTGCCCGCTGCCTCCAAAGCAACCCCCTCTCCTCTCCCTGCCCGATGGCAGGATTGCTGCGGTCACAAGCTGCCTGCCGGAGAACCAGCGCGTGGCAACACATCGCAGCTGCAAAGGTGCAACAGGGCCGGCAGCACCGCAGGAATCCCTCCATGCGGCTGGCAGAAACCCACAGTTACAGCATATGTGCCAGCTAGTGGCAAAGCTTGAGCAAAGAATTAAGCAATTAAGAGAGCTTTTCTAGGATTTTAGCTCCTCATGCATCTAAGCCTGCAAGGTGCTCGCTGGATGCGTGCCGAGCAACCTCAGCTCCCAGCACAGTCAACCCGTAAAGGTGCTGGGTATTTCAGGGGAGCTCTGAGGACACGGCCATCCGCGTACAGACCACACTGCCATGTAACGGCCAAGGCTCCATCCACAGCTTCCCCAAGGCCTGAAAAAAACCAGAGGAGGAAGGAAAGCAGAGATGAGAAGTAAACCCTTTATCTGGGAGCTTCCTTTCCTAGTGCTAACAGGTCTTAGACTTGCAAAGCACTGTAACGACTCGAACCCTCTCACTGCTCACAGCGCGAGTGGCACGTGCTCTGTAACAGCCTTTCGCTGTGTTTTAACAGATCCTCCCACCTGAGGAACTCGGAGCACTTTGCAAAGACCGCTTATGCTCCTACGGAGCAGCTAAAGCATAGCTGCTGGAGGGTGTTTCCTCAGAGCACACAGTTTCTCCTCTGCACCCCTGCACGCAACTCCACAGAGTATTACTCAGTGCAGAATTTGGCCCAGGGTATTTCCTTTGGCAGGGCTCCCCAGCCAAATTTATCTTGAAAGACATAGCACCAAAGAAAACACCTTCTTTACTTCTTCTAGCATAAAAAGTACTGTGTTGGTATTGCCAGGCTCACACAGAATAGCCCCAAATGTCCCCCCTTCTCCCCCTGGTATCCTCCTCAGGTCGTGGGTGTTGCAGGAGAGCTAACCACGGCTCAAACAGCAAGTGGCTGGCTGTACTTGTCACTGGAAATTCAGCTAATTCCATTCAACAGGATAAGCCACAGGCAGGAGAGGTGGGTGGGAGAAAAGCTAGCTTAACACTCTGCTTTTTAAAATCTGTAGATACCAGTTATACTAAAACTGGCTACATTTTTGAATGAATGCTACAGAAAAAAAACACCAAATGCTTCACAAAATTACGCATCACATCCAAAAGCGTAGGCATGCATCCTCCCCCTCTTTCAACTGTTTCTGGTCACAAATACGCTCGTTTCTGAAAAAGTGGGAAGAGGCAGAGAGCAGTTGGCCACGATACATCCTCGGAAAGCGGACATCAGCTGGAAGCACTGGGAACACACACACGGGACCGACCGTGGCCCAGAGCTGAACTGGGTGGTCTGGTGCCACATATGATGTTTTTTCCCCCCTGCAAAATGATACGGTTTTGAGGGTCTTTGGGGAAAAAGATGGGAGAGGGGGAAAATGTGTCTTAGCTGAGGCTAAGCTACAAAAATAAACAAAATTACAGTTTTATTTCCTCTATGACTTCAGCACACATTGCCCCTCAGCCCCCAGCCTGAACCCGGAGCCAGCTGGGACCCACAGGGCTCCGCAACAGGTCGTGGTCCCCAAACCCCCAGGGATGGGGCTGTCACCCCTTGGACCCCACGCACCCGGCAAGGCTCCAGAGAGCCGTGGCCGGGCAGGATGCTATGAACACGGGTCCCCCCGCCCGCAGCACAGGTCAGCGCTGCCCCGGGCACCGCATCGCCCCACCCGGACGCCGCCCCGACATGCCCGCCGGTGCTGATACCCAGAGCGGTGCGGCTGTCCCCCAGCGCTGCTCAGCCCTCACCTTTTTCAGGAAGGCCATCCGCGGCCGGTGCCGCTGCCCCTGGTCGAGCCGTGTGACGGTCATGGTGCCGGGCNTGGTGCTGGTGCTGGTGCTGGTGCTGTCTGTGTGAACCAAACTTAGCAGTCAGACAGAAAAGTGTCCTTACAAAAGGAGGGTGGGCAGAGCAGGTGGTGTTAGGGAGGGAGAGGCAGGAGCTGGCAAAGCCCCACTCATTGTTTCCTCCCCCCTGCCCCAGAGGAGAATTCTTCCCCCAAACACTCCTATTTTGGAGCCGGGGTAACAGAAGGGCATGTAAGAGCAGGCTGTTGTGACAGAGCCTCCTGCGTGTGCAGGAGGTAAGCAGTGCCCCAGGCATCTGCGCCTTGCGTGCCACCAGCCTCGCTCAGCTCTGGGTGCAGGAGCCAGCCGGGTGGTTTTGGGGGAGTCGGTGGCTTTGCCATGTGGGGAAAGTGCGACTAACGGTGACCAGAGGAAGACTACGGGGTTACAAAGTGCTTCCTCATGATGAAGCTGTCTCATTGCAATGGGTGGGGGAACAGTACCCGACTGGCAGCACTGGAAGCAGAGAGCTCCACTTTTCTGGCTTCTTCAGAAAATGGCGGCATTTCCTCCTGCTGCCTGGGGCTGGGCCTGCCACCACAGCAGGGCAGGAGGAGCGGTCTGGGTCCTCACTCACGCAGAATCTAATTGTGCCAAGGCTCGTATGAGGCATTCCCAGACTAAGCACCCATGGGAGTGTGTGCTCACGCTTTGGTGTGCGCGCTGTGCCATATGTACACGTACTGAGTGGGACACACTCTCCATGAGCAGCAGATCCCAATGCTGCTGGCGTGCTCCCATGCGTCCCACAGGCACGGGTCATACAGGGACATTTATACCCCCCGTGCATATCGCACACTACATGTCCGTGTTTCCAAGTCACGCAGGGAGCACCCACGTTTCCTGCGTGTGTACAAAGCTGTTTCTTGGGGCAGTGCCTTCCCTGCCACAGGGTTTGTGACGTTTCTGACGTTATGATCTGTGGTTTGCACACTTGAGAAAGCACGTTGCCTCCAAGCTCAGAGCAGAACACTTTTTCTATTTACAGCAATACCCTGAGGGCAAGAGCTGTTTTCTGAGCTGCTTTCCCAGTTGCTTTGCTGCCGTCATGAAAGTGTTTTATCTTTATCTCTACTTTTTCCTAATATCTGTGCAAGCCGGTGCTTTGGAAGGCCTTTCTCCTGTGTCTGCTCACAGTCATGCCCCTGTGAAATCCCCTCATGAGTCACAGCAGCTGCTGCATCAGATGCTGCTTGCTTTCCAGAAAGCTTTTCCACCCTTCTCTGCTCCGTGCTGCTAGGTGACTTAATGATTATGAGTAACCTCTGTCATCCCACATGCTAGTATCAAAGTTATCACACCTCATGCTTCAAGGCATCAGCTGGTGACCAAAAGGAGCAGAAGGAGAGTTCTTCACACGTTTGCAGTGTCTCCTAATTCAAGTGTTGAGGAGCTGTTTGGTTCTTCAATACCAAGCACAGATCCCGGTGGCCCTCTGAAACTGCCAAGGTGACTGGCACGCCAGTAGCACGGCTGGTCCGGGAGGCAAACAGGAGAGAGGGAATTCAGAGTGGAATCAGAGGAAGCAAGAGAAAGGAGCGTGAAGGCATGCAGGCATTTTGATGATGCTAGCTAACAAAAGTGATGCCATCTCTGATAGAGACAGATATGGGCAGGAGAATGGAGTGCCTGTACATGTAAGTAATTCTTTTGGACATAATATCAGGGTAAATAGCACACAAAAAGCTGTGGCTCTGTTTCTTGGTTTGGTAGACAAACTAGGAAAACTTGTTATAAACTACAAATGGTTCCTCTGAACAGCTGTTTTCCTTCTGCCTCGGTGGTGGAAGGACTCAGAAAGAAGTACTTGAGGTGAGGTGCAAACACTGGCCTACGTGAAGGATCAATCACCAACTGCATGTGCCACACATGCTTAGAGGAGCAAAAATGGTCATTTCAGCCCCAAATACTGACTTTAATAGTTCCACAGAGGGATATTGGTGTCTTAATTAAAAAGAAACATTTGAAAACTAGGTCTACAAATGAATTCAGAAGGAACAAAATTTCCTTGCAGGAGATCCAGGAGAACTGAAGAACTCTAGCTGAGGCGTGAGCTCTTCAACCTTGTGAGCTCCCAAGCTCCCGGTAATTTTAAATCCTGCTGATCCACCACAGACACCCCCTCGTAAATCAGGTGTGGATTTTTTTTCTGTTTCTAGTCTTCTCTCACAAGCTAAAATAAAGCCTATGCGTATTCTTCTCTGTTACAAACCTCCTCCGTGTCTTTGTTATAGAAGATGATGTTCAGTGTAAATTCAGCTACATTATTACCTGTAAATGACCCAAAGCACCAAACGCAAGATCAGAGATGAACCGCATTTCCTCTGCTGCCCAGGTGAACTACTGCAGCAGTTAATGCGCTACGGCAGATCTGCCACGTGAAGCACAAGGCATTTAAATCAGATTATACAAGCTTGTAAAGGGCAGACACTCCTGGGCCTCCAATCATGATACCCACGCATGAGGAGAGCAAACAGTTCTACAGTCCCTGACACAGTCTGGCTGTTTTACGTGTGAATTTGTCACTCAAGAAAGCAAGGGACTTGAGCGGCAGGGGAGAGCGGCACAGAGCACCAGCAGCAGCTAAGCAGACTCCCTGCTGATTTCTGGCTCCACAAGTTAGTCCTGGCCTTTCTGCACCCCAAATAATGACAAAAGACGTTTCCTGGGGAGTCCGCCTTACCTCCCAGTCCCCGCTTTCTACAGTAAATGCAGTGCTATTTATGGAACTGCAAGTTTGCAGGAGCTATGTGACTCTATAGTGAAAATACACTCATGGTCAACGCATCACACATCAATGCTGCAAGCCCACGTGCTCTCCAGAGCCCACAGGTCCCTCTCAGCCTGCACCCGAGGCCACGGCACGTGTCCGAGCTGGGGAAGGGTCTGGTGACAGTTGAATTTTGTCCCTCTGTTCTCCTTGTGAAGCCCCATAAGCTGTGATCGCTCTCAACAGACCCGCTCACCATTCTCGACGTTTTTTCTTGTGGAAAGCACTGCAGAGGGAATCCCCCCCTTTTTTCAAAGATCACATTTCCTACGTGGTTGCCCCTTCTTCACACATCAGAAGTTGAATCATGCAACACAAAAGACATGTGGTGAGTAAACTACCTTTCTATCTAAGGAAACTGGGGACGGCCCTGAGGGGAAGGAAGGGGTAACGTTAAGTGAAGCAATGAGAACGGTACTGCAAGCGTGGCAAGCACAGGCTGAATGTCGGTATGTAGTTCCTTCCAGCAAGGTTTCAAAGCAGTTTACAAAAAAAAAAAAAAAAAAAGGGCAAATTGTGGCATAGAGAGAAACATGACTTAATCTCAGTTCTCCCAGCGAGGCAATAGTTAAAGCAGTATCTCCAGAGTCCATTGTCCTGTCTGGGAGGGCATAGCACTCAAAATGAGAAGCTTCCTTAGCAGCCACCTGGGAAGAGCTGTGAGCATGAATGGGCAGCATTTGCTTCCCGTCAATCCTGGACTTTCCAGGGACAGGAAAGCTAAGGAAAGAAGTGGCTAAGAGGAAGGAAAAAAGCAAAACAGAAAGACCTTATGCACCCTGCCTTGGAGATGAAGCCTGGCTGCTGGGGCGAGAGGATGCAGCTGGGTTAACACGTGACCCAGGACTGAGCTATTTGGTTTCCCCTGCCGAGCTGGATGACGCTAAGCCCACTTCGGTGTCCTCTCCAGGGACCACCGTTATCCTCAGCGCAGGAATAGCCCTTCCCGCTCTGCGGCACATTGAGAGCCGTGCTCCTGTGCCAGGAGATTGGGAATGGTGTGCCTGGGAGGTTTTGAAGGGCTCCCCAGGCAATGGGAACGTGAAGGGGAGAGGAGGGAGGAGACCAGGGACTACCCGAGACTTAGGTGACTTGGGCAGCTGGATATGTGGAATGATGGAGAATGAGGTGAGAAATTTGAGTGAACGGGGTGGCAGCAGGCAGGAGCGGCAGGGACCTGTGCCAGGAGGGACAGCAGGAAGCAGACTGGAGCATGGTGGTTACACAGGGCAGCTGAGGGGGAGGCTGGAACGAAGGGAGGCTTTAGAAAAGTCACCAGGTAGGCAAGTGCATGGGGGAAAGTGAAGTGAAAGGAGGAAAAAGAGGAAGGAAAAGAGCAAAACTGAGACTACCTGGGAAGCCCAAGGAGAGACAGAAGCTGCTTTGAAAGGAGCCCAGGTAGCGCTAGGAGATGGCTGTCTGTCCTGCAGCACTTCTGGCCGCTGGTGAGGGATGCTGAGGGTTAGGAAGGTGACACTACTGTTGGCAGACACCAGAAAACAGCTTTTACTCTTCATTCGTTCATTCATTCATCCTTTATTGTTGCAGCCGAGGTTTTAGGTGCACCTCACTGCTGGCCTGGAAGGCAAGGACTCATTATGCCACCCTTGTGCAAGCTTGGCTGTAGGTTATCTTCTCTGATTTTCTTAATCTGCTTCTACTGCTTATGGTATTTATTATTTTTTTTTTGGTTATACTTCACAGGTAGGTGTTAATTAGCTTCTCAAAAAGCAGGCAACCAATATTGTTTCTATGTTTTCTTCTTGGCTTCCTTGTTTTTAACTCCCTCCTTCACTAAGAGGTAATAAATGTTCATTTTCCCTTAGCAAAGGCATTAAACTTTTTGAAGGAAAACACAAGTCCTGTTACCAGCTTCACTTCACAGACAAGAAGCACAAAAGGAGACACATTGGTAGGTTTTTCATTCACTAAAAACTACGTAACTCCAAGGGGAATTGTAGAAACTCAGGACTCCTCTGCATTTCTGAAGGTGAGACGAGAGCTGTGTCAAGCCAGCCAAGATCCCTTGGTTTTAAAACTTGGACTACAGCTCAGGAACTCTTCCACATCTGTACCAAGACCACCAGGATGTGCTTCTTGGATGACCATATTAATTTTATACCACATCCTGCTCTCCTATGAGAAATGCCTTTTTTTTTTTCGTAAGGCCATATGGAATAGTTCATGTGGAATTTATCTCCATGTGGTGCCATCCCCTACATAAGCTGTAAACAGTGGTGCTCATCACGGGTTTTGATGAAGGAGGTCCTTCCAGTTGAGGCAAAGTGGCATTTTGCTTGTGCTAAACTCATCTTTCGGTTTCCTTGGTCACTACTTTCTTTTTCTAACTTAAGACTATTGTTAGAAAAAGCAGAGAAACATTGAAAGGAGAAGTCAGCAGGTGTCAAAGTTAAGAAGATGTAAGGAGAGATAAACGTTTAGTGCAATCTTTACATACGTGTTAGCTTCTAAATGATTTCTGCACTATAGTCTGTAAGTAGCCATGTCAGAAAAGCATGACATGGATGTACGTGCTTTCAGCTGAGCTACACCACACACGCATGTTTGCTTTTCACTCCTATTTATCCACAGCCTTAAGCCTACAGGACATAAGCAATGTGTCAGTGAGCAGGTACATGACAACACAGACTTGCTGCTCTGAGCAATACGCACGATACAAGGCTTCTCCAAGTGGTTTTGAAAAATTGCATCAATACGCAAAGTAATACAAAATGTCGCTGTATCTTTTTTGCCTTTCATCTTATGGACCGCATATATTTGTGTAGGCAGCTGAGCTGTATCACCCTGCACTATGCGGGTGTAATTGACGGTAAGTTAATGTTTCGCACAAATGACGAACAGACCGATTGTGCTCAGGGGTGGGTAACACAGAGTGGGACTTCAAATCCTTACACGTCCCTCAGCCTATTATTTCCTCTACCCATCACATGAAGGGTTGCCAACTCTAAGGAAAATTTTACTATTAAGCACGTGAAAATACTGCCTTTGTTTCTTTTAACTTGGTAACGGATAAAAAGTTCCACTTGCTTCTTATCACGCTGCCTGCGTGCAGCCCCCACGCGAGGCCCAAACCGCTGTTTGTTCAGCCTGGTGCCGCATCCCCGTAGTACTGGGAAGCTCTTCTCAGAGGAGCGAAGAGGAAGTACGTGCCAAATTGTTCAAAGCGCTTTAACGAAACCATTTTCTTTTTGCACCAAGAACAAAAACTGCTTAGCTGGCAAACTCCATCCTGCCCCCTCCGACCGAGGCCTGACCTCCCCCCAGCCGCTCGCCCGTCAGCTTCCCTGCAGCGGCTGCGGAGCCACGGCAGAGGTGCCGCCCGCCGGGACCGGCTGGCCTGGGCCTCGTTTTCCCTCACGTAAGCGCACACTTCGCTTCGGTAACGGCTGCGAGCGCGGCCCCGCCGGTAACAGAGACAAGACAAGAGCGCGGCGGCA
>VXBL01000958.1:501722-539524 GCA_013400195.1 Aramus guarauna | reverse complement strand
GGGGGGGGGGGGGGAAGGAAGGCGCACCTGAAAGTGCGTGAGGATGAGCCGGGAGCTGTGCCTGAGGAGGAAATGCTCTGCATTTCGTTGGCTGCAGTGGAAGAAACGTTGCCATCCTGTTGGAAACGGGGCTGACACATCAATTAACAGAAACCCGCACGCTGAGCCACTTCTCATAGATGCGTTGCCAAAACCTCCACACATGGTCTAGGAGCGGGCTTTCGATTTCACTGCTGTCATCCTTACTTATTTTCTCTTAACCTAAATTGTTCGTCACATTTTCGGTGCGGACTGTGTAATAGTTGGACAAAGTCTTAACTGAGTTTCTCAAAACAGCAAAGTGTTGTGATTCTTAATCACTGCGTCCAGTGATTCTTAAAGATTATAGTTTTACAAAGCTGTTTGCGAATCAAGCGCGGAAAACCTATAAATAGCAAGGCAGTAGAAATCACAAACATGGAGGTTGACTGGGTTATAGTTTATTAATAAAGTAAGGTACTTCCTACTCTGTGAAAGTGTACATGTAGGAACTGCAGGTCTTTTTTGGAGGCTGCTTTCCTGCAGTCATTGCTTTTGACAGATGGAAAAAATATGGAACGAGAATGAAGCTTGAAAAAATTGCTTTGGCATGTTGTTAAAAAGTCATTTGTTACCGCATCTTAATCTCCTTATACCTCTCCCTATGCCTTTACAGTTCTTACTGGATTTTTTTTTTAATTTTTATTTTTTCACCAATAAATTTAGTACTAGACTTAATTTCCCTGTATTTCCCTTGTCACTATGATCACTTTTTTTTTTTTAAGTCCTGTGTCGGAGAAGTTTGAAAATACTCTATTTCTCTTAGAGAATGTTTACCAAAACAATAACAAGAAAAAGTGCGTGGAAGTCTTTCGGTGATACAACTCCTTCTGCACTTAAGCAGTAAAAACTTACTTTTTAGAAAGTGCTGGGATTTTAGTAAATGTTGTTGTCGTATCTCTGAAAACATTAAAGGCAGTGATAGCTTTCTACAATTAGATATAACTCGATACGAAGTTAATAAGAATACAAAGACTAAGGAACTTCAAAATAAGCCGTCACGTGATTTAACATATTCTGAAATAAGCTTTTAAACATACTTTGTTTGTCTTGTGTTCATGCCAGGTAAATTTAACGACTGTAGAATGGCTCTGGAGATCAGAGCGAAGTATAAATGCAAAAGAGTTTGCTTGGTAGCAGAGATTGGGGATTTAGTAATTAAAAGTAGCACTTTTTCAAGGGTTAAACTTGTGCTATGGATATTATACTGTTGATCGTGGCCCTGTTTTTCTGCTAGTAAGTATCTGAGTTTTGATGTTACCTGAAAATGTAGTTCTTTGAGTTGATTTTTCAGAAGCTTTCTGATTTCCTGCTGGGTGGATAGTCCTATTAAGCTTTGACTGTACAGAGCAAGTGCATTGTTTGACTCTTCACAGATTTGTAGGCTAGTGAAATAGTAGATGCTGAGAAACTCTAATTGCGATGCTCTTTCATGTTGTTAAAGGTGTGAGAGTCCTCGTAGATGCCAGAGAGAAACTTCATATCCCTTGGGGAGATCCTGCTAACCAGAGTAATGGAGATATGATGATGGCTTTTGATACTCGGTCAGTCACGGTGGTGCAAGGCATGGTGGAGACAACAGTTTTTTTTCGGTACCTTCCAGCCATACGAGCTCTATGGGCAGATAGTGGTATCCAGCACGCATACGACAGGCGCAGAGAATTCCAGCTGGTAAGATTCTTGTTTCAGTGTTTTTAATTGAGTGCTTTTGGTTCTTGTTCCTGTGTTGCTTTTCCGTAAAACATAGATCAAGTGGCCTTCTTATGCATCTTAAGCATTTTTTAATCGTAGACTGTTACATTGCGGTAATGTAAAGAGATGCATTTAGTTACTTCCTCCCCTCCCTGTTTTTAAAAACAAGAATAATAAAAAACTTCAGACATAATTGTCCTCATTTCATATGTGAGAAAGCTGAGGCAGAGAGGGCTTTTATGTCTTGTAACAAAGCTAGTACCTATGTAGTGTTTTTATCATATGATTATTTCTACCCTTTGTTAACTAGTGCATTGACTTAAATAAAAAAAAATAGTTTGCAATAAAGGAAGACTTAATAGTAATGTGATTTTTGAGAAAAGATATGCATGGGTTAATGAGAAGAATTTAAAAACCGCTCCCTTCTCTATTCCAATTTGAGCAGTCTAGCAAACATTCCCTCTGTATACTTCCTGTTTAATTTTGAATGTCTGTGTTAATACTCATGTAATGATATTTTTGTTATATTGAAGTTCTCAGCTGAAGATGGAGTATACAATTTAGTAGCGGGGTTGAGATGGAGTATACAATTCAATAGTGGGATTGGAATGGAAAAAGAAACATGTCTTGATTCTTGAGCTGGAGCTTTAACTGTCTGTGACCGCTGAAGTCCCTTTGCTCCATTTCCATGCAAACGCTGCAAAAGGAAACAAAGAATTTAAGTTAAATTTGCGGTTTATTGGTTCATAGACTTTTGCAGTAAATGCCAGTGGCATAGGATTTTGTGGGAGTGGGGGTTAAGAACCTTAAAATAGATTAAATCTGTTCTTGTAGGTCTCTTAAACCTAAGTGGCTTTGTCTTTTTATGTCTTAAAAATAACCTTTGTGTTAGTGTGAATCTGAACAATAGCTGATGATGTCTCCTGTTGAGCTATTATGAATGGTTGTGTAATCATACTCTGACTTAAATAGGTTGTGTAAATACTCTATAAATATGTATTGCCCTGATCATGGAATGTCTTGTAGAGATTGCAGAATGGCCAGGTGCTCGAGTAGCCTATCACCTGCCCAGCCTAGCTCTGAGCTATATAAATAAGTTTCTGATGAGACCTAGTGCTCCTTGCATTTTGCCTTCAAAGTGATCATAAAAGGGTGATTGCTCTAGAATAGTCAAGATCCTCTTCTGGTGCAGATGTGACTTCCAGTGATGTAATTGCCATGCCAGAGTGATCTGTTTTAAAAATCTGTTAAATAAAATCATTTTGTCTTTGATCGTGTTTAGTGACTTCAGGCTAAGTAGCAAAGGAAGAAGGAGCTGTTACTATTCTGTCATCTTGACTCTCTGAGAAGTAGGTTCTTTCCATAACTGAAGCATGTGCAGAGTTTCACTTTGAGTAGGATTTGAAGAACATGTTCTTCTGAATCCGACAGAAAAAAAACCCTGTTCCTTTCTTTTGGAAATCCCTAAATCTGTATAATATTGTCTGCAAAAATAGAAATGGAATGTTGTGTTATAGGCAGAACTCAAGAGTATTTTTAAGTGCTCTTAATAGTTGAGTGCTGTCCTAATACTAATTTTTGAAAGTAAGGTAACTGCCTTATTTATACTTACATTGCTTTATTTCCTAAATCCTTTAAAAATCTCAGCCTGAGATATTTATGCCAAGTTATAAACACGAAGAAAAGAAAAAGAAGCTGAATGATGTAATTGTATTGAGTGCAAGCAGTGTGATGAGTGTTGGCCAAGCATGAAGTCTTGGTTTTACCCCAATAAGCTTCCAGCGTAAGTTACAACAGAGCTCCATGTGGGCAGCAGAATGGTGGAAAACTACTAAAAGCAGTATGTATTTTTGCTGTACTTGCTGACAGGCTTTGTAGAAGAGTGTTCAAAGGGTTTAGATATGTGCCGTAACATGGAAGGAAGATGCGTGTGGTTAAGGAGGGAGTGACAGGCGTCCCGAATTGGGAGGTAGAGCAAAGGGAAGTTGGAAGAGATGCAGATAGTTCAATTGTGTTAAGTACTGAGTCTTGAAGTAAGAATTCAGGACTGAAAATTGTTAGCATTGTAGAATGGAGAATAAGAGGAAAAACACTGTTTTACTTCCAGTTTAGCTGCTTGTGGCAAAAAATGTAATGAAATGACGGATACCAGCAATCATTAGACAAGTAGGAGAGAGGGACAAGTGGCATTAACAAAAAAGTGTGAAAAATGCTGGGACTGAGCATGGTAGAAGAGTATTATTTAGCTGTATATATTCTAACTTCTTTTCAGACTGTTGAATGAGTTTTAACTTTTTTCGCTGGACTGAGGTTGACACTGGCTCATGTGAAGAGAGCATGGGCAGGAATGCTAGGAAAGTATTGTTTGTCATGGGAATCGGAAACTTTGGGGCAAAGGTGGAAGGGAGCACCTGAAGATACTGGATTTTATGGATAAGGAGTGAAAAATGTCAAAATTTACATAGAAATTCTGGAGGAAAGGAAGCAAGAGTGTTTAGGAACCATTTGTAGCTTGGACAGATAGGAAGTACAGAGAAAGAGAGTTTAAAATTTCTGCATGTGTATGGTTAAAGCTTAAAGATTTATGTACATTTATGAGAGATCATTGAGCTGTTCTTGCTTTTTTTTTGTTTTTCTCCATCATCTTTCACTTACAATGCTAGAGGTGATGCTACGAGCCTAAAGAAAAAAATGTGGTCTTTTTATAGCAGCATGAGAGGGGAAAAACAGGACTCTGTTGTATTTTAATGGAATTAGAAATCAGCATTTCCATGCCTAGTTCACTGGATAGTCCTTCCTCATTTTGTTAACTTAAGTGGTCATGGGGATAGTCAATGTTATTTATTTTCCTTGGTATAAAAATAGAGCCTGCTGGCCACTAACAACAGTATTTATGAAAATTCATTAGTTCACGCTTGTGTAGTGCTTTAAAACTGGAAAGAGCTAATTGCAGCTTAGTACAATATACGCTACTTCAGTACTTCTCACATGGTTAATATTATAATCCCTCAAATTTTACTACAAACTGAAGTCATTCAGGTGATAGTTCCACTAACGTGGTTAACTACAGACTATTTTGGCTCTGTAGCTTAGTTGGTTCCTGTAACTTACGCTCTAAGATTCTCGTCATCCTCAAGCTTTCTCCTTCATCTACCGAGCTTATTTCTCCTACAGCCTCTAGTCAGATGGCTAACATGGATTAGTTAGAGAGTTAGTTTGAATCAGCCTAACGCTTTCTGACATCTAATTAACATTTCAGATTTCTCATTACAAGTTGTTGATTTCAGGTAAAAATCTCCTGAAATGACTTGGATAAACACGCCCATTATCTTAATTCTACAACATGCAAACCGATTTAACTAGACATTTCCTAGCCTTTATATTTATACTCATGAGCTATTCAATTATGTGGTTGTAAAGGTTTGCTATTCTCATTGAGATTTGCTTTGAGGCACTAGCAGCTGAGGAGTGTCTAGTGCTGGTGCTGCGTATCTGATAAGACAGAGGAAAGCACTTCTGAGTAAGAGTATCTGTTGTACGCTGCCTCTCGCTTCAGTGCATTTGCTGTGAACTTGGATTTCTTGAATTTGCGAGAGTCGTTAACAGAGAAGTGTTTTGAAGTAGCATCTTGGAGTCTTCTAATTCTCTGAGAATGGAGAAGTGGGATGAGAGCTGAGTTGTTCAGATGCACGATGAGCTTTGAGTGTGTTAAAGATTTGTTCTTGTTAAAGATAACTTTTGGGTGGGTTTGGATGTTTGCCACCAGCCGTTGTTGATCTCCAGGTAGATGTTTTGCCCTACTTGCAAATTACACCAAATGTTTGCCTTTTAATGCCAGCAACATGCAGTGCACTTTATTCTGTGTGTATTTGCATAGAACTGCAGACACAGAGGTACAGTAAGGATGACTGGATATGCGTTTACCTCTGGATCCTGTTTACTTCTGCAACTTGTCTGCAAGTGTGAAATCAGATTATAGAAGACAGGAAAAGGCGTGTTCAACTTGAAGTTCTGTTACTTTTGCTGTAGCTTCTCAGCAGCATTTTCCTGTTGCAGAGTAGTATTTTTTGAGTCGTGTTCAGTTTACTGGAAGACTGTGTTTTATCTTATCCTGCTTGGACTTTCTGCGTTCTGTCTCTGAATATTGGTGGGGCTGTCATATACACAAGAACATGAAATTAGCTCTACAGGAAATAATGAGTACTCAAATAGCCGTTGCGAAGTATTAGCAAAATTTACCATTCTTTCAGGTGCATAGGCAACATGTCCTTGAAATGTGCTTGATTCTAGAGTAGTGATCCTGCAGAGGTCAGTGGTGTTTGAAGCCAGGCTGGGCTGCCAGATGTTGAGGTCTTCCCCTTTCTCAAGTGTGGATGCCCATCTTATGAAGCAGTTGTGAGGTCAGTACTTCAGCATCAATCTGAAGTCACAAGGATAGAACCTGGAAAGAGAGTATCTTACCTGTGGTTCATTAAAAGCATCTACACCATCGTTTTAACACTGAATTTCAGAAGCCTTTCAACAGCTTGTGCCCTCTGTAACGCGTTGATAAATCCTCTTGGTATTTGTCCTCTGCAACCCCCAGACACCCCTAAGTGGGGAGTAGAGATATCTTTTCTTTTTCCCCCTGCCTTTCCCAAATTTCCTCTTGGTTCTGAGATTGGGTTTTTGGTTGTTCCACTCTGTTTCTGCTTGAAGCGTGTAGTGGTTATTCTATTGGGACATGCTTGAGTGCATAAACTGTCGGTAGAAATTTTCTCAGACTGATAGAAGAATCTTCTTCATTACGGATGTGAGATCCTATCACCCAGCTTTTCTGTAAACATATGCAGTGACTATTCAGGCACCTAATCGTATAATTCAGAGTTACATTATTTAAATACAGTGTTGGAATTACACTAGATAATTGCTTAAATTTTTGTGGGGAAAACAAAAAAGCTGATGCTTTGTGTTGAAATATGAACCGTTTTCCCCTCTTTCCTCAATCAATAGGTCTGCCAAACATCAAATGACAGGATGGCATGTGTACAGTGAGCATGACTCCTTAAAGCCCTTGGAAAGGTTAGAGCTACTTGTAATTTTTTGGTCTTTATGTGAAAAGGATTTATCAAAGCTTGTTGCTATAACTATGGAAAGTTATTTGCTTTACAAATTTATACTTTAAAATGAGTCGTTCAGATCCTCAGAAAAGACTCGGAGTTCTTGAGGATTTGCTGTTTTTCCTGCCCCCATGACAAGATAATGCTGGTTTTGAGTTTGTATTAATAAAGCTCCATATAGGGATTAACACTAGAGTCAAACAATGAGGCAACTTGAGTTTCCTTATTCTTGGTTTGTGGTCAGAAGCCCTTCAATGCATATACTAGTGCTTTGGTAATGGAGATTGACTGTAATATTTTAATTGAGCTCTTCAGGTGACTGTAATGTTTTAATTCACCTCTTCAGGTGAACTTTTACACTTAATTTAACACAAAGTGCTGGTTTTTTATCATTTTCCAAATTGGGATTAGGACTTCTGTTTCAGCTTCTGTGAGTTGCTGTGCTTTGAAAGGCTGTTTCTGAAACTGCCTTCTTCCCTTTCCACTGTTCTTCCTTTCCTGCCTGCCGACTTGTCTTGTTAGCAGTAAAATATTGATGTGTTTGGAGAGCAGTGGTCTTGTATTGCCAACTGATGTTGTAGTGCAAGCTGGTCTGGTTTTACTGAAGAACGTCTTTGCCATATTTTTTTCTGAATGTTACTATTTTTCGTTACTATTATTTTTAAGCACAGATGTGGCTCTGGATTGAGAGTGCTTTCAATGAGAACTGTCTTGATGCGGACACGCTATCGCAGCACACACGTGCCAGACAGAAGCATGCTGAGTTGTCTTCCAACCAAGAACGCTAGCAACTTTTTGGAGGCCTGTGTGCTACGCTTAGCTTGTACAAGCGTATCTTTTCTGTGTGGTTTCAGTGCAACCTCTGAGGATGGAATTCTTAATTCAAACTCGATCCAGATATCTGTATATGGGAAACCACTGCTTTTAACATGCAGACTTTGACAACACAGTGTGGGAGCAGACCAGTGTGTTCTTATACATACTCTGTCTTGAACAAGCTATGTCATATTGATAGTCGTATGCCTTAGTTTCCTAAATGTTTTGTTGCAGAAGGGTGGAAGGTTACCTACTTTTTGTGCAAATTTGGATTTCTGTAACTCAGCCTTGATTAAGTAAAGGTAACATATAAGAGCCATTCTGAATATGCTATGTGTACCAACAACCTCTAAAGAATTCAGAGGAAGATATTTTTTTAGGCTTTCGCAAATCTACAACGTGTGTACATGTGTTGCCTCTGCCCTGACTACCCACATACATGTTCTCAGCAGATTGTTTTAAATGGGCGCAAGTGTTAGATGAGCTTTTGCTGCTTCTAGTGTAACGTGAGACCTTGGTACAAACATTCATTCAGAGCCCATTTCCTTGCTGGCCGCTAACCTGCAAGATACTACATGTTAGTACCTGTACCAGTGTCACATTACATCACAGAATTTAAATGTAGTAATGGCTACACTGTTCTCTGTCCATTTAGAAATGACTTTACTAAACATAAGCCCATCTACACTACAAAGTCCTGGTGTTCATAGCTGTCAGCAAATTTCCATGCTGGCAAAACATGTGGTATGAATGCAGCTGTGATCTTCCATCTATATAGGTGAAATTGGTTTTGCACCTGAGGCAAAGAATACGGAGTGATCTTTTTCATATGTAAATATGGGATCCTTTAGGATGAGGTGCAGTGCCAGAGGTGGTGTTGATTTGTGCTGCTTTTCCCTGATTTGAGCTTACTGTAACAAGACTTCAGCCTTAGCGGCTAGTGAAGTCTGCTCTCACTGAACACATACTGTGCTCAGGTTGTATTTCAGTGACTGTTTTGGCTGTCTTTATTGACCTAAACTTCGGTTAATGATGAATGCTATTTGTGTGCTCTGAGTTCATGCTGTACCTCACGCAGAACTAGCAAAGTGGTAGCAAACTGTAGCTTGTGGTAGCTGAGGAAGTTGCTTAAGAAAATGTGAGAAAACTTAAGAGCAGCTGACCTTACTGCATGAGAGGTAACTGTACTAGTGTTTTACATAAAGGCGGATAATCTCCATACCAATGTCGTGTCTACTGCCACTTTTATTTTTGCAAGTATCTAAATTTACCACGAATGAGTTGAGAACGTGCAGAGCCTGCCATTTTGCAGAACAGTGAGCTGTATCACTGATGCTGCTGATGGAATCTATCTGATACCAAGTGGCATCTTGTATTGTTTTGGATTATGAAGCCTTTGTTTATATCTTAAAGGTGAATAAATGTGTCATAGAACACAATATTACTTAACTTGCAGCCTCAAAAAATAAATGTATTTAATCAAAATAAAAATCTTTGAATAATCTTAGAGATCAGCCCTTATACCCTACAATGAAAATAATTTGAAGGGTCAAATTTAAATGGTGAGTAAAGAAAATGTTTAAGACCACATCAGCAGCTAAAGATGGTCCTAAATTATTTTCAGCATCTTCTCCACTTGCATGTCTGCATTAACAATAAACATCAGGTAATAGAGTTGGAAAAGTTGAGGAATTTTACATATAGAAAAGACCCTGAATTCTTTGTCATCACAGTAACTGACAACTTCAGCTATTTCAGAGAAGAAATTTTTTTTACTATTAATAGGCAATGAGCTGACTTCTGCAGCCCTTAATTCACTGTACCATGCTGCACACTTCTCTCTCATGGACATTCATGCCTGAAATGTTTTCCCAGTACTTCATAGTCTCCTTAGTTAAAATAACTGGAATGTCACGCTTCTCTTCAGTGACTTAACCAAGGAACTGAAAAGACCCCAAATTCTTTTGGTGAGAGGTACAGGAATGCGTGATCCCACATGAGTTTCTGTATCTTTTTCCTTTGTTTAATGATGCCGGAGAAATCATTTTAAACAAACCGATGGGAGTCTCGGCAGACTGCCGGGAAGCGTTTCTCACTGGGTGCATGACAGTATTTGATCACCTACTGGTGACCAAATAAAGAGGATGCAGAATTTCCAGGCGTGGAAACACAGTGCACTGACGCCATCTGTAATACAAAATATCTGCGTAAAATAGTGTGTTAGAAAAACCAACCAAAAAACCAAGTCGGTGCAGGGTGATCTACTAAAATTTTACATGTGGGTGGTATTGGGACCTTGAATTGTTTTCACTAGCAAACAATTATGTAGTTGCTCTAGTAATTATTTTCTAGTTTTTCTATTTTTAGTTAATTTCTGGAATGAAATTCTACAAGTAATGTGAAATGTTTGCAGCCTCTTGGATGTTGCTGCTGTTTAGGGAGTCTTGTGTACTTTACTGTTACTTTGAGTGCTTTAGACACAGCTTTTACTAATTTTTAAAAACACTAATGTTCATCTAATGATACACGCAGACCTTTCTTTCACAAGACCTAGTAAATTATCACTGAATCTTGTCAGATTGCTTGTAACAAGAGCTGATATATTAGCATGTCACTGTTTGCAAACAGAAATACCAGAATGTAATTGAAATGAATTCTGCTAATTGAGGCAGAGGAAGGAACTAAAAAGCATTTGGTCATCTGGATTTCTCATGAGGCTGAAATAGGAACCAAATGTACTTTAAAACTGAATCCTAGGGATACTTCACTGCATGCATCGGTATCTAGTTTAGGGTTCTGCTTTTGAAATGTTGTGATTTAGTTTACAGAGTATGCAGTAATGGGCATTTCAGGCATCTTCAATGTGGCCAGTTTTAGTGCTGATATGTTTCCACATGCCAAATATTTGCATGTTTTTGAGAGCCTCTGCTGGTCTTGTAGAACTTGGAAGCAAATAAAGCCCTAAATGATGGATGGCAGATTTGCAGACTCACTACTACTTCAGTGTTAGATTAAATGCCGTTTGAGTTGCAAACACATGAAGTCATGGAGCCAGTGGGTCACTGCACTGAAAAAAGAGCAAATGTTTACAGTCTGGTTCCAGTCTGTTTTGTGTGCAAAACATCTGAAGTTTATATAGATGCTTCCCAGAGGGTAAATATTAATTGGGAGGTGGCTGTTTCGTCTTGGACAGTGCATGTTTTCATATGATTTCTAGGTCTGCATGTGTGCTGTGACTTAGAAGATTTGTTTCATCAATGAAATTTGAAAATCTTTTGCAAAGTATTGGTGTCTTTCCTAAAGTAAACTTTCTGGAAAAGGTGTTTGGATTGTAAATACTTACTGAGGGAGTATGTAAAAAGATCTTTGAAGAAAGAAAGTGCACCTGATCTTGTGGACATCATATCCTAATTTGATTTCATGGATTAATTTCTGTTCAGGTTCTGGCAAACAGAAGCATCTTCATTAGATGCTCTGGTTCTGCAGGTGTTGTGTTCCATTTGGCATTTATTGCATTTCTTACCCTGGCTCTGATCTCTAGAAGGGGCAGCAGTAGACTTGAATTTGCTTCCTCTTTGGAAGCATTGGTGATCCTAAGGAAAATGACACGCCAGGATAAATGCTGTGTATTCCGAGGGTTTAAAATTGTGAGGAAGAGTCCCAGCAGGCTTTTGGGTTTGCTCTTGAGTTGTACAAAATGAGTATCACTTCATACCACTGAAAGCTGTGCAGTTTCTTAAAATTCTCAGCTGTTTACAGAATATGGCACATCCTTGTTTCCAAGTAGTCTTTCAGAATTAGTTGGAAATATGATAACAGAGTGCCTTGCATGGAAGAAACTCCAGTTCTGTAGGCTTTAATGGAAGGCTGCTTCATGCCTAAAAGCTGTAGTGAATTTTTGTATTTTTAAGCAAGTTTTATTAAAAATCTGGCAAGTGTATCCCTTCTTCGGGAGAGGGAAGGGATACTTAGCTAAGAAAAATGAAATTGGATTTCTTCCCTTTTAGGAAAGTAGATCAAATCTGGAACAGTTTGCTCTGTGGTATACTAGTATGTGGATTAAGTTCTGTTTGGTGCTTGATCATGTCTTCCTTTGGTTAATTGGGATAGCATATTATATCTGAAACAGCGGAGATGCTCTACTGATTGGAGAAAATCTGAGTTGGAATTGTGTAAGTGAATGAAGCACTTTGAAAGGCAGTGCAAAACTGAATTCAGTGCAAGAAGGAGAAACAGCTGATACTGGAGCCTTATTTGGAGCGTGCCGTTCTAGACAGACTTGCGCCTGGTTTGGCTTACCTCCTCTTTTCCACTCGCAACTGTTTGGGAACAGCAGACGTAGGAGATGTTCCTGGGTACCCAGCGGCTTACAGATGCTGCTAGGTGGTTGTAGTGCAAGAGCTCAGGCTGGTGTGCTCTGTCTTCCTCCATTTGTTATCCACATTTTGACAATTATGGATTAATTGGATTACATGGTAAATAGGGGATAATAGATTAAAGGGATATTATTGGGTTAAAACCCTTCTTAAACCTCTTCACCTTTCTTCATTAACGCCATTATGCAAGATAAAAATGTCAGTCATGAAGTAAACTTAGTGTGTCTCCTCCCTTTCTTGGTGCTTTTGTATCTTCATGCTGTTGGGCACCCTCTGCCCAATGTGATCCTGCTGCTTGGAATGCAAATTCTGCTCTGTCACCAAAAGGTTTTAGAAAAGATTACTTCTATAAGTCAGGATTGCAACCTTTCATTTTTTTTAGGACAGATACCCAGTTTGTGTGACCGAGCGCAAGATGGGTTTCACTTCCACGTTGTGTGATGCAGGTCTGATTGCTTTGAAAAAAGTCAAATAGAACTTGAGCTGCTCGCAGAAAGTGCTGAAAAGAGGAAGTAGGATAGTGCTGTCAGAGGTAGGATGAGCGGTGACGCATTTGTGACGCGTATTGGTGGAGAACAGGACTATTTTGTACTCCTGCATAAGCACATGTAGCCTGTTTGAAACTCCCCAGTCTTACCAAGAAGCGGCAGTTAATTCCAATGTACTTAAATTTTATCTTTGAAAATGGGCAGATCAGATTTAAAATGAGCTGGAAGATCCTGAAATGTCTGATCTTGACTGACGTAAGGTATCTGTGCTTTAGCCCTTTTAAGGCTGGTCCGTTAATGCTTCCACTGGCAGCAGTGCCATTTTAAAGCAGTTTGCCCTCCCTTCTGAGGGAGGGAAGGATTAGTTTAACACAGAGCAGTGGGCTGGTCTGCACATAGCTGTGATAATGCTTGTGTGGGCATAAAAGGGGACCGCTTTGTTTTGGCAGGAGTGCCAGTTTATGCTGGTTTTAACATAACTTTGGCCACAATTAACACTTAGAGAAAGGAAACATACTTCTCTCCAGGAAATGTGTTTTGTGTTAGCATGGTCTCAAATATTTTGACCCAGACTTGCAGTTTGGTAAGTAAATACGCTGTTGCTTACCTCAACATTTTTCCCTAAATACCTTTTAGCTCACTTATTAAAAATTAGTTATTGTATATGTTTATTGTAAACTCCCCAAGCACTGCTAATAAAATTGCTGCTTACTGAGAGAGCACTAGATCAAGCATTAGAGCATAGGAGTCGCAACTGGGAAAGGAATTGTTTTCCCTCACCTTATGAGATACCAAGCAAGTTGCTAAATTGCTGCTATAAAATAGGGGAAGTGTCTGGGTTTTAAATTTAGTTCTTTGAATAACCAAGTTATAGGTATGGTAGGATAGGAAGGATTCTTTTTTTCTGGATTCTTTGCCAAAATCCTTAGATATGGATTTATCTGGACTAAACCTGTAGTAGAAAAAAATGTATGCATAATGAAGCATAGGCTATAAAGATTACTAGGGTGTTGTGAGATGCAGAATTTTGAGGCTCTGGTTATTCCTCCATCATCTTCCTTCCTTCAAGCTGCTTTTCCCATGTTAAGGATGGTTTGGTTTGCATGGCAATTTAGGCAAGTACATGCCAGCCTAAAAAACATTGTAGTTACGTGTTCTTAATGTAAACAAGGCTTTTAAAAAAGCTTTTCTTGTTATTTTTGTTTGTTTATGTTTTTGTGGGTTTTTTTATTAAATAAGATAGGAAATCTTTATTTCTCTTTTCCCAGAAATTCAAGTAAGGTCAGGAAGAAAAAATATTTGCTGGTTCCTATAATTCTAATCTAGAGTTACTAAGTTATATCTCCTGTTTTCTTTAAATATCTGATTTATTCTTTCAGATGCTTCAGAAGTCTTGTTAGTTCAGTATGTTCCACTGAACTTGCAGCCAAATGTAGATGGCTTGATAAATTGTATGTTTCTTTCTTCAAACCTTGTGATGACTAGATCTTTATTTGATGCTTTTTCTCTTTCTTTTATGTGATTGCTATTGGAAAAAATGTAATGTCTATCTTTCCCTAGAACAGCTAAAAAGCCATTTGGCTATGCTAAGGTTTCAACAGATCATATTTAGATTGCTGACATTGTTTTCATGGAAACCAAATAAATTGGTGCCACTTCCTGGCTTTAAAGATGTGTTCATCTGTTGTGTATTTCATGTAGTCTTTTTTTTTTTTCTCCCCAAAAATATTTTTGTGGTTACTTTGCTTTGGGCACTAACTAAGAGCATTTTAGACAGTAATCTTTCTCTGTGCCGTGTTTTGTTTATAAGAGATAACTAATCTGGTTTACTTCAGAAGACCACGTGAGTAGCTGCAATACACTATTGTCCTATAGGTAAATGACCAATATCTGCTGTAATCCTGTCATTGTAGAAAAAGAGCATTACATAAAAAAGTGAGGATATTTCATTGTACAGGCATGAGCAAGACTGGGTAAAATAAATGCAGTATTGTAAGGGAAGCTGCTGTTGTAACATTAAGTACCTTGATGAGAATATGATTTAGTTGTGCTTTCTTGTAAATCACTTGTATGTTCACAATAAAATGACTTGGCTTGGCTTTTTCAGTAAGGATCACAAGACTCCAGGAGGCACACAAGCTGTTTTGAATCAAACCTTTCTGAAAATGGAACACTTGACAGTTATGAATAAAGTTATTTAACAGTCAACTTCCTGTGGTTTACATGCATTTCTGAATTGGGAGGAGACTGAAGGGCTGCAGATGAGATGCGTATACTCCATCTGAACAAAAAAGGGCATCTTCTACAAGCAAAGTGATTGCTTAAAAGCCAAGATTCTGATATGATTTATTTTATTCCTGCATTAGGTGTATTAGGACTCCTACACAGTCACCTAACACTGGAAGACCTTTGAAGCTAACGTGTAGGCCATTCATTCTGTTGTATTGGCATGTGTTGAAGCAGTTTGCTTTATTGCAGTATGTCAACATGCATGTGAGAAACGTGCTCAAGCCCACGTTTGACTTTGTCATGTTGGCATCTTTGGGCCTGTGTTTTAAGTTAAGTGGAAGGAAGCGGGCAGTGGACGAGTAAGGCTCAGTGGTATGGTTCCTGCATTGGTAACCTTCAACCACACTTCAGAAGTTAGCAGTTCAGAACTGCTTCTGTGAACATGACTTTACAGGGTTCACTTGCATTAAAAAAAAAAAAAAAAAGGCAAAAGTTCACCTGTGAGTAATTCAAGACCTTCACATCACTATATTTTTTCTAACTAGATCTTTAATTTAAATTTCCATTGTATGTGCTCACAGAACATGGGTGTGAAGACTACAGGAATGTAATGGAGAGAGCTACAGAGATTTTTAATGGGGGCAGATCCTGCAGTTTCTCAGTCTCCTGTTGGTTTTGTCCTTGGTGTGGCTTCTTTGTGGTGTAACGGCAGCAGATTGATTGCTGTGGCAGCCACGTGGCAGGGGCTGGACGTGGTGAGCCACACTGGCATTTCTGGGGCAGAGGGGGGAAACCCAGTTTCTCTTTTCTAGTCATCTCGGGTAAACCAGAGAGTTTACAGTTTCCCTAAAAGGAAATTTTAGAATGTAGCAACTGTCGAATATGGCAGTTTGAATATAGCCACTGTCATCGATTTACAGAGTGAGATCTAGTTTTCTATTATCAGGAAAAAGTAGCCTACACAGAAGCTGTCTTTGGAGCTGTTGTCATACAGAATTGTGAGTAGATAATTTTCTTACTCAGTTGTAACAATTGCTGGCATTAAGGCTTTCCTTGGCTGTTGCGTGGTGCTTTTTTCAGTGTGTTTCTCTTCATTATTGTATAAAGTACATAGGTTCACCCCTTTCGAAAAGGATCAGAAGTCTTGCTTGGTTGCTTTGTAATGCTGCCTTTTTGAAGCTTGTTTAAAATGGGTCAAAACTCTTTGGTTCTACCATAGTGCATTCTGGTAACAATCTGTTAGTCGTGGTAGTTTGCTGTTCAAGAGTATCTGTAGTTAGCAGAGCTTAACCTGCTAATACGAAGATGTCCGGATTGGATAGAAAATTACCACCAGTCAAGGCACTGGCTTGTAGCTGTATGATGTGGCAGGGTGTCTGGAATGTGATGGAAGAACGGGTGATGAATTTGAAGCTGTTGTAAATTCTTGATGCCATGCAAATTGATAAAAGTTGTTCAGTCATTGGCTTTTATCCTTAAATAGAGAGTTGAGTAACGTTGATGGCATTGGCTTGGTGTGTCGTATTAGTTGTCTGAATATATTTTCGTAAGGGAAGAACCTAGTGACTGAGCTGAAGATGTGGAGGAGGGAAACTGATAAATCCCTGCTTTATTAACTGTTTCTATGCTTGTAAACATTTGCTGTTGTAGTTTAATCTCTTGAGTTTCTGAATGGCCACCTTTGATATTTGTCTGCCATTGACTTGGATACATGATAGCCTAAAAAGTGAAGTAGGCTTCTCTGAGTGCTTTCTGAAAGTTACTTTACTGTTGGATGTGTGACTCTGGAGCCTGCTGTTGCTGCAGGCTGATGTATTTTGCATTTGTGTTTTCAGGAAATCCCTTCTTTAGGGAAGCTGCTTCTGGGGGTGTTTTGTGACCTTTACAGGCTGTGGCTTACTTGTCTGCTCCGACTGCTCAATCCATTGCAGTAGCACTAAGCCCGGGGACTTAAAAGAGAGGTAGTAACTCATGCATTCCAGTACAGCAGAGTTAATGCTTCTTTAGGGAGTAGGCATTGCTGTAAGTAGTATAAAAAAGAGCTGTCTAAGATTAAAATATATGTATGCATGCACACACACATGCATACTTACAGCCTCTGAGGCCCAGGTATTCTGGAATAAATACCTTCACTTAATGAGTCTGAAATCTGGCTGCTTTGTACGTAGTCCTGTGGGGGAGGGAGGGTTGCCAGCTCCTACTAGGACCTAAAAAAGAAATTAAATCTGACCTTAAACTTTATTTTGTCTTAACATTCAGCTACAGACAGTATTCTTAGTACTTTGAAGGCCTGAGTTCTGAACCTTACTCCTGCTTGGGAAGCTTGATGGATTTGTGCATCAAGGTTGTGTATTTTCATTTTCCGTGAAATAGGAATGCTCTTCCCCCTACACCTTCCCTACAAGATTGAGGCTAGAACGGATTTCTGAAGTGCTGAAAAAGATGGAGGTATAAAATACTTGCTGTTGTCATTGCAAGTGGTTGTGCCAGACTTTAAAATGGTTAGCGTTACTGCTGCAGTTTGTCACCCTAGAGAATGGCGGTAATGTTAAGTCAGATAGAAGGTAAAATAAGGTCCAACTGTGTTGGACTCTTTCCCTGCAGGTGTGTCAAGCACAAGGCATGTTTCAACCAGAGTCCCAGTCTTGCCTAATTAAAGTTGATGTTCGAATTGCACACTTAAAGGTGTGGTATCTACTTGTATTATGTAACTTTTTATAGTACCTGTAAAATGTGCAAAGGTGCCTGGCTCATGTATCTGCCAGAACCCTTTTTGGACTGTTACTTACCCTCCTCTACTTTGCTGCTTAGATGACATGGTTTAATATTGAGGTTTGATATTCTTCCTAGATAAGTTTGCAGAGTTCAAATTCAAGGGAGGGGAAGTCAGTATCAGGGTGTAGCTGCTGTCCTAATTCAACTGCCTGGCTTAGATGTAGTCACCCCAGCCTTGAATGCTTCGTGACTCTCATCGAGAAAATTCAGTCAGAATTCTTGTTCTCCCGTCTGCAGAGTGAAAGCACAGATGGTTTCTGTATTTACTATAAAGTAAATAAGTTCCAGCCTGGTAATCAAGAGCTTTCAAAAGGAAGCATGTTTCTGCTTCTGTCGTGATGCTGAGAATCCTAAAAAGGTACTACTTTCCTTTGCCATAAATTCAATCAGTACATTACCTATTGCAAGTGAACTTGAGTTCAGCACCCTCCTTGTAAGAGTTCTTCCTTAATCCCAGCACCCTAACGGAGTTCTGGAGAGTTGACCTGTCGTTCTGGCTTACAGTAAAAAAATCTTTAGCTCCGCATTACTGGAGGGATTGAAAACTGCAGTTACTACTTGCAAGGGCAGTGATGGCTGCAATCCGGAAGGTAACCTGTGCACTAGATGCGTAGTACGGCAGTGTGGAGCTCTGACTGTTACTCCCAGAGTAACAAGTTCTTTTCCAACTTGGTCTTTGATAGGAAAGTTCAGTAAAATACTTCATCTGTTGTGGTTTCTCATCCTCTCTTCTGCTAGTCATTTTCTGGGCTCAGGGGAAGTACCTGTATGAATGGGATCATATGGCAATGCAATTATAAATTAACTTCTCTCCAGTGATTAATCCCTGTACCTGTATGCCTATATGTGCAGACTCTTCAAAGGGCTAGAATAACTGAATGTGTATTTTCGTAATGAAGGTGTGGTTGCTTCATTGATACTCCCTGTGGATAATGCTGTAGGATTTAGTTAGCAATTCTAAACTTGGAAGGAATTTAGCTATTATAAATGTGCCTACCCATGTTTTTAAGCTTAAATATTAACTGGCCTAAAAATAAAACATCAGTTGTGTTTTTAGAATAGCTGCGTTAAAAAAATGGTAATGATTAAAGCTTACAACACTTAAATCTAGATTTTGGTAAATTAGCTGAACTTCAGAATGTAAACTATTGGGATCAAGTGTGTGTTTATTATTTAAATAACTGTTTGCTTTGTTTTTAGGGGGAATCTGTGAAGTATTTCTTGGACAACTTGGATAAACTTGGAGAGCAAGTAAGTTCAGTGTTGTTTTGTTGTGGTTTGTTTTTTTTTTTTTTTTCCCAGTCTTGAGTTTTAAGTAGTCTTTGTGATCGCTGGGTTTTAAACAGATGAAATGTAGCTAGTGTCTGCTCGAATAACTTTATCTTTAGTTAACTTTGTCCCATTATCTCAGCAGTTCATCACTGACATGTCGAAAACACCAGGCAATTCAAGGGCCAAGAGACTTTCTGGAAATAAAACTTCTGCAGAAATTAAACAAAAAACAAGTTACAAATGCTTGTCTAGTCAGAAGATTGTTAAAGTAGCACTTCAGCACTAATTGATATCAAAAAATGACTGCTTTTGGTTTTGCATATCCAGTTAGGAACACTAATTTACATCAGTGCATGGGTCAGTGGTACCTTTCTCTAGTAACTACTTTAAAACAAACAAACTTGGTACAGAATAAAATTTGTTTTCTCTGGGGGAAAAAGCTGAAACTTCTGTAGAAAACTTTTTAATAGAAATGTTGGTTACTGCTTGAATAATGAAGTTGTATGCTGATACTCATTAGTTGTGTATTGCAGAAATGGCATGTGGAAAAACTGCCTTTGTAATGGGATGCTAGCTTGAACTCCATGGGGAGGCAGTTTCTCCATGGTCATTTCCAGCTGATGCCTAACAAATGATGAAGGAATCCAAACCACTTCAATTGAATCTTGTTACATCATGCTTAATCTCATTTTTCTTTTTCTCTTTAACAGATAAAAATTTAATTTTAAGCCAGACTATTTTTCTGCTTTGAACTGTCATTTTTCTAACTAGAGCACTGGTGATCATCTTGCAGAATGCGTACGCTTCCCAGATACCTTGAGAACTCCAGAACTCGCTCTCTAAATTTTGATTTGGTCTTGAGTTATAAGGCAATATGAGAACTGCACTCACTTTAATGAACTGCTGAACTTTCTGCTAATGGTGGATTTCTCATGGTCTTTGAATCCAATGCCACTTAAGTTTCAAAGGGTTTTTTTTCCCACACATTTGTGCACAGTTGGCTAAAGATTTTTGCAGCTTTTTTTCAAAGTTCTTTATTAAAAATCTTGGTCCATTCTTTGCTAAAAGCGCACAACTTGAGGTCACTATTTTTTTTTATCCTTTTATACATACACAGATATTGTAGGTCTGATGTTGCTGTGGGAACACTGAGCTCTGAATTACAGCATTTTTGGTTTCAAGTTTAGACCAAATGGTGTTGAGATACAGAGGGACTCTTCAAGATCTGTTGTCATAAAAATGTGGAAGAAGTGCTAGCTAAGTTTTGTTACTGAGTGAAAGATTTGATAGGTTCTTCTGGTTTATTCTTATCTATATGCAAGATTTGTCTAATGATTATTTCCCCAAACTGTATTAATATAAGTATTTTACTGTTTTTATCTGTTATCTGATACAACTGGGCTGGCTGCAACTAAACTGCTTATAAATAGATAGACCTGCGATTCATGTGCCTCTTGCCAAAAGGAGGCTGATGATAACAGTGCGTAGGGAAAAGAACTTAATGTTCAGATTTAATCAGATCAGCAAAATAAAGAGTAGCTGGCTGGCCTATACACATGGGATTGGCTGGATTCCTTGCAACTCTTTGTTGTTGTTTCTGCTGCCAGTGCAGACTGTGTGTATTCAAAATACCTCATGGAGACATTGCTTTCCATGGTGTGATTGGATCTTATTCATGCCTTAAATTCTAATTTTAACTAGGCAAACAGTGATATGATAGCCAAAAGAGGTACCTGATAACCAAAAGAAGTCATTTAGGAGAACAAAAAGGAGAGTGTGCTTGGGGATGCTTTTAGGAAAAGTACTCATAGACAATGGCAAAACATTGAAAGGACTTTGAAAATAGTACTCAATGCTGTCCCAGGAAAATACTCACTTAATGCTGCAGTCTTCAGATATGGAGAATGGGATCAACAGTGAGAAAGGGGCTAGTTCAGAATTGCTGTGGTGGCAAGCTGCTAGTATCCCAAGGATGTAGGCATGAGGGAGAAAACATAATCATCCTTCAAACAGAGAGCTAAAATACCACGAGATGTCTTAGGGACTGTTGTATTTAGTTTCCTGTAGCCAACTGATGGCTGTATACCAAGTGCTTGACTTCCAGTGCGCTCATTAGCAGACTGTTGTATCAGAGTAGCCATTCCCTGGTATAAAACACAGTAGGTCTTCTGTGCATGGAGAACTTGAAAGTACCTGAAAGGATTTTATTTGTGGTTGCAAGTGTGGAAGGAATTTTAAATGAGTAATAATACTCAAGAGAGAATTTGTCAGGAATTCGAGGGATAAGCTCCTTGTTCTTAAACTTTACTGGATAAACAGTACAGGCCAACTCCCAGGAGAGTTTGCTTTGTGCTCTTGTTTCAATATTGAAGGCATATATGGCTTTGCCTATTACATTAATTGATTTTATTTATTTACTTACTCTAAGAATTTCAATCACTCCTGAACTTTCCTAAGACTTTCTGGTTTTGTTCTGAGAACTTGAGACGAACTACCTGAATAACAAAAGATTGTATATTCCTGTTTGAAAGATGAAACAAGTGTTGAACCTGCGACATCCTCTTGCCTAAACATTGTCAGCTCTGCTCAAAATCTCTTCGCACGTGCACAATGACATTTGATACAGCCATTGCTCTATTCCTCTGACTGTTCTTTCTCTCTAACAATTTTTGGTAGAAAGGACCCAAGATAAATTTAGCAAATAAAGAGAAAAATCTTATTACCCTTTAAAGTTGCTTATTTTAATCAGACAAGGGAGTGGAAGCATGTCTGTTGCTCGGTTTGGTGAGAATATAATACTGCTTCAGCAGTTCCACTCTCCTGCAGATTTAAGTGGTGTGGGTTTTAGATGTGTAATATACTACAGAAAAAGTGCAGGGTGGGGAGCCTGTGCTGGAGAGCTGATTTGTAATTCATGCCACGATAGAAATCAGTGCCTTAGTCATGGGCAGCTTAAATAAGGAGACGTGGGAGTTCGGACAAAATGGTCTCTCTCTAGCTAGTTTCACTTTTGAGTTTACATAGTAAAGCAAAGTGATCCTTGAGTTTTTGGACCGTTACGCTCACTTCATGAATTTTAAAATTGCATTCTTAAAGGCTGTGGATCAAACTTGCCCAATTCCCTTAAACTTGGAATACCAGTGTTTGAATTGCCATGTGATTGTGTGTTTGTTCCTCCTGCCCCAGCAAATTACTTGAATCAGACTTTCTGGACTGTGGTCTTACACATCTTTATAAAATCTCCAAGTCTGGTAACTGGCACTTGTCACAGGAAGATCATAGATCATTCACTAAGAGGAGACTAAAATTGCAGCTCTGAAACCTAAATCACTCACTCTGAAGTTGTGAGAAATGCTAGAAAAATGTAAGGAAGAGTTTCCATAACATGTGAACAACAAAATTTTGAACTTCAGTGTCAGCTGGCTGTTTGTTATAGATGCACTTTTTATAGTGGAAAGACTTGGACCATATGCAAAAGTGTAATTCTAGGAATGAAGAAATCCCCAATATGGGTCTTGAATTTCATGCTGTTGAAAGCTGACTAATAAGAATTCCTCTTCCTGCTAGCATCTGTATCCGTTGATGCTGACTGTTCATGTAAGAGTCCAAAAAATAGTAAAAAAAACACTTACCCTGCCTGTTGAATTCTGAGGGGGAAAGGCAGGCTGGAGAACTTCAGGGCCCAGCCGTCTCAGGTGTGCCCTCCTAGGCTGCAGGACTGGGAAGAGGCTGCTGTCCTCAGCTGCCTGTTTCTTCTTCTAATCTACTAATTGCACAGTACCTTTTGGACCAAATCAGGCTGTGTGAGCTCACAGGTGTGTCACACAGCTAATAAAAGTGACTTTTTGGTCTGATACAGCTGGATGCAAAAGATCCATGGCACAAACACAGCAAGTTGCTTAGGTTTTGCTTTTCTGGCATAACCAATTGCCTTAAAAATTACTCAGTGGAGCATCTCTTCTTTCTGGAAGCAGTTGTGCAGTATGCACGAGAACATGGGAGGAACTGAGTGCCCATAGTTAGACTGGGATACTATCGAGGTTACCGGTGTGAAAAACCTGTTTTAGAGCCCATTTGCTGCGTTGCAGTGTTGGCCGCCAGCGTGTTTTCCAGCTTTGTGGGAAGAGGATGAATGAAGCATAAAGTAATCCAGAGTGAGGGAAGCTGGCATGAGGAATCGATGGTGCACCTCTCGGATTGTTTATGGATCCTTGTCATGTGGCAAATAGAAAGCGTCAGTACTCTGGGGTGCATGTTTTGATTTAATATTGGGTGTATTTCCTGCTTTGGATTCTAGATCTTTCCAAAATGCTTCAGTGATAGCACATAAATATACATGCATGTGTATGTTTATCCAAAACCTCGTGCTGTTCCTCTGCAAGCTTTTCTCTCAATTGCAAGTCAGCTGTGATCACCATGCCTGTGACTTATATCCTAATCGGCAAACTCTTTTTCTTTTTCTTTTTTCTTTTTCTTTTTCTTTTTTTTTTTTAGGATTATCTTCCCTCACAGCAAGACATACTGCTGGCACGAAGACCGACAAAAGGGATTCATGAGTACGACTTTGAAATAAAAAATGTTCCTTTCAAAATGGTTGATGTAGGTGGCCAAAGGTCAGAACGGAAACGTTGGTTTGAATGCTTCGACAGTGTGACATCAATACTCTTCCTTGTTTCCTCAAGTGAATTTGACCAAGTGCTTATGGAGGATCGGCAAACGAATCGCCTTACGGAATCCCTGAACATTTTTGAAACAATAGTCAATAACCGGGTTTTCAGCAACGTCTCAATCATTCTCTTCTTAAATAAGACGGACTTGCTTGAGGAAAAAGTACAAAAAGTGAGCATCAAAGACTATTTTCCAGAGTTTGAAGGGGATCCCCACTGCTTAACAGATGTCCAAAAATTCCTGGTGGATTGTTTTCGTACTAAACGCCGGGACCAGCAGCAGAAGCCCCTCTACCACCACTTCACCACTGCTATTAACACAGAAAACATCCGGTTAGTTTTCCGTGATGTCAAGGATACCATCCTTCACGACAACCTCAAGCAGCTTATGTTACAGTGATGTGCAAAAAGACATTTTTATTTTGAGTAACTTTTGTGTGTTATTTTTCTTTAACTAGAAGTTTACAACAGGAGTAGAGAAATCCAGATCCTGTCAGACTTCTTGATAATGTGGCTAAAAGCTGCTGCTGAACACATAATTGCCAATTTCTGCAGAAATTCAGGCTTAAGCTCTTCCAGTGTAGCTTCAAGTTGACTCAAGTTGTAAGTTGATAGCAAAACTATGTCTAAGTTACCTGTAAAGTGATAAATTCGATCTCTTAAGAATGTGTATGTTATCCTAGAAAATTCATTCCACCTTCAGAATTCCAAGTCCAAACTTCAGTGAAATTGTTGCAATTGTTAGACTGTGGCAGTAATTTAAGAGGGGGGGGAGAAACTTTCCATATCTAACTTGATTATGAAGACTGTGATACCATAGCTGACTTAACGATTTCTCAGGTCTGTTGTTGGTTAGAAATCCCATAAATCCCTTGCTGGAATCATCTGTTGGAAGCTAGGATTCCTGGATGTAACGTACTTCTGTTTAAATTTAAATCGTTGCATGGAGTTTGACTAGGAGATGCTTTAAAAATCCTTCAACTGGGAGCCAGGCATGTCTGGCAGGAAGTACTAACGCAGGCAGAAGTCTAGTGATGAGGAATTAGTGAATGGCACAGTACATGATTTCACTCTGTTGCATTGTACGTACGTCTTAGAGCCATGGCAAAGCACAATGCACGATGATACGGTCCTCTTGAAATTCTGACGTGGGAAGGAGGAGCAAGCAAAACTCGTATTTCTTATCTTCACTAACCAGATGTTACGTGTAGGTACCTTACCTGTTCTTGAAGTCCTTTAATATAGCACTGGTTTATTTTTATTTTCTCCATGACTTTTTACAGTGTGCCTCATCTTAATCAGTAAGCATTTGGTGACAGATAGAAGTACTTGCAAACCTAAGTGCCTCCTTATGTTCTGTCCTCCTACGGTATTTTCAGTGGCCTTATGTGAGCACGTGTGTTCCCGGCAGAGGCCTTGTGTAGCTGACAACATGAAGATGAATGTTTTCTTCTGAAAATAGAGCATGTCACAGCAGAACGTGCTTCAGCTGATGAGGTTCTTTCTGAGACTTTCCAATTGGGTCTAGCAGTCCTAAGTGTACTTGAGCCAAATATGTTGCACAGCATATTCCAGAGTGCTGCTTGTGACTAAGAATATTTTACCAAAAGTTCCATTGCAGTTTCATTTTATTTATTTTTTCATTTTATTTTTTTATTACCTTTGCCATGTGATTAAAAAAAATAATAAAAAATACTTCTTGCCCAGAAATCCTCATACACCACACAGCATGCTACAAAGTCAGAGTAAGATTGTGAGCTTGTGTTGTAAGTAGTAGTGCCGCTACCAAGTTTTCCCCCAGACTGGAGTGTCATGTAGGCAGTTCAGCTTGTCGCTTTGCCCCGTGGAACCGGCCAGTTCCTGTGGATCATGATGCTGGCCAATACTTTCTTAAATGAATTTTTATTAACATACCGCACACGTGGCAAGCGGCGTGGCATAATATTCTCACTGTTTGGAGCAGTGTCCCTACTAGAACATAGGAAATCTGCGTGTCTTCTGAACTTAGCCTTTTACTTACTGTGATTGTAAGTTGTATTAACATCTCTGTACCTCGTTCTCCTGATAGTAGAAGGGGAATAGTGTATTTTTATTTAGTTAGGTGCTTTGAAAGACTTCTCTTTTTTTATATCATCCAATAAATAGTCATAGATTAGTCTGCGATTTCTGCGATAAGGCACTATTTTGGGAGGAAAGAATTCTGAAAAGAGCTTGGGAGAAGTCACAGTGTATAATCTAAACATAAAGTCTGGGTGCAACACTGATGTCAGGAAGATTAATATAATCTTTAGATGGGGATATTTAATGTAGATTTTGCCTCCTTACTGGACATGGGTATGATTACTTCTGGTTTGATGGGCTCAGGTTGTACGTGAGCAATTCAAGAAGGATGAACTAGAGACCTCAAAAAAAGCTAGTGAGGCTATTTAAAGGCTTGGATGGCATGCCTGCAATGGGAGTCCAGAAGTTCTCTGTTTCCCTCTGTGGAGGATGGCAGATTGATTTGGTTGAGCTATAAATGCTACATGAACAGACAACAAACCTCTGTTGAGTAGCCTCGAAGTCCAGTGTTGGAAAGCATAAACTGAACAAATCCGTGCCCCTTGTCAGTCAGCAAGAGGAGCAGTAGGTTTGGTTTTTTCCTTTGCTGACAGCTGTCTGAACAAGTTTCTTGTCAAAAAAGAGACTTATCTCTGCTCTGATTAACATAACCAATTTGGAGAGGGTCTGTAGTATGTGTTTTGCAGGACATCAGACTGGATGATTGCAGAAAAGACTGAAGACTGGATAGTGGATGATACGACGATTACCAGGAATTTGTCTAAACAAATTTGTTTATGTAAAACATTGATGAGTTTTGTGTCAAGGGATCTGTTAATTTACTAAAGATCCTCAAAATGATGTCAGTCTGAGGATGATACAGTCAGTATCACTGAGGCTCTGGGCACTTCTGACATTAGCTAAAGTGGGAAAAATACTCAGCAGGCGTCTCCACTGAAGCAACAGAAAAACCCCTTGGGTTTAATCCTTTCAGATCACTTTCCTGTGAATGCCAGGGCCTGGAAGATACCAAGGTAGACCCCGCAGTGTTGGGTCACTTCTGACAAAGTATGCCCTGGTAGGTAAGCACTATATGAATCTCAGGCAGAAATGAATTAATTTAATGAAATGACTGAGTCGAATCACTCACTTGCGTTTCCCACTCCTGCTTCTTTAGAGGGGAGATGACGCAACTAACCTTGATGTAACTGTTTACGTGCTTCCTTTTTTAACATACTGGCTAAACAAACCCCATCCACGTTTGGCTTTTCCATCTTAAAACTTACTCTTCATTAGCTACCTGAAAAGGAGCACAGCATGTACTGTAGTATTTCTTTTTAGATTTCTAAATATTCTTATTTAAACCTATTTAGATTTCTAAATATTATTTCTTTATAGCAGGGTATCATTTTGGTACAGGAGCTGAAGGATTGACGTTTGGAACAGACTGATTTTTTTTTTTTATTTTTTTTTTTTATCCTGAAGCAAACAAATGAGTTGCAGTTGGCTAGTAAGAGTTAGCTTTTTCAACTGTGGTACAAGGTCAGGTCATACTTCTAGTGAAGGTGGGAAAGCAGGTAGACAACCAAGTTTCCCAAATTTTTCTTAGTTCTCTTGGATGGAGCGAGCTCTGTTAAAAAGATCACTGACCATATGGAGATATACCACTGTCTTGTACAGCCTTCTTGTACTTGAAGGTGAAATTGGTGTTTAGAGACTGTTCCCTGCTGCAGTGTGTCAAACCGAGTTGATTGATACCTGAAAACTGTGGCTGTTCATCAGGGCTTTAAAAATTTTTACTTCTTTTTTATATATTGTATGTGGGACCGTAAGCCATCAGTTTGTGTAAAACTTAAGCTTTCTTCTAGAATATCTGCTCTTAAAAAAAAAAAAAAAGTCCAATGGGTTCATTGATCTCAAAGGCTGTATATTGGACTCATTTGTCTAGTAAGTAGCTTTCATTTCTACCCATCAGAGTTACTCTAGCAAATTGCTCAGTTCAGGTGGGTGTATCAAGCTTCATGACACTTGGCTAGTAATAGTATTTATGATCGGTCCCAGATAGCTTGTGCAAACTGCGCTTGCTCATGTTTGGGAGCAGCTCACTGCTTAAAGACTGAAAACTGTGCATGTTTAACGTGTCCGTTTGCAATCGGGACGCTCCTCTGGTTATTTCTCTTTAAGGACGGTTGCAGAAGGTTCATTTTCCAACAATAACATTTCCTGTTTCAGAATGATCAGAAGTTTCATGCCATACCGAATTGTTCACAAGTTAACTTTACAGGTTTTATCTATTTGATGGTACCATTAACATAGGTTTTTTTTAATTACACAGCATTGCAATACAGTGCCATTTTGCAATTTCTTTGCATTGTACTTGAAAATTAGTTGAATTGCAGACTATTTAAAACTGCTTTCCTGCGCTTTCAGTAGCAGTGAGAGCTTACCTTATGTGAAGCCTTTATGTAAAAATATATTTTGTAACAACCTCATAGATCTTTAACAAAACCAAGATTTGTATTAGCCTTGTATAAATGTTTGTGGCTTACAATTTTATATGTTTAACTTTTTATAAACTTTCCAGGGACTACTTTTTATTGTAAATTTTTTTTTCTCCTTACTTTAGTTTCAGATTGGCAATAAATTATTTCTAAGGGAGGTCTTAGAAGAAAAAAGCATCACTTCCTTTTTATAAAACGGTCGAATTGATTAATAGTTTAAAACCTCTTACACTCGCTTGTACATTGCTCTGTACATATTCTCCAAAAGCGTTGCCTTTCAGCTATTAATACTTGCCTTGTGTACAAAAATTACTGACAATGAATAAACATATACAGCCTCATGTTGGTATTATGAAATTATTTTTTCAAATTAATAGTGTGTGGAGGCAACCAACTGACTCTTTTTCTTGGTTGGCTAAGGCCGGCTCTTCTGCTCCTGCTGTATCTTGTGTTTCGAAGAAAACAGGCAATAGAGTTCATTTCTGGCAAGCTCCTTGCTGAAAGGGCTCATCCAGATTCCTGCTCAGCCCGATTGCTTTCTCTCCAGGAGAGACGCAAAAGGAAATTGCTGACTTGCAGCTGACAACCAGTTGGGTACTCGATACTTAAAATATTGATGACACTCGTGGGCGTTCTGGCGTAAGTGGCAAGCCTCTGTATAAATTATGTATCTCAGTGTTGCAGAGGTAGGTTTTTGGGGTTGGTTTTTTTTTTTAAAGCTGTTTTCTGAATAAGCCTTTGCTGCCTCTAGAAATGGATCACTGGCTGTTTTGCAGCCAGCTGCAATATGAAACAATAGTTTGCAGCAGAACTTTGATTTCTCCTTGTCAGTTTTTATAGGCCTGAGATGCTTTATTTTCTGTAACAGCCCTTGAATTTGGCTGGTGTGCTGTGGACACTAAATCTGTGACAATGCTCAGACCAAGGTAGGCTTGTTTATAGAGTTAGTGCTCAACATTAGTATTTGTCTTGATAATCAGAATACATAAACTGTAAAAATTCTTGGTGTACGTGGATGTTGCTGTGGATTAATGGGAATACTCTCTCTCCCCCAGCCCCTGCGTTGAGCAGAGTTCGCTGTGGGAAGGAGCCACCTTCGCTCACCAAAATTAGGAATTAAAAACTGATCAGATGCCCTGAAACTTAACCCAGCTCTTCAGTGTGGGTTTGATTCCAGGTCCTGCCTCTTCCTAGAGGGGAATCACCACCCCATCTTGTCACCACTTTTTTTTTTTTTTCTCCACTGAAACAGTGATGAATGTAACTTGTGATGTTGCTCTGACTTTGAAAACTGATCTCTTTAGGGTTTTTTTTGAAAGCGCATCGCCCCCCCGGCATCTTACTTCCTGAGATGCAGTCAACCACCTGAGGAGTAAAGCTAACAATGCCTAGAACTCATCTTAACAGATGGTGTTTGGTTTTTAAGCCCAGTATTACAAGTGTAATTGCATCAAGGTTCACCTGGGCTTCTAGTTAAGCTCCCGTTGACCAAGGCTCTCATTACAAATAGGTCGGTGGTGGTGTACCGTCCAGCAGTAACTCACAGGCTGATAACCTCACCGCGCTGCTGCGGCCGACGGCTGAAGGAGGGGCGGGGAAGGAGGGTGTTACAGGATTTATGTGAGCAAGTGGGAGTTTCTTCACTTTCACAAAGTTCTTGATTTAACAAAACACCTCATTGCATGTACTGCTAAATGTAGGTTGGGTTTTTAAACCTCTTCCTTCCTGTTAAAGTAACTCTGTGATTACACAATAACTGACATAAGGGAACGAAAACGGAGTGGAGCTCTGCCAAAAGCTTCCCTGGCTGCGGTGCCGGCTGTGGGAGCCGGTCTCAGAGCTGGCCTTCAGAGTCCCGGTCCTGCAGGGGACCTGACCTGGCCGATAAGGTGTACGGCAGCCGAAGGGCAAAGTGCTGGAGGAGCTGCTCCACGTGGGCAGGGCCCTTGGGACAGTGCGCCTGGAAACAGGGCGAGAGTCTGCGCTGGTGCAGACCCTGCTGGGTTTTTATCCAAAAAAAAAAAAAAGTAATGGCATCAAGTTACTTCTGGCGAGCCCACCTAATGCACTGCTTGGCTGTGTTTTCCACACAAGCTGTGAAATGTGTTCACTGTGTGTGAAAAGCACGTTACTAAATTACTAAGAAGGGTGCAGATAGACCAAGCCCCACAAGGTTCTGCAATAGTGTTTTATTTGTGCCTAACCTTAGACAGTATTGGATTTCTTTTCCCTGCTTTATTCCCTTGTGTTTCTATGCATGCTTAAAAATGAGGGGCAAGACGTTTGTTCCTGCTGGAGTGCAACTTCCACCATCAGCAGCTTGGTGGGCTCCGGGATTGTTGTTATTACTGCTCCTAAGAGAAGCTCCTGCAAGATCACAGAGCAAGGCCCGTGCTGGCCTGTGAAACACCGTGGCAGAGTCAGTCCTCACAGCCAAGTTCAGTAAACAAGCTGCAGATGACTCGAAGATAAGGAATCAAAACATCCAGCAGAAATGAGATGTGCGCTGGGACGGGAGATGCTGTCCCCACCCATACACGGCCAAACCGCTGCCTCTGCTTCACTCCGTGGAGGAAGCTGAGAGTTTGATTAATTGTTGAGCGCTAGATCTGACAAACCTGGATTTGGGGTAGGCTCTGGTACTTGTGACTTCATATGAAAGTTAATATTTAAAGCCTACGTCCTCCCAAGTTGTGCATTTGCTGTTCCTCAGGCAATGAGGGCTGTAAGGCGCTGGAGAGTAAGGTAGGAATGTGTTTGTCAGCAGATGCAGTAAGCGAATAAATCTCATTTCTCTGCCTGGATGGTTTGAAACGAGGTGACCCAGCACGACGACGCTGATCAGTGCAGACTGGTTTTTATTAATTTAGGGCTCACAGAGCAGGAGGAAGCACAAGACCCTGTGCATCCAGCAAAGTGAGTTTTCCCCACTCCCAATATTCAATATAGTGGATCGTGCCTGTGCAGAAGATGCTGACCCCCTTCCCAGGCTTCTTCCCATTGGCAGGCTGTAATGCTTAGAGCCAAAATCCCTGTCTGACGTCCGTTTCTCTCTCCTACCCAGCACCAGGCCAAACCTTGGATGGCTTTTAGCCACGTTGTAGGCTCTGTCCTGCGTTTGCTCTGTCCTGTCGCCTGCAGCCTGGAAGACGGTCGACTTCTCTTACACAGAAGAGAGCCACCCTCTTATCAGATTCAAAGGGGAAGCAGTAGTGGGAAGAAGAAAAAAAAAAAGGCATGTATTCTAACGTTAACACTCCCTCAGACGGCCTTCTGTGCTGATTGAGAGAATGAATGGCTGTTTCCATGCTGACTGTGTACCATGCAAACGATGTTTGTGGGATGACACCAACCGTGAATCAGTTATTTCCAGCAGCTCACCGCAGCAGGCTCTTCCGGCCGTAAGCACTTCCACAATTAGTAGGTGTGATCACCAGCCCTGACGTGAGGTTCAATTCTGACTGCGCTGCGTACCCACAGTCTTTGCCTGGGAGTTGTTCTTTGGTTTCAGCCTTTAAAGAAAGAAAAGGCAGTATCTATAAATGATACAGATCTTTAGGTGGTTACCTAGGCATAATATTTTGCACTTTTTCGGTATGAGCTGGATCCTCTTATATTAATCCAAAGTCTTAACAGTGGGAACAGCTGTGATTTGATGACCGTTTCCTCCTGTAGCCTCCATTTTCCCTGAAGAAAAAGGAAGCAAACAAAATAACTTCAGTGAAACCAGCATTTCCAAAGAGTTATTAGCATTAACATTTGCAGGGGAGCAAGTTGAGCAAGCCTTCAGCAGCAATAGCCTTCTTACATCATGTCTGGCATTTGCTAAAAATTGTCTAGAATTAAGGGGGAAACTTCCTCTTTTATTCATGCAGATAACCCAGGCCGACTCTCCTTCCCCCTCTTTCCTATCCCCACTTACAAAACTTTAGGAGAAAAGGGGATGTGATGCAGCCCGTGCCAGATCCGCTGCGGGGCAGGTGGCTGCGGGTGCCGTGGTGCACCAGGAGCCTGCAGGGCGATGGTACCCACCCTCGGGGAATTCGTGCTTGTTGTAAACTTGTGGTGTCCTTTACAAAATTGCAACCAAACGAACCTCAGAATTTCTCACCATATCATCTGCCGTGCTCACAAGCCTGGCTGCTGCCCGGGAAGGGGATGCCAGCCCGACACGCCTCCTCCAGCTCCGCAGCCGCGCCAGCTCTCCTTCCTCCTCTGCTCCCACTGTCTCTCTCTGCCGATGGCATCACAGCAGGAAATCTTTCTGCTGTTCCTTCTCTCAACTCTGCAATACTTGGGGAGAAATATTGCTAAATATTTTTTCCCAGCGTGTAGCAAATCCTAAATCTTCCTCTTGTTTGCAGTGCAGTGTTGCCTTTCATTGCACTTGTAATAAAGCAGTGCGCAATCATCTCTACTGTCTTTTATCTGGGCATGCCACCGGGGTAAGGGAACACTTTTACATGTCCAAACGTCAGCAGCAAGTCACTGTGGCTGTTTCCTTGTCATGATAAAGCACTGATTGACCCTGTTGCAAGATTTCTTCCTTTGGAAAGGCAACCCCAGTTACCTGAGCTAGTAGGATAGATACACGGAGAGTATTTAGACATTTAATATTCAAATTAATTGCCAAAAGTAGCTCCTTTCTAAGAGGCTAGCAAAGTAACGTGTTTTTGGTTTTCCCTCTTCACAGAAGCAGGGATCGAATATGAAAGCATCTGGAAGACAGCCAGCTGTTTCACTGGAGCCAGGCTTTCCACTCCGTGTCTCCATACCCCGTCTCATTTGCTTGCAGCAAGACAAATGTCTCCGATTATGCCAAAGGAGAGCAGAGGAGGAAAACATCGTCTGGCCCCTTCGCTTACTGCCGTGGCTCCGTGGGAGTGGAGGTCAGTGATTCCCCAGGCTGTCCCTTGGGTGAGAGTCACTGCCCACATTTAGGGAATGCTTCTCGGAGCTAGCAGCTTCGAGAGCCACCTACAATTCTTCTCCCTGGTAACAAGCGATAGGACCAGGGGGAATGGTCTAAAGTTGCGCCAGGGCAGGTTTAGGTTAGACATGAGGAAAAATTTCTTCACAGAAAGGGTTGTCAGGCACTGGAATGGGCTGCCCAGGGAGGTGGTTGAGTCCCCGTCCCTGGACGTATTTAAAAGAAGGATAGATGAGGTACTTGAGGACATGGTTTAGTGGTGGGATGGCAAGGTTAGGTTAGCGGTTGGACTTGATGATCTTAAAGGTCTTTTCCAACCTAGATGATTCTATGATTCTAATTACTAGGGAGAAAAAAACACCTCCAGAGAGCAACTCTCAGCCTGAACCAGTGACCAGGTAGGTCAGATAAGACACTCCCCAGCAGTGCCAGAGGTGACCAGCCCAGACTTGGCACTTCCTGCCACCTCCAGTGCAATGAAACTGGTGCAATGAAACCGCCTCCGCCCCAGCACCTTTGTGCTGTAGTTCCCTGATAAAGAAAGGCAGCACGGGGTGAGCGTGTTAGTGTACAGCACTCTTCAGATCCTCGGAGGAAAGGTCGGGTCTACCTTCTTGCTGAGGGCTATTTTCAATGCAGGGTCCTCCGGTACCTCTTTGTGGCAGGATTTCACCCGTCCCATCTCCACGTTCCCTTTTGTAGCAGTCACGAGCCATTGCAAATAAATGGCTCCAGATCTTGGCAATGGTGTGGAAGGTAACCCCACGTATTCTACACTTCCTTAAGAGCAAAAGAATAACTGAATCCTGATTTAAATTCCCATTTCCATAGCTGGAGCTCTTTGGGTCACACATTTCTTTAGTGTGGGGTGATTTTTTTTCCTCCATCTTCCAATCAGACAGGACTTCTGTTTGTGCAGACACCAATGTCACCCCTTGTTTATATTTCTCCCTGCACGGGTAAACTTCCCGGGAAGAGCTCCTAATGCCATGGTTATGACAAATAGGCCAGAGCTGAACCTATTAGAGAAACAGCAGATCTGCAATGCACAGCTAGTTTGTGTGACCGAAATGGCAAGATTATTCACTGCACACAATTCTGTCTGAGCCCCGTAACATTCTGAAGCAAGCCTGCAGCGCGATGCCAGCGTCACACCATGTGTGTGCCCCGAAAAGTGTCGGAAACATCGGACCTGTCTCTGCTTCAGACCAAATCGTCGCAGAGGAGCTGCGAGGCAGAGGGAGAACCGCCGTGATCTGAGCACCGGACTGGATTCCAGGAAGGTCTGAGCACTAAATATAGCAGCCGTGCTTGCTCAGCAGCTTCGGGTCCAGCAGATAACATCCTGCTTCGGGACAAGGCTACGGGAGAAATCATACCACCCCAAGGGGAGGTGTGAAATTCAGTCTATCTCCACATCGGCAATGCTTCCCGGGAAATCCAGGATCCCTGTCTTTTTGCTGGTTTAGGTCTCTTTTTGAAATGCTTGAGAGAATAATGAGATTATCAGGGGAAAAAATAGAGTATTAATATGTGTATTTTGGAACCATGGTCTAAATGGGCTAAACTCTTCCTCTGTCTGAACACGGCGTCTTCCAGCAAGCCTCACTGGTGTCTGTAAAAGCTGCTGAACAGAAGCAGCATCCCATGAGTGTAAAATATTGGAGCTTTTGTTTGTTTGCTTGTTTTACAAAAGCACCAAAGAACTATTAGGCGCGTCGAGGAAATGCTGCTTCTGGCAGGGGAATAGAGAGGACACACGTATACAAACCAGTGAGCCCAGCAATACCTCCTGCTAGAATATTTCATAGACAAAATGTCTCCTGGTGGCATGCATGGAAGCAGGCAATCCCCTGAAGGGTTTGAACTCCATGATGAGAGTGTGGTCACGGTGCCTTGTCACTCAGGACACTTTTTTCCCCCCATTTTTGCAAGGTCTACACAAATTCTCCTCCAGAAAGGGCGATGCTCTAGTTACAAAGACCACAAAGATCTCCTTCACTTGCTGCTGCTTTCACGCAGGTCTTTTAAAACTTTTAAATTGTCAGCTTTTAAATTAGCTGCATTAATAAAATATGCTCCATCTCTCTCACACACATGTTTTAAATTAATAATTGCCATCCTGTTGTAAATATATGCTGGAAAACACACACACACACACACCAAAATTAGCAACAAACGCAGCATGCCAAGTCCTGGTGCATGTGCCTCGTACTTGATCGGCTATTTTGGGGGGTTCCTTTCTGAACCAAAAGCTGAATTACAGCTCAGTGTCATGGTTTTGCCCCACGCTAATGGCTTTTTTTGGTGCTGCAGGTTGTGGGTAACATCGTGGTCTTGTGGTTTTAGCCTCATGTATTGCTTTGCTCGGATGTGATGGCCATAAGCAAAGCCCTTACTCTGTGGCAACAGAAGATACCCAGCATTACGGCAGTTATTGCAAACATCTGTATTGCTGTTACTCATTACTTTGGACCGCTGCTGTATAATTCTGTTTGCCTTTATTTATTGGTTAAGATGGCAAATATCAATGCAACAAATTCTTGGAATTATAAGGAATTTGTAAAAGGTTACATGTATAGTGGGGGCATGTTACAAATGCCGCCTAGCAGCGAGTGCATGTTTTTTCCCCTGAGAAACTGGTAGAAATTTGAAATTCGTTAAAAAGTGAGATAAGTGGGAATATTACACCTCTGAGGAAGAGCCGTGGAGTCAGTTGACTTAACTGATGAACGGCGGGGACTTTGTCACTCACCAGGGTGGAGATGTCTGATCAAAGATGCAGAGAAGGGCTGTGAGCGTGGTTTAACACTCCCCATCTCACCAGCCCCAGTCCTAGCTCCAGCAGCTGCTGGATTCTGTAATTTCTATTTGTGTCAGTTGTTCCCTTCCAGCCGGCAGGATGAACCCAAGAGCCGCGGGCTCTTTATTCCTGAGGCTGGGGAATAAACTCCCTACATCGCTGCAGCGGTCAGCTGGAGGTTTGGCCTTTTGTTGAGCATAATTATATAGGATTTAGATTCTAGCTTCAACAGGAAAGATGAAACTCTTGTTAAGCCGGTCTAAGGCAAATTTTCTTCGGGTATGGTAATAAAATCTACTGTTTGGGCATTCTTAATGGTGATTTTTATCTGATGTGATGATCTGTCAGGAATTTTGCTGAGCCCACGTAGCATCCATAGGGCTAGGAAGATTTTTCCCACTAGCAGTCAACAACGGATTCAAGCATCTAAGTTTCTTACGCTTCTTTCTGCTTTTGTAAAGTAATATTTCAGTAATCTGTGAACCAGAAAAAAAAGAAAAATCTGGGCTGGTTTGTCTTGAGGCCCAACTGCAAAGAGAGCTTGGTCTTCAGAAGTCTTTCTTTGGAGTATGGTTGTGTCTGAATGCTCAGGCTGTCCAGCTCAGTAATGTGCATTTACCTACGTAAAAACAACCGTGTGTGTTCACAGCTTTTCTGTATGTTGCTGCTTGTTTCCTGAAAACAGTCTTTTCATTGGTGTTTTTTTCTTTTTTTCTTTTTTCTTTTTTTTTTTTCAGGGGACCTCTTGAAATACCTGAAGAAGAAAAAGCCTGGAGATGCTTTGGGTATTGTGGGAATAACCCTGATGAGTCGGAATTTCATCATTGGACAAGCTGCTTTGACAAAAGCACCACAACTATTAAGTGTCGAAAATTTAAAAAAATTACTTTCAAAATGTCAGCTCCATGATAGGAAAAACGCCAAATCACGCTTGCTGCTGAAGTGTGGTGGAGGGCGAGCAGAGATCCTCAGTGCCTGGCACTTTGCTTTATGCAATTTTTAGAAGACTGATGAATTTCCAACTCATTAAGTTCTAGATCATTTGGAAAAGGCAGGGACACGGGTAGCATCGACTCACTGCGCTGCTCAGGCACCCTTTCCTTTGCCAAGTTTCCCAAGCAGATAAAATGAAGGAGGGGAATTCCTAACGGACGCCGGCTTCCCTGTCACTTGCAGGTGACCTTTTCTGTTGCAGGGGGAAAAAGTGTCCTTGAGTGTTTTCGCAGACTGAAAATGGTCATTCCACGTGAATGACTGGATACAAGATAATATTTTGCTGTAAAATGAAGGCAAAGAGTGTGAAAAGGTAGTAGCGGAAAGAGCCGTGCCGGAAGCGACGTCATGCCACACTCAGAGCAGGAGTTTGCCTCCTGGTCGCAGCAGGATTCTCCGATGCCTGAACCCTTCTGGACATAAATACGTGTCCTTCCCTCACAAAACAACGTCTGTGTGCATTGAAGCCGTCATGTATTAGACTTCCCTAAAGACATCACGCTTTAAAAGCGAGGTTCGTGTAGCGGCAGGGTGACCGCGCAGGGGCAGCTAAGGGGCTTCGTGGGCACGGACGGCAGGAACCCACCCCGCGGTGACTTCACCGAGAAATACAGCTTTGAAAAGCCGACAAGCCAGGACGACCGTGGAGGCTGGAGTTCCTGTGTGGGCTTCACCATCCCAGCTGCAGCCTGCCGCGAAGCTCATCTTTTCCTTCCTGTGGGTAACGTGTCTCCGCTCTCCAGTGGGTCATCTGCGTTTGGGCAGGGTCAGGCCCTCGAGTGCCGCATGGTGGTAGCCCACGCTGGCTCTCTCGGCTCTTGCGGGTAGTTGGCATCTCCCTGGAGCCGCCTGCAGTACGTCACGGGGTGCGTGGGTGGAACAGCGTGCGGGGAAGGACCTGCTCAGGCGTGCGCCCACGGGTGGGAAAATCTCATCCCGCTGGGGTTCCCGCTGCTCTAACCAGAACGGAGCATCGCGGCTGATGCGTGTGCGCAGGAGGGCCTGGCTTAAGGAGTCTCGGCGCCCCGGGTCACGGCTGCCCC
>VXBL01000958.1:486086-501641 GCA_013400195.1 Aramus guarauna | reverse complement strand
CTGGGCACTGCCCTTCTCTGGTGCCCCGCTCCCCGGGGCCCACCAGGTGAGGGCCCGGAGCCCACCCTGCGGTGGCCGGTGGAAAGGAGGGGAGGGAGGCGAGGCGTAGGTAGGCACGGTGTACCGACGGCAGGCTCTTCCTCACACCCTCACTCGTGAAATCGGGCAGGTCTTCGGGGTCCGTCACTGCCCGTGGCTGCAGGGCGTGAGGCCGGTCTCTGGCCACCTGCGATATTCGGACAGACGTCCCCCGACCCTCTGCCCACGGTTTGTTTGCAGGCTGCCGTGGGCTCGGACGTTACAGGGGTACGCAGACTGGGCGGTCACGCAAGCCGGCCCCCAACCTCTTCTCGCCTCCCGTCCCGTAGCGCTGCGGGTGGGCTGTGCTGTCGGCACCCTCCAGCGAGGCCTCCGGCTGCTCACCCCTCCGCAGGGCATCGCTGCCCACCCGCCAGGCAGGGCCGACCCCGGCAGAGTTGGTTCCAGTGGCACGGGAGAGCTGGATGGGCCCGGACCTTGGGGACGCGTGCCAGCACCACCGGCCCACTGCTGCCCAGTAAAGTCACCCCCTGCCCTGCAGAACCAGCGCTCACGAGCATCAGTAGCACGTCATCAAAGCTGCGTCATCGCTCGTCCCGAGGCCTCCTGGAGACACGGGGTGCCCAGGAGCAGCGTGTTATCGTCAGGATGCTCCGGGCAGATTTCAGCCCCCCCCCCCCTCCTCCCTGGGAGCCTGGCTGGATGTGTGCCCGTCCCGTGGCGGGGCAGAGCTGTGGGTCCTGGGAGCCCGTACCCGGCCCCTGCCCGGGAACCATCACCTCACGCGTCAGACTGGATTACGACATCAATGGTGTGCATCAGTCAGCCTCATTTTTTAACTTCCTTGCAGGATGAGTTTCACAACCCCTGCGTTCGTTTGCGTTTCAGCTGTTGCTGTAGATACTGTAGCTTCTCTCTGTGCCTGTTTTCTTGTTTTTCTCATCTTTCTATCGTCTTACAGATGTAAAAACTGAAGGAGCATGTAAGTTCAGGGTTTCCAAAGGAAACTGTGGTCTGAGACACGCAAAGAAATGTCAGTGGTAGAAGAGTTACACTTGTGGTTAGTAACTGTTTATTTGTTTTGCTAAGTGGAAGCAGGTGTTGCAGAAGAATCCGGGTATTTGGGGAAAAGACCGAAAGGTTGTGTTGCTCACGCAGGTTGGGGGTTGGAAACCTTCTAGGCAGTATTAACCGTATTGTGTTCAAATACAAGAAGCAGAACGCAGCGGAGAAAGAGAATGATTTTGCTTTAGGCTTTCAACATTAAGATCAAAACCTTTCAACTTTCTTATTTCGTTTTCATTTAACGTGTTACGTCTTCAGGACCTTACCGTCAAGGGATGCGTGAAGACGATAGCGAAACCGTGGCAGGAATCCAAATGTGTTCACCAAAACCCCGACGAGGTTCAAGGAGAGCCGCGAGTGGTTATGAAAATGGCTCGACGTGCCGCAGGACTGAAGCGTGTGAGCAGAGTATATTGTATCCGCAGAAAAGCTCCTGTATTTTAAAGGGTTACTCTCTGTCGTTTACTATGGACTATTTTAAAATTTACTGTCTTGACAAGAAACTACCAGCGCACTAAAAATTCTTCCCTGAAAAGCTAATGTTTGTATCATCTCTTGGCCGACGCTGGTTGCTAACGTGATGCTACAGTATTTGGGCTCTGCTGATGCCACGTGTATCCAGGAGCGTTTGTCCTCATCACTCTTGAACAATTCTTTTCGAAAGAGGGGCCGGGGCGTGCTGCGTCCCACACAGCTGCAGGCGACTTGCGCCGTTTATTTCTTTGTATTTTATAAGATTCTCATAATAAAACGGCAGGACTGAGAGTCCCTGTGTGGAAGTAAAAGGGTGTTTGCAGGCGAAAGGGGCAACCGTGAACGAGCCGCTGGGTGTTGGGGTCCTGGCACTACTCAGCACGCGATACGTGCCAGAATCCGTCCCTAGCGTGGGTTGCAAGGAGAGGAGCAGAAGTCTGGTTGCATCCAAGAGTTTGCATGAAGACCGAGAGAAGGTGCCTTGAACTTTAATCCAGGTTATTTACATAGTGTCTCTCCTTTTTTTTTTTTTTTTTTTTTTTTAAAAAAAAAATCAGGTTCACAGATCTAATTGGTGCTTTGTGTGACAGGTTTAATTTCCTCTGTCAGGATGTTATTTTTAATTACTGTGACCAGGGTTTGGTTGCGGTTCTGTTTTTCTTTACATCGCTCAGGTAGGATGCTTCCTCCTCGGTGCTGGGAGATTGACTCCCTCCTCCCAGGGCCCCAAATCAGGCTGAGGAGGGAGAGTTCCCACTGGGCACAATTTTCAGGATTAATTTCTGCTTTCTGCCTCACAAATCTACTTTTGTGTTCCCTTCCTGGTCTTACACACTGTGAGCAATTAAATTCTCCAAAGCGTGTGAATTATCTGCTACTAAAAGTACACACCAGAGTGCATCTATAAATATATTTGAAATTACTTTTTTGAAATAGAATCACTTATATATTCTGATATTTATTGCTGTTGTTTTCTTATTAAAATTGGATTTGACCTACAGTTTATGTCCAGTTATCACTTTACACGCTGTTAGCTGACCACTTTGGCCCCCGTTGCTGCGCTGAAGGTGCTTTTTTACTGAGGAGAAATCCAAGACGTAGGTCAGGCTGCAAGATCGGCATCTAGTCCTTGAAGGCAAACACTGAGGTTGAAATTCTCTTCTCATTCAAAGCTGCGAAAAAGAGATTGAATAAAAAAAATCTTTGAAATGCGAAGCTGCTGGTGTAAATGTGAGAGGGGTAGGGGCTGTCTCACTGAAAACATTTTATGAACTAAAGCTTGAACGTGGTTTTGTATTTAAATATTTGGGTGATCTGTTTGCATCAGGATTTGCCGTAAGGGTTCCCACCTTCCCTTTCCTGAGTGCTCTTGATTGAGATATTGGCAGAAGCTGTGAAGAGCTCTGGCTCCTGGGGGGGGGCAGGAGGAGAACAGCCAGAAAAAGGGAGAAGAAACAGAAAAAAACCTCCTCTGTGCTTGCAGGCTGCTTTCCAGGTACAGCTTATTTAATGTATTTTACTGCTGGCAGAGCGCGGGGAGTCGCGTGGGTGACCGAAGGAGGGGAAAGTCTCGTAAGGCCGGCGGGGGTTTCTGCGCGGGTGAGGGTGGGCGCGAGTGCTGCCGAAGCGGCGGTTTGGGGTTTGCAACCTGCGACGGTGCGCGGGCGGGCACGAAGCCCCTCGCTGGGTTACGCGCAGCCGAGGTTTGAGCAGAAAAGGGCCGTGTTTTGCGAACAGCAAGGGAACGACCGCGCGTCTGTCGTTCAAGGGCTCGCTGGAGGTCGGGGAGCAGATGATGTCTCCGGCGGTACCGAGCAGCGTGCGGGACGGGGTGGGACGTGCTCCCGCTGTCGCCCGTGGGGCATCGCCGGGGGCCCTGTGCTGCGGGCCGGTGGCGTGGCCGCCTCGCCTGGACTGCCCAGCCCGCGCTCCTCCCCTCGGCGTGGATGGGGACGGGGAGGAGCGGGGCTCCCGTGGTCACGCCACGGCGGGGAGGACTAAAACATGGCAGGCAGCTCTGCACTGTGAGTGCACAGGCTTTTGCTTTGCATTTTCCTGACTGTGACCCGGGGCCGGGGCGGGGGGGGGGGGTACCCGGCTTCGTGCTTTCTCTGGCAGTGCCGAACTGCCCGGCATCCTTTGCCTGGTGGGACCAGTTGGCAGGAGCCCACGCCAGCGGGACGGGAGGCCTGCAGCACCCGACAGCAGCCGGGCGTGGGGGCAAGGCTGCCTGTGCCTGGTGCTGATAAACCCGCGGAGCTGCAGCCCGGGGCGCGTGGGGGAGGAAGATACAGGCGCACGGGGTGTTTGGTGGCTGTTACTGGGTACGGCGAGGGCAAACTCGGAGCGTGTGTCGGAGGCCTGGGGCTGCAGCGGGAGGAGGGGAAGGGAGTGATTCCATGGCGGGCAGGGAGCCCTGCGGAGTGTGGGAAGGAGCTGGCTTTCCTGGGGGTTCAGCTCCAAGCAGGGCGCGGGCTGTTGCTCCACGCGTGTTTTCCAAGTTCAGGTTTCCTGGTGTGCACGTTGCAATACTCGGAAAGGCTGGCTTGTCCCCAGCGCTGCTGTCGGAGGAGCAACAGAGGCACATGCTGCCCTGCATCCCCAGGGATGCATCCTGTCCCGCGGCGAGGCTGGCTCCTGGTGCTGGGACGCGGAGGGCACCTTGCTCTGCTGTTCCCTCCTCTCTGTGCAAACCAGAACCTGTTTTCACACCTGGTACGGGTTCTCTTAGAGAATGCAATGTGGGAACGTCGAGGTGTAGTAATTGCTGTGCTAGCTCCTGCCTGCGGATGCTGCGTCTTGAGTCGAAGTGGCCGCGCAACTCGGGGCCGGGGCGGGTCCCTGCTGTGCTCTGGCTGCCAGGGCCGGCTCCGGCCGGGACACGCAGCCGCTGCGTGGTCACACCGGCAGAGAAGCCAGGACGCAGACCCGCGAGGGGGGAGGATTTGAGTCACTTTGGGCAAGTGCCGTGCCTGGGAGCGGATAAAAGGCTCCAGCGGCAGGTTTGTCCGAGTGGCAGAGTCAGAATCCGGCCTTGTCACGTGTCTTTTGGTGATCTGTGCCTCCGTCACCGGGTTATTTAGTCATTCGTTTACAGGCAGTTTCTACCCACTGCAGGAAACCTTCCCCACCATCACACGCAGTGCGATATACATCCACGAGGACGGGCTGCCGAGCCGGGGGCTAGGGCTCTGCGAGGGGAGCCGGCCCCGCTCGCTCGGTGCTCAGGGCCGGGGGTGAGGAGGGTGCTCAGGTGGGGGGTGAGGAGGGTGCTCAGCTCAGGCAGGAGCATCACCCTGTTGCTGCGCATGGGCAGCGGTCCGTGGCTGCTCCGTGCCCTCCATGCCCACCCCCTGCCGTCCTTGAACCCCAGGTGTAACTTCACGCATGGCCTTTGCTTTTCACTGGTTATTTTGGGTCTTTGTCTCATTTTGCAACAGTAAAAAAAAAAATAATAATAATATCAGCCACATCAACAGCAAAATGCAAAAGCCTTGATGTGCTTCAAGTGCCCGATTTTGATACCTTCCCACCGCACAAGCACAAGCTGGTGCAGATAAAAGCGAATTAGCGGAGCAGAGAGGCAGGACGGTGGGTACCGGCGTCGCTGAGGAGAGCAGGTTGCTGAAGCAGGGGCACAGGATGATGCCCAGCGCCCTGGTTTGCCGTCACCCGGCTGGGTCTCGCTGCTGCTCAGGCTCTTCGGGGCTGGTTTGGGCCGTTCCTCTGCCAGGCTGACTGCGGCAAGCAGCCGGCAGCGGGTAAAGTAGAAAAAGACATTCACAACATTAATGAAAGCTTTGACAAAAAGGAAGTGAGGGAAACTATTGTCTCCTTGGCCTTATTCTCATAATGTCTGTGTGTAATAAGTCTTTTGGTTATGCTTGTGGCTTCTGTGACAAAGCAGTGATTTAGGGGGCTGTCTTTAACAGAGGCAGAGCTGCTCACGCGGGCCAGAGTGCTGGTGAGTAATATTTTACCACAAATTGTTGTAACTGGAGCTTGACAACTGCAGTAGGAAGGAGGGGTGGGGGGTTTGCCTTTGATTTATTAGATGACTTACTGCAATTTGCAAGGGCGAGCTTTATGCTGCCGCGGCCCCAAATTTGCAAATCCTGCAAGTAAAAGTCCACGCGAGTGGAACCGGGGAGGGGAAAACTGTGGGTTTCGCTGCCAGCATCCCCAGAGCTGGGCTGGATCGGTGGGAGGCACGCACCCATGGCGGCTGCAAACCGGCTTCTCAAACCGACGGCACCTTGGGATGCGCGGGAGCCTTTGCCGCGCGTCGCCGGCACGAGCCGGGGGGTCCTGTCTTTTGGTGTGGGCATCAGGTATAAAATAATCCCTCTGGGCAGCGGTGCTTGCTTTCTCAGCCTTCGAAGCAAGCCAAAAGTTAAAGGGATGTTTTCCTAAACCCAACCTGTGAAGTATCTTAAAGATGGGCTTCAAAGAGGGAGGGAGGGAGGGAGGCCGCTGCTTGGGCTTGCATCACTCTCAAAATTCAGGTCATGTTTACTACGGGCAGCTGGAAAATGATGATCTCAGATGCTAACAAGTAACATCTGAAGGGAAGCGTTAAAACATTCAAGCTGTTTTGTAAGCACCTACTTTACTTTTTTTTCCAAAACCAGTTTAGCTATTTTTAAAGATTAATTTGTCCTGTTAAGTACCTGATGTCTGCTTATCTAAAGTAAGTGAAAAAGAACAAGAGGTTGCCCTTCCTTTTAATTGCAAATGGAAAAATGGTTTTGTCGTAGTTTTGTTTTTTTTTTTTTTCCTTTTAAAGACCCCAAAACAACAAACCAACCCCCTGCACAGCTTCCTTTCTGTTTCAGAAAGGATACATACCCACCGTCGAGGGCTTTTTGTCCTTCTGCAGGCTGACCTTGTGTAATTTCCTTTATTTACATTTGGCTGGCACTGGCCTCATTGACTACAAGAGTTTATACAAGCACTTTTGAGAGGAATACCGAGGCTTGCAGAAGTGAGTTCTGCCTCGTGTTGTCCTCTTATTTACTATTAGCGAAGTAGACATACAATTCTACTGAAATAAAAATAAGTATTCTGATCCTATTTTGTTCTGGCCTTAATGCCATCATACCAGGGTAACAGAGGGGTTGTGGGGAATTGATTTAAACCAGGTGGGAAAAATTACTCAAAATTGTTTCTGTGCAGGGAGACATCTGATAGTGTTACAGTTTTATGTGCTTTTATTTATGTGAACAGCGTGCAGCCTTTGTAATATTTTGGGGGGGGGGGGGGGAGTTGTTTTTGAGGAAGATGTTGCAAATAATGTTTGTTCACTGCTGTAATTGAGCCAGAGTCAAATCTGGAGACAGATCAGCTTCCCAGGACTTTGGTATTTGCGTGAAGTTTGTGCCGCTTGCATGTGTGATCACCTCTGTTCTAGGACTTTTGCAACCAGAATGAAAACAAATTGCACTTAATACGTGTCATCGGTGGCGCGATGATTCCTTCAACAAGTCGTTCATTTGCAAGGCCGATCCATGCATCGATATTTGGAATGAAGCAGCGTTGCTCCTGCGAGGGGCTGAGTGGGGACGGGCATCGCTCAGCTGGTGTAAAAAGCAATAAGGCTTGAGGGAGAGAAAATTGCCCTTTAACGCAACTATCCTGCTATTTAGTAGCTTGATTCCCGATACATGAGCTGCCTAGCCTGGAGAAAGCATTCTGCAATTCAGAGATGATAAAATATAATTACATGATTGCATGCTTCTTGAAGACACGAGGCCAACGTTCCCGAGTGCCACCGCGTCGGTCGGCACTCGGGAGAAGAAAAGGCTCCTTCTAATCAGGCCTCCCCGGTCAGGGTGTGCAAGAGTACCCTTGAGGTCAGCTCTCATCCACCAGCTTCCAAGCAACCCATTGAAAAGGACGAGGATTGCCTAATTTGCAGGGTAAACACGCTACTTCAGGCTGAGGAAGCACAAGCCCGGCTGCCACGAGCCCTGCGGGGAAGGGAAAGAGGGGCCAGAGCCTCGGGCAGTCCCTGGTCCTGGGGATGGAAGAGAGGGAGAGGAGGAGAGCGTCTTCATTTGCTTTATTTAAAAAAAAAAAAAAAAAAAAGGGAAAAAAAGAAAAAGTTTATTGCAAAACTCAGTGATATTTCCAGAGTCCACTAGGTACGTTACAAACACATCAGTAAATCCTGCTCTGAAGGCATTAAAGCCTGCTTCTGGGTCTTCTGCGCCCGCACACACACATACTCACTCGCTCCCCTGCTCGTGCCGCGACACAGACAGGAACAGAAACGTACTGTGAGGTCAGTGACAAACATATTATTTGATCTGTATTGGAAAGTGTTGTAAAAAAGAAAAAAAAAAATTAAATTACAGTAGAACCTCGCAAATCTGCAGAACAGGGAGCTTCCACACACACGCAAAACCTGGAGGCCGTATTCCACTTCCAAGCAGAGTTGTAATAGCAAAGTGCTGTAGTGAGGTCTCGTATCACAAAGACTTCAATAATCTTACAATTATAGTCTACAGAACATTTACCAAAATGCTTGAAGTATCATAAATTAACAATAAATAAAAAGTACATCTTAATGCAACATCGTCATTTGTTCATTTACTCACTGATTCACAAAACCCTAGTTCTCTGTAAGGGGTCTTCCAGTCCTGGGTGCAATGCAGCGAGGTTCTGCTGGCCGTGATAAAGTGCTGAGGCAGAGGAAGGAGGCGAGACCGCGGGTCTCGGGCAGTGAGGATGGATTGCTCTAGCCACTTGGGTGCAAGAGTGCCTGTTGCCTTTTTTTTTTTTTTTTTTGGACATGCAAGATGGGGAAAAAAAAAAAAAAATCAAGCACCTTCCCAAAAAAAGTTGGTTTTTGGTTTTGGTGATGTTTGTTGTTGTTTTGTTGTTTGTTTTTAACAGATTGTCCCACATTTCTATGGCTGGTAAAATATAGACAGGTCAGCATAGCAGTTAATGCATGATGCCACTTCCACTGAAATACACAGAAGTGTTCTGGTTTGGGTTTTTCCCCCCAAACCAACACTTGTTTTGTTTGTCCCCCTGAGTTGCCTAGAGGCGTTACGATGCGTATTGGTGGGGTAAGCAAGCTTGTGTCACCGTGAGTGGGACTCTCCCGTTAAGACTGAATGAACAGCTAGTACATTATCTTTTACTGTTCCCTTCACACCTCCAACGTGCACAGGCTCCAGTTCAGCAGCAAAAAAAAAACCCAAACCCAAACCAACCTCTCGCTGACTTTGGGGGAGCCGGGGAAGGGGGTACGGCTCAGAGCAGCCGCCCCGTGCCCCCACCGTTGGGGGATGCGGGGAGCAGAGAGAGCGAGGGGCTGGGGAACGCGAGGCTTTCCCCGCTCCTTCGGTGACGCAGCAAAGATTTTCCTTGTGCACCTGTAAGCAAAAGGTTTCGGTACATTAAGACGTACTGGGCCAAATCCTCCCTGCGGGGTGGGCTGGTTACGGCAGCGGAGCTAGGTCCATTGACACCAGCTGAGGCCTTTCGGAAAGTGATGCTGGAGCTGTAGTTTGTTTTGTTTTTGTTTTTTTTTTTTCCTTTTTGAATAACAACTGGGTTACCTAAGACCTACCTATTAAAAACAGCTACACTTTATGCTGTAAGAGTAAGTTTCCCAACAATTTCACAAGCTAGCAATACAAGATAGGAATTGAAGAGATTGATGTAAAGACAGCTTTCCGTTATGCAAAAGATAATTTCTCTTCTCCGGTTATTTAGCCTAACCTCCTTTAACAATCTTAGAATAAATTAATAAATACTAGTTAAATTAGAAACAGTACTATCAATAGAAAACAGTTCTAAGGATACCAACTGGGAGAAGAAAAATTATCTGATGAAATATGTGCAGTAATAACTGGCCATAAAGACATATGGAGCCTCCAATTTCCCAGCATTTGTGATGTTCAAGTTATTAGAAGAACGTTAGCAATGGTTTTCAGTCAACTATCTAGCCTAGCCTCCTCCTCAAATCTAACATGTTCTTCCAGAAGAAGATTCTGTTGGCTACTGGTGGCGTAGGAAATGCTCATCTCCAGTTCGTATCATCGGTTTCTTGACTGCGTGGCGTTTCGGTAGGGGATGGGTGAGGACAGTCAGAGGCTGAGCTGCTTCTGCTGTTGCTGTTCTCAGTTTTTCTGGGATCCGTTGAACCTTTAGCTATGCTTGGTATCAGGAAAGCAGGAGTGTGCATCACATCTTCATGCTAGACAGAAGTTATTCTTATGTGGCTATCAGTTTTCTATGGAGCTTTCCATTGTTGGTTAAAAAAGTTCTTTCTAATAGTAATAAAAAAGTTGTTGGGAGCAACTGTTCACATTTAAAATTTCACATTCCCTTTAGAATGCAGTTTTAAAACATGGAGCAGAGCTGATCGTGGTTTTCGCCAGTCATACACCGAGTACATTAGATGGAGAAGGAACAGGGATTTTATGCCATGCTCTCACAGCCTTTTCCTGAATTTTCTGCTTTTCCAATATCCATTTCAATGAAGTCGTCTGGTAAGTCCAGTACGACGGCCTCCGCCGCGCTCTCCTCTGCGCACTGCTGCTGGCGGCGGCACAGCCCAGCCTTGCACGGTCTCACCAGGGACAGAAACACAGCACCCAGGACCATGCCAGCAGCACAGGAGTAAAAGGCTGAGCTGTAGTTCTGTGTCGTATCCACTAAGACGCCTAGGGAAAATACATTGACAGCAGTTAGCCACAACCGGCTCTCCCTCTCCCATCCATCCCTCCTATAGGATTTTTAATTTGGGAACCACTGCATCATTTTATTTCCAATCAAAAGCTGCTCAGTGGCAAACAGATGCTACCTTAAAAAAAAAAGAAAAAAATGGTAAAAACCTCGTGTTCAGGGGTGTGTAGTATCATCTTCAGGCAAGTCAGAACCCTTTGGGCACTGCAGGGACACTGAGCCTGAGACGCATCGGGCATCTATTTATTACGCTAGAGACTTCACCTCTCTGCAGCGTAGGGGAGGAACACAGGCACCGTGAAAGCGACTTGGTTCTGCCGTTCGCTAGAGCCTGAAGTGGTGCCAGGTTTAGGTTTTAACAGGAGCAGGGTAGCACTGCAGTATTTTCCTTCACTCCGAGGTTCCTCAGTGGAGGCTGCCTCATCGGTGGGACTCTGCAGAGCTGCATTGCAGCAGTCTTCTGGCTCCCAGAGTCTCCTAATACTAGTTGCAGGGCTCTTAGGATAGTACTATGATTAGCGCTGCCAGAACACTTTCTAGACAGAGATCAGCACCAACAGCTGACAAACATACCAAAAAAAACCCCAAGAAAATGAAGATGGAAGTTTTAGAGTTACCTGCTAGGGGTGGTCCAGCCAACCCAGCTAAGCTTTGAATGAAGACGTAGACTCCAGCCGCAGAAGACATCTTTGCAATGCCAACCACGTCGTCTTCTGCCAGGAGGGGAATATGCGTGCCCGCTACCGTTCCGAGCATGAACCCGAAAAATATGCTACATGTCATCAAGCCCCAGAATTCAGAGGCAAAAGGGAAGGCAAACAACGCTACAGACAGCAGAACGACGCAGATGAGTTCGATGTAGATCTTGCGGATAGGCTTTTTGTTGAGAACCCAGCCGGCTGAAATTCTTCCAAAGACCTCTGCGATGGCCATGGCGGACAGTATGTATGCAGAGTGGTCTTTGCTGATGCCAAGGCTGAGACTCAGGGGAATGATGTAGAGGGAGGGAGCAAAGAAGCCCAGAGTAGCGAACAGGCCAAAGAATGCATAACAGATAAAGCTATAGTCTTTCATCACAGAGAAGTCCAGTAGTTTGGTTTTTGGTTCTGGAGGGGTGCTGTTATTTTCAACAGCAAGTATCTGTACATGTTCCTTTGGTTCTTCACTTTTCGGCTCTGCTTTGGTTTTTCCAGGCACATTGCTGGGTGAGGTAGTTATTTCTACTCCTGAGTCTATGGACTCTATTGAGGTGCGTGTTTGCTCATTTTCAAGCATGTACTTTGTCTCCGTGGGCTCTTCTGGAGGCTGCGCTTTCACTTCTTCTTGCTCTTTGATGATAATGGGTCGCAGCAGTGATCCGCAGATGACGATGCTTAGCTGTAGCACCCCAACAGAAAGGAGGCTGTATCTCCAGCCAATCTGCTCCTTCAAAGCAGTAATTGCTGTGGGAAGAGAGCAGCAGCAGAAGAAAGTATAACTAGACAAGCCCAAAGTTATACCAAGACGCTATTTGAATTTACATCTAGGGACGTAACTGAAGCTTCAGTCACTGGAGGGTCCCAAGCACCTCAGCTCTTGGGGAGGCTGAGCAGGGGTCCCTCCTGCCCAGGGCCACCCAAGGGTCTTGCACCCACATTCTTCCCCATCATCTGCAGCAGACAAGAGCTAGAAGTTGCATTTAACGTCTGGCTAGCAGAAGCTATCTTCTAGGTAGCCACTTCAAGGTCCCAGGAAGTCTGGGATGTGCGAGGATGAAGGTGGTGTTATTTTTAGTGAATGAGAGCAAATTTCAGTTTCCTTTTTCAGCTGACCCCACCTTGAAACCAGCTACTAGAGGAAGTGTCTGGCTCTACTCAAAGGTGCATGTCACTACTTAATTACAAGCCTTCATCTGCAATCAAAGCAGCTTTGCAATGGGTATTAGCGGAAAGCAAGCGCGCATGGCAGAAGACCACCTGAACCGCAGAGGACAGGCGGTGACAGGGACGTGCTGCCTGGGGACAGGTCCCCAAAAGGCTGGGGCAATTTGGCAGCCCGTGCTAAGCACAAGCCCACTAACCTTTAGGAGCAGTTATGTGCGCTGCGTATGTTTTAAATAGCTGAAGTTTCTTGGTCTTATTTTTAGCCTGCCAGATCTATATAGGGAGCCTTGGCGGGCTGCGTATCAGCGAGGCACGTCCTGCTCTGGCAGCGATGCTGTGGAGAGCTCAGGCACCGTTAGACCGGTCTCTAGGGCTACTTGTAACCCTGCCTGCCAGGCACGAGTGCCACAGGCACGTGAGCAACTACTTGTGGGCTTTAGCAGCTCGTGGAAAGCTCCACGAGCACCCTGGTATTGATGGCCTTTGGCTCCCGTTTGCTTGGGAAGAGGATCGGCGCAGTGTTGTGCTTTAGGCATGCAGGTGGGAACTCAGAGTAGTCGGGCACTGTACCTGGTGCAAAGGAGAAAACAGCAAAACATTCCCCTGTGGATGCCACTGCTGTGACCAGCGAACGTCTTTTGTCAAAATACTGTGATAAAATGGTGACAGTCGGGAGGAAAGAGAGGCAGTATCCAAGGCCTGTGAATAAATGCCAAAAATTGCCATAACAACAAGTAAGGGAGGGGGAAACACCGATGCAAGAACACGTTAAGTCAGCTTTCTTGGTGGCGAGATTACAGTATCATTTCGGCCAACTCAGCAAGTCACCCTGGAAGAAAATCATTGGGGAAACCACAATGTTATTTTTTTTAAATTGGCAGGGGAAAAGAAGAGAAAAAAAAAAAAAGAAAACCAAACCAAGAGACCCAACCTCCCAAACCTGCTAGATAACGCCTTCTGTTCCCAAACAGCCAGCGGGGTCCACTTTGAGGACCTCGTCTGCTTAGAGTTTGAGCCTGTAGCAATTGCTCTCCTAAGGCAAGCTGCTGGCCAGGGACGTGAGGAGGACACCAAGGCCAGATTGGAGAGCGGGAAAGTGTCAGGAAAAAAAAAAAAAGAAGAGATAGAGGGAGAGGTTAGAGGATTTGACCCCACAAACAGCTTTCCCGTCCCCAGCAATCAGTACAGCCGCACTAGCGCGGTGGTCTGCGGGACCAAGTCCCAAGGTGGTCCCCAGGTGATGCTGGGCATGAAAGCCAAACCCTGAGCCCACGTCATCACCTCTGCCGGGAGGGTGAGGTCAGCTCAGACAGGGCAGCAGCATTTCTCAAGCGCTCCCAGTGTCGCGGGGAGTAACCCTCCCCACCCGGGCCAGGGCCGCGCTTGCAGGAAGCCGCAGGAGTAAGCAAAGAATTCGGCAGGTAGAATAGGATGACTCACCAGAGATGACGCCGATTGTGACATACATGTCCACAACAGTGCGGGCAAAGGAGGCAGTGACCATGCCGGTGCTGATCAGCACCCCTCCGGCCATCACCACGAAGCGGTGACCGAAGCGATTGCTGAGGACCGTTGACAGAGGAGCTGAAAGGTGGGAAAGGAAGAGAGCTGCGGTCAACACCCACGTCAGCAACTTCACCAGCTACTGCCTCTCCTCCAGAGGCACTTCCCCTACCCCCACCCAGGTCTCTGACCTGCCACCTCCCCTGCCCACGGCCCCCAGGGCAGAGCATCGCCCCAGAGCCATCCCCGGCGCGCTGCACAGCTCAGCGTTCAGTCTCTCCGGATTTTTCAGCACATCTAAGACCGGTGCGTGGCAGCCTGGGACAAGCCTGCAGCAACATCCACGGGCACCAGTGGATTTCTCTGAGGCTCAAGTTATTTCTAATCCTTTTCGCTACAGAGTTAGGTTTCCAAACTCTTGTTTTCACCCCTTGCTGATGAGAGCTGAACGGCCAGGCCAGGGTCAGTGACACAGACCGCGTCCCTGTGCCACACAGCAGGAAATGAGATGGGGCTCAAAGGGACTTCTGGGCTAAAAGTTAGATTTCTGGGCATTTCAGGGGCATGCAGCCTCCGGGCTGTGTGGCTGTTGTTTATAGCGGAGCCATTACAGACTCAGAAGTCACAGGTACCGGGTCCTCGTGTGCTGAGTCAGCAGCACAGCTGCCCCTTGCACTCGCACTTGAACGCCTGTTACTCCTACCTGTGAAAGTCTGTACAAACACACATATGGATATTATCCAGGATATCCTGCTGTTGGTTTCGTCAAAGCTTTCCATCAGGTCATTAAAGAAGACGCCAAACGATTTTATAATGCCATACGTTAGAGCTTCCACAAAGAAGAAAGCAAAAGCAATCGTCCAACCCCATCCTCCATCAGGCACTTTAGTATAAACATTTGGAGCCGTACACGGCATTTTTACAGCTTTGACCGTCATTTTTTGATCTGGAAAAGAGGGGAGAAAGAGCCGGGCATCAGTTTAAGATGAATTTTGCGGGAAGAGGCAGCTGAAACACCACTAAGGCACTGCTGGCCAGTCCCTGTGCTGCTGAGGGATTAAACACAGGAGTTGGGCTGAAGTTTCTGTCTTTGTCACCCCACGGGGCTTTTTTCTGTTGGTACCCTTTGAGCCCAGGACCAGAAACTCTCCGCTCAGCACCCAGGCGAGCCGTTCCCATCAGCAAAACCCAGCGCCTGGGAGCTGTCGTCTGTATTTTGGTGTGGGTGGGTGGATGGATGCCGTTCGTGAAAGATCCACTGCGGGACCCAGCGTGGGCTCGTGGAGCTACAGGACCTCCCCAGGAGCACCCGTCCTCTCCACGACACCCTGCTGTCTGGCTTAGGGTGGCCGGTGACACCTCGGTACCACCCCTTTGCTGTGAGGTCAGCGTTACAACCCACCATCACACCCTGCGGTGTCCCGACCCCACTGAGCGGCTGCTGGCACTTGGGGGGACAGGAGCTCCTCAGGAGCCTGCATGTTCCCCAAAATGGCTGCTCCAGGGCTGCCGAGCACCCGCTGCCCACGACGCGGTAACCTGGCAATAGGAGTGGGGCCACCCCCACTGTCACCAGCTCCCCACCGTCACCAGCAGCCCTGGGGGGGGGGTGACACCCCCCCACCACCCCCCGGGACAGGAGGAGGCTGAAGCCCTAAGTGCTGCCGGGGGGCTGGAGGAGTCACCCCGTCAGGCACGGGGTGGGGGGCTCTTCAGCCCCGCTCCGTGTCACCCGTGGACGCGCAGGGGCAGCTTTTGCCCTGCACGGGCTCCCCGCCGTACCCGAGAGCCGCCACACCTGCGTGGGGGGTGGGACGGGCAGTCCCGGGGTCAAGCCCCGGCGCTGGTTCCCAGCGGCCACCCCGGGACAGGACCGCGAGGTGGCCGTGGGCTGCCCCCCCCCCCCCCC
>VXBL01000958.1:473560-484710 GCA_013400195.1 Aramus guarauna | reverse complement strand
CGCCCCGTCCTGCCGGCGCTGCCCTCGGTAAACGGCACCGGGAGCGGGTTTGGGTCCCCCCTAAATGGCAGGGGCTCTCGGAGCCCGCTGCCGTTTGGTGCCGAAGTTTTGAGCCCTTTGCAGAAAAGGCCTCGATCTCTTTACGGGCAAGGGACGAGATGGTGCAAGTTGGGGTGCAAGCAAAAATCCCCCACACGCTTCAGGCCATTGGGGCAGCGTGACTGGGATCCGGCCACTTGCCTCCCTCTTCACCCCGCAGCAGCGGGATGTGGCGTTGGGAGCATCCCAGGTTCAGGCTCGCAGCAGAGCAGGCAGCTGCTGTCCCGTTTGTCGTGTGAGGCGCTGGGAACGGGACGGGAGCAACTGGGACGGGGCTGAGCACATGCCGAAGCCCTGTGTGCCGTTTCTGAGGACGTCGGCGTGTATCCGTCCCCTCCATGCTCTAGTGTGGGCAGCGCATGATGCGTTTTTAGGGGAAAACATCTCCCTTATTTAGGGAGCTTAAAAAGTAGTGATTTGTGAGTCAAACTGGAAGCAGGCAAGACCTACTCACCACCTGTATGGATGGAGGAGGAAGGGAGCAGGGGGGGAGTTCAGACATCTGGCATGGAGAGCACGGGACAGAGGTCTTTCCCAGCAGTGCCTGGCAAAGGGGAATGGAGCGAAAATGATGAGTGCTTTAGGGTTTCCCCAAAATTTCCCTGAAATTGGTAAAAAAAGAGGAAAAAACTGACAGCGCTGCGTTTCCCGGCTCACCATGCCACCGCTACTGCTGCATCCCGGTGCTGGCCACGATGCACGGGGTGTGGACGGACGCTGCCAGGGAGGTTTTGGAGCCTTGCACCATTCCCTGGGGCTCGTGAGCCAGCGACTTTTACCCCCAGGTAATAGCAGAGGGCTCGGAGCAGTGACTGGACCCCTCCTCACCTGCCCTCCCGCGCTGGCCCGGGACCCCACCGCAGTTTGCTGGGTTAAAGTGGAACCTGGTGATTCTGGGTCGTACCCCTGGAAAAACAACCCAGGTTAAAATGTTCCTTCAGTGCCTCACCCGTCAGCAAGGGCTGCTGTGTTTGATTTGGCAGGACTCCCTTCTCTTGGTTTTCTTTCCTTTTTTTTCTTTTTTTTTTTTTTTTTATGTCACAATGGGCATTGCTAGTGGGACGGCACAGGTAAGGGTAGCGGGCAGCGGGGGCAAAATTTTGCAAACTTCCGACAAATAGGGCAAATGAGCTATTGCTTTCGCTCGGTAACTTTGAGAAAGCAGCTGCTAATTTCTCATGGCGATACCGGTCCAACAGCTGCCGCCTCCAGCAAGCCGCTGATACCCTTGTCCTTGCTGGGAGGTTTCGGCAGCTTCACTCCTCGTAGCCCCATCCTAAACAAGTTAAAATCCAGGTGCTGGGCCGTGGGGAGCGATGGGGACTGCACCCTGAGTGTCCTTGGGCAGCCCCGTATCGCCCCGTCCTGCAGGAAACCCCTTCCTCCGGAGGGGTTATGGCTCTCGGGGGTACAGATAAAGGGCGACCACCTTGTCTGGCCTCAAGGAGCCGATATCCCGTTACACAAGCTTTTCCTTGAGAATGGGTCGCCCTCCCCGAGCTGTAATTCTTCCTGGCAGCGACAGTGCAAGTGGTTATGGGACAACAAAAGAGGTTTGTGCCTCCAGGGGAGAAATAAGAATGCAGATATCTTTGGCATGAAAAAACAAAGGCGATTTACTCCTTGGTATTTCTTGTCAGTACTTTGCATCTGTCTCTGCTTCACCTTCTCATTCCTTTCCTTTGGGCTTTCCAAGTGCAATAAGGCTTTGGGGAGCGATGGGAGCTGGAGGGGCCCTGTGGGAGGGATGGGGCTGACCGCTGGCGGCTGCAGCCTCTCCGGCCCGGGGCTTCGCGGCTCTGCTGTGAAATTCTTTTTTCCCCATGTTGTTCAGCCACTTTGGGCAAATTTCCCCTGCTGCAGCCCGGCCTCGCAGAGGGCTCGGTCATATCTTGCCGGGACGTTTTGCCCCAGCACATCCAACGCGGGTCCGTCCCGCGCCCGGCAGCAGCTTGCCCCGGGACGCGCTTCTCCGTCTTCCCAGGGACTTCTGCTCTGCTCCCAGCTTGGGTGCGTGGCTGATGTTTGAGGGCTCTGTAAACCGTAGTGAAGGAGGGCAAGCGTCCTCTCGGTGGGCATAAATCAGCCGGGAGCTGGAAAACAGGGCGGGCTGCAAACAGAAAGGGAGCGTGGGCCCCTGCTTTCTGCCGCCGGATGGGTCAGGGACTTCCAGTTCATTTATTCTGCTGGGGTTCACCCAGCCCTGCTCAGCATGTGTAATGTTTTCTCTGAAAGACCTAGCAGTTATATGGGTGAAAAACATTATCCTGTCTCAGGAACTGGCAGAAATCCTAGTAAATCTGCAGAAGTATGTTTTTGTCGGTGCTGCTTATTCTGTTAGGGGAACTAGTATAAACTATTCCAGTAGAAAACCTTTTCCTGGAATAAAGTCTTGACTCTGTTCAGAGCATTGTCAGGACAGTTGTACCGGGAACGGAGCTTTGCTGGTAAACACGCCGGGACCGAGGAGGCCTAATGGGGCAGACGCAGAGCTCGTGCACCCTCTGCCCCACGGACAAACCCCTCACAAGGCACCTGCTGCCCTTTGCTGCGCTCGAATCAAAAATAAAACCTGTGCATGGTTAATTTGCAAACAAAATATGGATTTTTTTTATTTTTTTTTTTGCTCCTCCCCTGAAAGCCTGGCTGTCCCAGCTGGGATGTGCCACCGTCCATCCCCTTCAGGCTGCGGCAGGGCATCCCCCAGCGGGGTCAGCATCCGCGCCGTCAGCCACGCTGTAGGGCCACGTCCCCATCCTGCGTCACTCGGCAGCCGTGCCGTCAGCACACAGCTTGAGCGATGGCTTCTGCTTGCCTGCCTCAGTTTCCCTAACTCAGTCCGGCCGATGCAAAGGGTGATGCTGGGAGCCCCTCAGGGATAACAGCGGGTGCCCACACCGGTTTGAATTTCTCTTCTCCTGCTGTGTCCTTATCTCCCCTCTCCTCGCAGCCAGGACGGGGATGCCTGCCGGGGCTTTTGGTGGGACAGTATGTCCGCCGGCGCGGGTTTGGGCCAGAGATCAGAGCCGTGATGCCCTGGGTGGGGTGCGAGCCCGGGGTGCTGGCGGAGGATGACTCTGCACAGTCAACATGGCCAGGCGTGCTTCAAAGGGCGGCAGGTTTTTCTGGGCTCCGGCTGCTGCTTTGCTCTCCAGGCAGGCGTGAAAATGTGAAAGAATGTGAAAAATGTGAAAATGATCGTGCTGGCCCCAAGATTTGTAAACTTCTGGTTAATGTGTAATAAATGCATGACAGATACTTCCAGCACTGGGCGGGCGACCGTGGTCACTCAGTGGTGGTACGACGGGTGGTGGCATCCCGGAGCCGAGCAGGCATCTCCCATCGCGTGCCCTGGGGCCAGCCCCGGGGTGTCCTCAGCAGCACTGGTTGGAGAGGCTTTGGGGCTTTTCTAAACTGGTTTGTCTGGTTTCGACTTATCCCTTGTCTTTCTGTGAACTGCCTCATCTGGCTTGCAAAAAATGCACTCTATTTGATTTGTTTAATTCTTCCCTGGTACGAGGTGCGTGCTGTGAAGCCCAGGTCCGAGCCATGCCGGTACTCGCAGCCCAGCGCCGCGTGGCCGGGAGCGTGGTGCCGGTGCTGGTGCCGGTTATCCGGAGACCTTGGTTTCTGGGAGCGCTTCTGCCCGGGTACTTCATCGGGCTGTAACCACCGGGGCAGTATTTCCTGCTCGGCACAAAGCGAGGTGCCGCAGCAACCACGTTCCCACCATAGTCAGTCTGGGGAAATCTCTTCCGAGTCTTTTTTTTGCAAAAATAGCTAAAGGATGGTCCATCAGCTCTGCATGGCTCTGGTTGTAGCAAAGCTACAGGGGAACAGAGATGCTACTGAAGCACGGGTCGTGGCTCGGCGGTGAGCGGGGACCGGGGTTCGTCCCAGGGAGGCTCCCCACGACCGCCGTGGCACTGCCAGAGGACGTGCGCAGCGTGCCACGGGGCCAGAGCCCGCACAGCCTGGACTTGCCTGGGAATTCGAGTTCCAAAAGGTCGGAGAGGCACCTCTGCCACGGAGCTCGGAGGAGAGCGTGCTGGAGTTGATGCCAAGGGGCGGCCTCCTGCTCCACCGGGGTTTGGACCTGCTGCGGATGTGGACGGTTCTGCAGGAGCCTGGCAAGAGCCGCGGTGCGTGTCCCACCTTCCACGGGCCATGTTCCACCTCTCCTTCAAATGGCCTCCGAGCGTCAGAGATCAACAAGTTTCCTCTGATGCTAATGCATAAATTTCAACCCTGGATGACTTTCCCCTATAATTTAGAGAGAAGAGTGTGTCCTTTGAAAATGGGTTTGATTGTTTTTGTTAGCCGTGTCATCCTGGCATCCCTCCCCGAAGTAAATGGAAAGGACAGAGGTTTGTGGGCGAACGTGGGTTTGGATCCCTTGGGCTTTGCTCGGTTTTTCTGGGTGTCTGCAGGTGCCGAGGGGGGATTTCCAGTGCACGTTGCGTGGCGCAGGGCCAGCCCTGGGGATGGGATGGGGTCTGGCACGGTGCTGCGTGGAGGATGCTCGGAGAGGCTGGGGCTCGGCTCGGAGACCACGCTGAGCCTGGAGAAGGGGCCCGGGAGCTGCTGGACACCGGCAAAGGGGCCGGAGGGTAGGATTACGTGGTGTGGCTTCCCAGAAAGGGTGAGCACCACCCGCCTTAGGCATGGCTCAGCTGGGATGGTTACGTGGGGCTCAGCTGAACTTTGTCTCTTTATTTTTCCCCCGCAACCAGTTCCTGTGCTGGGCGATCTCCTGCTCCACCGCTCTGCGGAGAGCCCCGGCCAGAGGGCTGAGATGGGGCTGAGGTCACCCTGGGCTGTGCCCGGGTTAATCCATGCTGTTCCTACGAAGCTGGCGGCTCAAGCCTGTGCTTTCCTCGGTCCAACTGGGCTCAGCCTCTGCGCAGGGGTGTTGGACTGAAGCAGGGATGCTCCTTTGAAGCCCCCTTCCCCAAAGAAACCCCAAGAGCTTTAAAGAAATTGGAAAGGGAATTTTTTATGGGAAAAGAAAAGCAACTTAGCTGCCGTGAAACATGTCCAAATACCTAATCTGGGTTCTTCTGGCTGTTTGCGGTTCAGGCATGAGGGATGAGCAGTTGGGATGCAGAACGGGAGCCAGGCTCGTGCGCTTTGTTCGGGCAGAGCTGTGCAGCCTCTCCCATGGCTCAGCCCTGTCCTGCAGCTCAGCCCACCAACCCACCACATCCCACCCCCGTTAATTAACGTACCGAGAGCTTCGAGACCCTTGGATGGAAGTTTATAAATTGATGCTTTGGGCTATGAATTATAAATGGATCCACATCCCTGATCACTGCAGTGCTACGCCAACAGTCCTGAAGCTGCTCATCTGAGTGACAGCCCAAAGCTTTTAAGATGTGGACAGTGAAACCTGGGAATAATTTGCTTTGCCACCTACAAACCTCTTGGCCTACAGATGGGAATCATTGTATTCCCTCTCCGGCCTCCTCCTGTCACCTTCTCCTCTTTTGCTTTCCGGTATTCCCTTCTCTCCTTGCCCTCCTGCTTCGTCTTTGTGGATATCGTCCTGCTTGGTCTTGTAGATCATCCCATGGGAGCTGTGTCCTCCACAGCGCGTTCCTCCCTCAAGGTCACTGGTACCAGCTGGGGACGTCTGCCGGAGCGCTGGTCCCGGCTGGGTCCCCCGGCTGCCCGCACCCGGGCACAGGTCCCCGTGCCATCCCCGCAGCCGGCACAGAGCTCCTCACACAGGGCTCGGCGAGGTTTTGGCAAATCTCTGCAGCTTCATCTCACTTTGGCCATAACTTTGAGCTCAAGACGTTGTGTTTCATGGCTCCGTCTCTGCCATCGGTCTGCGGGGTGTTTGTCCTTGAACCCCTCCACCACTGGAAGCCAAATCCTGCTCTTAGCAGCTGTCTGTGCTTCATCTTGTAAACCCAGGTGTGTCTGGGGTGTATTGCCTTCTGGGTTTGCCTGGGTTTCTGCTCTCCTACCTCCGGGAGCGGCTCCCTCCCGGTGCCCCATGGCTGCTGCCCGCACGGGCTGCGCTGCCTGCTCTGACCCACCGGCAGCAGCGGGGCAGCGTGAGCAGAGATAAATTAAAAAAAAATGAGCTTTAGAAACTTGTCAGTTGTTACAAATGAAGGCAAGGCCCTGCACATTGCACCCGCTGTGGTGCTGTGCACCCTGCGGGAAACCATCCCAGCCTGAGCGATGGACGTGGGAAAGCGGCGCTCCGTGTTCCCAGTCCTTTCCAGTTGAGCCATCGTGAGCTGGGCAGCAAAAAATACAATTTCCAAGGCAAAGTCTTTGCAGCTGGATAAGCCGTTCTGCCCCGGGCCGGGGTGCAGGAGGGCTCTGGCAGGTCCTGATTGTGTCTTGTTTCTCTTGCACAGGGGATGCTGTAGCCATGCAAGGTGAAGGACGGGCTGCCAATCGCCAGCAGAGCCACAGCAGTTATTTCTCCGCCTGAAGTTATTTATCCAGCGCTTTGGCGAGCTGAGGAGCCGGTCTGCAGGGAAAGAGCCGTTTGTTGGATGCGAACATCCCCCCGGCTGCTGCCGCAGATTGAGCACGCTTCTGGAGGGAAAAATACCGCTTTGGTTTGGTGTCTAATTAGATATTTACCAGGAAGGAAGGAGAGTTAAAAATAGGGTGACAGTGACTTCAAAGGGTGTTTTTGACTTCTAAGAATAACACCTTTGCTGGCGCCCATTTCAGGAATATCAGCTGGTTCTGGGTGTGAAAGATGGAGGAGACGTTGCAGCTCGGTCGGCCGCCAAGGGAGCAAACCCAGACCTCCCGGCCCCCGGCCCGGCCCCGCGAGAGCGGCTGAGGAGGGGAACCTTGTGTCGCTGCCCGTGGAGAGCTCAGCTGTGCCCGTGGGGACACAGCGGAGGGACTTTGGGGAAGACAAAGCCACTGGTGCCCCCAGAGGGTGGGGGGGACGTGTGGCACCATGGACACCCCCTCCCCGCGGGCGGTGCTGGTGCTCGCCGTGGCGCTGGCGGGGCTCTCGGCTCCCCGGGCAGCGTACAGGCACCCCAACTTCATCGTCATCCTGGCGGATGATGTGGGTTGGGGGGACCTTGGGGCCAACTGGGCGGAGACGAAGGAGACCCCACATTTGGATGAACTGGCGGCTGAAGGGACAAGGTAACGTCTGTCCTGCTCCTTGGCCTTCTCCAGGCATCCCTGGTTACTCTGTCCCGCAGCAACGGGGGTTTCACTCCTGCGGGGACCGGCAGGTGAAGGGCTTTTCACTGACACGGTTTTGGGTGCATGAGGAGGGTGCCCAGAGCCCAGCATCTCGGGTGCAGGTCCATCCATCCCCGCTGGGACCTGCGAGCTTCATCCCCTGCTCCAGACCCTCGTCCCTGGAGCAGAAGAGGATGTGTGCAAGGGAGCAGGGAGGGACGGGACAGCGTTAGACACTCAGGCACTCGCGAGCGAAGTCTCCTTTCATCCTCCAGATTCGTGGATTTCCACTCGGCTGCGTCCACTTGCTCCCCATCCCGCGCCTCTCTGCTCACGGGGCGTCTCGGCGCACGCAACGGGGTGACCCACAACTTCGCCGTCACGTCGGTCGGCGGCCTCCCCCTGAACGAGACCACCCTGGCCGAGGTCCTGCGGGAGGCTGGGTACAGCACCGGGGCTATAGGTAACGCCCGCCGTGCCGAGGGGGCATCCGGGGCAGGGAGATGGGGGGTGGGATGAAGATGCCCATGTCCATCCCTGTGGAAGAGGTACTGCAGGTAGTTAGGTGAAATGCTGGCAATTAAAGGAAAGTCTAAAGGGAGAGATTTTGCCCATCCCCCTTGGATTTTGCCGTCCCAACCTGAAAATCTTCATTTTCAAACATATGATGTTGCCTGAATTCAGCCCCACCCCGGTTCTCCACTTGACCTCGAATTGCTTCGCCTCACAAGGAACGCGCTGGGTTTGCCTTAGCAGACGTGACCGTGCTCAGCACCTCTGTCATCCTGCCTCCCGCGCCGGTGTGATGCCACTGGTGCCGGCTGGCAGCGCGGTGCCGGCACGGTCGGTGCCGTTGGCTTTGGGCCCCCTCCTGTCACCGTGGGCGTCCCCCCACCCCTGCAGAAGCCCCAGCTGGTGGTGAACCCTCTGCACCTGCAGCTCCCGTTGCTGGTGCACGTTGCGCTGGCAGAAAAGCCCTTGGTTTCTCCTTTGGCCCTTAGTTTTTGCAGTTCTCCCTCTCGGATCGTCGCATTCAGTGGGAGCAAGCACATGCCGGAGGTCAGAGGATGAAGCTGGTTGTTTGCGAAGGGTTAGAAAGTCGCCTCCTCTGAACACAAATGCATGAAAGAGCCTTTTAAGGCTGGAAGCAGTCAGTTTGCACAGGCGTGAGATACCTTATGCATTTTTTCTGAGTTTCTGCCAAAAAAAACCCAAGGCATTCTGGAGACGCAGGCAGCACAAACAAGCAGCCTTTCTTGTTGCTAGATTAAAGCCCCCAGCGCTGCGGGCACCTCCTGGGCGATGGCTGGCAGCGACCGTAGCTGCGTTAACCTCCGAAATGATGTTCTGTGCTTTCCACACAGGCAAGTGGCACCTGGGACACCACGGCCACCATCACCCCAGCTTCCGCGGTAAGGGCCGCGCCGGCAGGGATGAGCCGAGCATCCCATGGTTGCCTTGTCCCTGCCAACACCCTCGCTTGCCCCTCAGGCTTCGACTATTACTTCGGGATCCCCTACAGCCACGACATGGGCTGCACGGACACCCCCGGCTACAACCTGCCGCCCTGCCCGCCCTGCCCGCGGCACGCTGCAGCTACCAGGTACGGGGATGCGTGAGGGGTTCGCGTGCCAGCACGGGGAGGTGGGTTTTTGCACTGGTGTCCCCAGCCCCAAGAGCTGCAGGTGAGCTACGGTCACCTCCCCTTATGCTCTGTGCACCCGCCTTTTCCCCCACGCACCCTGCAGCAGGGTGCAGGTCGTGGAGGCGGGTCGGTCCCCAGAGCATCGTCCTCTTTCCGCTTCCCTCCCTGGCTGCGCCTTTCTGCAAAGCCAGGAGAACAGCCAGGCTCCGTGCCTGCTGCCACACCGGTCCCTGCTCCGATGACGAGCATGGGGTGGCTTCTTCCCAGCAGGGTGGCAAGAAAAGACTGTTACACGGAGGTGGCCCTTCCTCTCTTCGAGAACGTCACCATCGTCCAGCAGCCCGTCAACCTCAGCAGCCTGGCAGCGCGCTACGCGGAGGAGGCAGCGCGGTTCATGCAGCGGGCGAGGTGAGATGCCACCCGCCGTCCCCTTCGCCGGGAGAGCTCGTGGGTCACTGCAAACCTCTTCTGCGTCGTGTTGGTGCGATGCCGGGGGGGACGACGGGTGTTGCCCCGCGGTTCTTGGGGAGCAGAGCTGGGGTCTCCGTGGCTCGGTTCCCAGCTGAGGAGGAGGAAGCCACCAAAGCTCTCACCGGTGTCCTACGACCTTTTGGCGCGTCTCCTCTAAAGGGATCATGTGGTTTTAAACCCACCGCTCACAGGGAAGGTCAAAGCCTTTGAGCTGGGCTGTTACCCCGGGGTACGTGCAGCGAGACCCCAGGTAGCGGGGGCAGGCGGGGAGGGAAGTGCTGCCATCCCTCTGTCCTCCGTCCCTCTGTCTGTGCGGTGACACGGGGCGAGGGGGCAGCGGGGCGGCNGGGGGATAAAGTGCTCTGGGGTCCTTGGACTTCAGCCATGTGGGGACACGAGGAGCCCGGGCATGCTTTTCCCTGAGGAACACGGTGGCTCCTCCGAGACTACGACCCCGAAGGTCTGCTGACGGGTTGCATAATTTTAATCCCTATTATCGGCGGATTATGAGCTGTGACTTTGCAAAACACCTCCCCGCAGCACGGGGAGGGGAAGTGCTGCTGGGCAGCCGTGTCGGAACCGGTCCTGTGCCCACATCCAGGGATAACGCAGACCTGGGGAAGGGCCACGGCGGGGGGTCCTGCAGGCACGCGTGGGGAAGGGTTGGCGTAAGGGAAAGGTTGGTGTAACGGGGGCGAACAAAGGGCTGGGCAGGGAGCAGCCTGCAGGGAAATGGCTCGTTATAAGCCTGGGTACTGTTTTGCACGCGCAATACCTATTGTTTATCCCCTTTGGGTACCAGGAATCGGCTGCAGCGTGGCCCAGCTGCCTGGTCAGGATGCGTGCCTGTAAGGGGGCCGGAGGGTACCTGGGCACCGGGCTGCAGGCCAGCGGTCATCCCTCCTCCCGAGCAAACCCCCAGCCCTCCGGGCTGCGAGGGTGGTGTTAGGCTGTGAAACCAAGCGCGTGAGCTCCGGGTTAATAGGAAAAACCTTTAAACTCCCCATAGTATTTTGGGGTTATCCGCGTTGATGGAGAACAGGATTAAACAGGTGCCTGTCTTTTCTCTTCGTCTCTTTGATGGCTTATTCCAGTTTTCCTCTGCCTGACTCATTCATTATGGGGCAAAAAAAGAACACCGGATTTGTCATCTCAGTGGGTTTTTAACCAGTTGTGTCAAGGTTGAGCAATTCGAGGCAGCGAGACTTGGCTCTGCTTGGGACACTTAGAGCACAGTGAACATGGGAGCAAAAGTCAGGGACGTTTGTCTTCGGTTATTGATTAAATCTTTGCTCAGTTTTCGGGAGAATTCTGAAATGTTGAAGCAAAAGGCAAACGGGATGTTCAGCTGAACACCGTGGTTGTGAGCCCGCCCGGATGCTGCAATGGGGCTGCCCTGCGGTGCTGCCGGGTGGGATGCGAGCCGGGGGAAGCAGCTTTCCCTGCTCCAGCGTCTCGGGCATCCCAAGGGGAATGGTCCCACGCAGGATTTGGCAGTGGCAATTTGCAAGGGGTGCATCAGCACCCCCCCGGCCTCCAGCATTTTGCAGGGCCAGGCGACGCAGCCCTTCGCAGGGCTCCGGCGCCGCTGGGGAAGGATGCGACATCTCCGGGCGGGGTGGGATTTACTCATTTTCCATCCTCAGGTGGGTGACGGGTAAAGGAAGGAAGTGCCGAAACGCACGTCGGAGGGGCCCCGAAAGCTTTCTGGAAGCAGTGACGGGGCGGCCGGAGCCGGGCGCGTGTGCGGGCCGGGGCA
>VXBL01000958.1:437123-472040 GCA_013400195.1 Aramus guarauna | reverse complement strand
GCGGGGAGGGCTCCCTGTCCCCGGGGGTGCGGGAGGGGCTGCTCCTCAAAGCCCTTCGTTGCCCATCGATGGGGACGTGGGGAGNGGGGGGAGGGCAGCTGGGGCCCCCCATTCCCTGTTACCCCAGAGCTTGAGGTGAGTGGCCACTGGTTTTGGAGACGGATGCTCCCACCGCCCAAGCACCGGGGCCATCGGCTCCAGCGGGGTCTCGCAGCCCCCAGCCCCATCCCGCCTGGCAGCCCTCCCCGCCCAGCCCCGCCGGACTTTTCTTTTCTTTCTCTCCACTCTTTGGTTGGGGTTTTTTTCCTGCCTTTCCTCCTTTTCCGGCCAAGCCATCTGCTTGGTGGGTTTATTTCAGCCGGAGCGGCCAGAAGCATGCATGAGTCAGGCGTTTCCCACTTCTGCTTGTATTACGCAGTGTAAATGTGCGCCGAGCTCAGTTCCCCTCTTTGCTCGGGGGCAGCGGGGAGGGAGCGGTGGCAGAGGGGCCGCGGGCACAGCACCTCTTCCTCCTCTGCTTCCTGACACCCAGGCGATGCAACCGTGGCCGCTTCCCCGGGCAAACGCTGCCGCCGGGCCGGCTTGCTTTCCTGTTCCCAGAGCCCTTCCTTTGGCTGGCCCCGAGATGAAATCGTAACCTTAATTTATTTTTTTTTTTAGTAAACAAACCCTGCTGACGACCTGGGTTGCTCTTGAGCAACCGACGGTCACAAGCTGGAGCAGATGGTACAGGCAGTCCAGTGTTCGGGAACAAAGCTAGGAAAACACGTCCCCTTTCCAGCATCTCGCTGCCCTGTGAAAACACCCCGAGCCCCGGCTATCGCGGGAGGCTGGGGAGGAGGTCGGGCTGGCAGGGCTCTAGGAGCTGGCTGCAAATACCGGCGGGGAAGGATGACTTCTGAAATCCCTCGGCTGGCTGTTGCACGGATGTTTTGAAAGCCAGCCCGGTGTTACTGTTTGCTGCCGGCTGGTCTAACGCTGCAAACACCCGCCTGGGTGGGTGCTGGATGGGTGGGATGATTGGCTATCCCATCCCATCCCATCCCAGCTCATCCCATCCCATCCCATCCCATCCCGGGGATATCATCCCCCAGTGGGGAAAAGCCCTTTGAAGAGCCGGAGGGCAGGGGAGGATGGGCTGCTCAGGACTCCATACATTTCACATGGGTCCAACCCAGATTCCAGGGATGTTTTCCATTGATTTCAGGTGGTCACTGGAGTCGGTCCTCGCTGGGGGAGAGCAACACATCCCCCCTTCTCTGATTGGGGAGCTTCCCGCAGCCCCCAGCCCACCCCAAAAACCCACCTCCCACCTTGGGGCCAAGAGGCAGCAAGGAGGGATGCCGGGATGGGGATGCACTTTTTGGGGATGTGATGCTGGGCATGTTTCGAGGCAGGTTCGGAAGGCTCCGGACCCGGTGTCCCTGTGCTGAGGACCTGCTGTGTACGGTGGGATTGGGACCAGGGGATCCATCCCAGCACGGGAATGCTCCGTTCAGCTTTCCTGGAAAGCCGTGGCCTCCACCGTCCCCACAGCAGCAGGGCTGCACCGTCCCTGCTCTGGAGAAAATCCTGGTTGGGCTCGCGGTGTTTCAGCCCCGTTTACTGCCCAGAGTGTACTCCCAGCCGGAGGTACTCGGGTGGCTGGAGGGAAATGCCCACCCGATGTCCTCCTGGAGACCGTGCATGGAAAAGCCCTTGAAATACCGCTGCCGTCCTGGGAGGACAAGTTATTTAATATACGTGCAGAGATGGGGATTGATATTAATTGCTATAATTGCTATGATCTCCTAGGGCGTCTGAAGGCAGGGCAGGCACCTTGCCTAAGCCATACGTGATGTGCGTGGAAGTGCTGTTGTGTTTCCAACAGCCACAACAGACCCCGGTGCCGGTTGTGTCCCACCGCTGCGGGCCCAAAGAGATATTCATCGCGGGGAAATGGCCACAGTTCAGGGGGGGGGAGTGGGAGAGATTGGGGTTGTGCCTGGTCCGTGCCGGCAGGACGGGCAGCGGGGTCAGAAACCTTTTCCCTGGACTATTCCTCATGCCGTCAGCGCTGCGGCATCCGTCCCGTATGTGTCCTCCTCCGCTCCGGCGGCGTGGGTACGGCAGCATCGCTTGGGAGCGCAGCGTCAGCCCGGATGCCCGTAGCATCCAGCAGCGAGTCCCGGAGAGGCCGGGCTGGGCTGGGGACCGGAGCAGGGACACAGAGGAGCGTGGGGCGGCCGTGCCTCGGCGGGGACCGAGTCACCTCGCTCTTGGCTCTGCCCGGAGGAAATGGCTTTGGGTGAGCGCCGTTGCCATGCGCACGCTGAAAGGCAGGCGGACAAAGGCTGCGCCTGGGAAGTTTGCTCGGTGAATCGGGTTGGGATTTTCTGTTTGCCCCATTCCCAGCCCCTTCCCCCCCGCCAAAGCTGCCTGGGGCCCTTTGGGCTACAGCCAAAGCAGAGGCTCTCTAACACCCTTCCACCCGTTTCGGTGCTCAGCACCCCCATTTTGTTGCTCAGCATCCCTATTTTGTTGCTCGGCACCCCCATTTCGATGCTCAGCATCCCCGTTTCAGTGCTCAGCCTCCCAGGTGGAGGAAGGGACCCAGCAGCTTCCCCGCACCGTGCGTCTCAAACCCAAGGGCAGAGCGGGAGCGTTTTGGGTGATGTCCGGGAAACAACTGACCAGGTTAATTAGCTGTCAGGAGGGTTATCAGCAGGATGGTATTTTTAATGAAGTGAGTTTCTGGCAGGCGGGGTGGCTGTTGGAGCTTTACCCCCTGCACGGGGGCCGTTCGCAGCCCCTGGCATAAATTCCTGCATTTCCCACCTGCTCCATATTCTTGCCCAACATCAAAAGTGGGTGGAAATGTGGGGGCTCCCGCAGTCGGCTGTGTTTCTCATCACTCGCTGGAGCACAGGAGAAACACAAAGCAGTGCCAAACTGAGCCCCCCTTTTCTCCCCCCCTTTCCCTATTTCTTTTAAAAACTCCTGTAACTCTTCTCCCTCCCCTGACCTAGCTCCATCTCCGGTGAAACCACCTTCCTTTGGGGTCGTTTATCCCAATCTCTGCCTCTGAGTACTCCTTTCCCAGAGAAGCTCCGGAGTCAGGAATTTTTCCCGGCAATACAAAGCTCCCAGGCGGTGGGATGCTGAGCGCTGCCCTTTTCTCTTGCAGGTGGGAGCTCGGCGAAGCAAACGACCTGGGAAGGAGGGCACCGCGTGCCGGCGCTGGCGTACTGGCCCGGCCGCATCCCTGCCAAGCGGACGAGCCGCGCTCTGCTCAGGTAGGAGCCCAGCCGGATCCCTGGGGAATGGGGCAGCCCCTCTGTCCCCCTTTGGAAGGACGCTGGGACCCAGGTGATGATCTGGATTTTGGCGGCAGCAGCTGCCCGCGCTGGTTATTGCCTGCCTTGTGCCAAATTCCGTACTTTTGTCCTCTCCCAAGCCCGTAAGACTTAATGCTTCAGCAAAGAGGAGTTGAAAGGGCTTTTTGTGAAGCTGGTGGATTGGCGTTAGCAGCCGCCGGGCTCCGTGTGCCTCCTGGCCGCGGTGGCTGAGTGCCTCCCGATAATTAAAAGATGACGATGTTCTCTCTCTCCACCAAGAAGCAGGCTTAGGCTTTGTGGTTTGTGAATGGCTTTATGTGGAGGAGGGTGCGGTTGTGGGAAAGGCTGGCTGGAGAGATGGTGCTTGCAATCAGCACAGGATGCGGCCGGGCTGGGACGTAGCGAGCGATTTTTGCCGTTTCCGGTGAGAGCGGTGGGTAAGGGCTGCTGCCTCCCGCTCCTTGCCCGGCCAGGGCACGCTGCACTGCGGAGGGTGGCGTGGAGGGGTCCTTGTCGCAGCAATATTGCACCTCCACGTGCAGCACTTGCAGCTCTCCCTTGAAGCGATTGCCCCCCTCTTTGCAACCCTCCCCTGCAGCAAGCGCAGCACAGGGGGTACAGCCTGGGCTGGGGGCAGCGCGCTGGGACGTCCCGGCCCCTTTCGTCCCCTGAAGCACACGATGGTGGAGGTCAGGGTGGTGGGAAAGTGTCCCAGCTGCTGGAAGCGGGTCCTGCCTGGTGGGCCCTGGGGAGGTGCTGGGTGTTCCTGAGGTCCATGAGATAAGCTGGAGCCACTTACTCCTTCCATGGCCTGAGGGCAGCTCTGCGAGCTGGTGCTTGCGACTGGGGGAAGGTTGCAGGCGTGAGCTGGGGCACTGACGGCGTGCGGAGGGGCTGGGGTGCACACAGCACCCCTTGGGTTTTACCTCCAAACCCTTCCCCTCCATGGCTGGGTGATGGACCGACCGCTGGGACGTGGGGCAGAGCTGCCAACCCGTGCCCGCTTGGGCGGCCGGGGCAACGCGGTGCAGGATCAGTGCCGGTCCCCGTCCCCCTGTCCCACCAGTCCCCTCCCCCTGCACACGCTGCGGCCCTGCCGCCAAGCCCAGGCATTCTGCTTATCTCCTCAAAGACCTTATCTCCTGCATTTCCCAGCTCCAGTCCAGCAGGTTGGACAGCTGGAAATCTAGAAAGCCGGCGGTGCGGGCTGTGCTGCGTGCCAGCGGCTCGGAAAGCAGCTCTGCGGCTCCCCGGGAGTCACAGCACAACCGGCATCCTCCCCAGCACATCCCAGTGTGGCCATGGGGCCGTGCCCAGCTGGTGCAGGGTGATGCGCGGCTAGCACTGGGTGACGTCCTGGCGTCAGGAAAAGGCACCCCCCTGTTTGGGAGACAGCGCAGAGCCGGCATGGGGGATGCGTGTGACACCAATGCTCAGAAAGGCATCACCGCTGTGGCCCCGGCCACGGTCTGAGCTTTTGGGCAGGGGATGCGGAGGGATGCAGCGGGATGCGGAGGGATGCAGTGGGATGCGGAGGGCAGGGGCTGCTCACTGCTCACGGTGCCTCAGGGCAGGCAGCTTTTTTCCAACACCCAGAGTCACCCTTGGGGACATCCCTTAGAGGACAAGCATGTGCTGGGTTGGCTTCTTGCTGCCCTCATGAAATAGGGTGGTCGAAGAGTTGTACCCCCCAGCTGGTGCAGAATCTGGGGAGGGAAGGAAATCTGTGGGCAAATGTGGCTGGGAAACCTCGAGGAGGGAGCTCTGCCCGGTGGGATCCCCTGGGAAGGGTAGGGGCTGGGCGAGGGCAGGCGTTAACCCACTGCGTGAGCCTCCTTCTGCCCCTGAGGTTATGAAAACGCCGACAGCCTTTGCCAGCCGGCTCGGGAGAAGAGCCTGCGCCTCGCCTCTCCCCGGCATCGCTCAGCTTTGCGTCCTCCCCGGCGCGGGGAGCGGAGGAGTGAGCGAGGGTGAGCGTGCCCGGGGGCCAGGGAAGCTGAAGCTGGCAGAGAAATGCTGATGCATCACTGTGGACCTGCACCTGCACGCCGGTTTCTGCAGAAAACTGCCTTGTCGGCTTTTCTTAATTATATTTAATTGTCGGAGCCACCCGCCGCGCATCTGCCCTTCCCTGCCCCAACCCGAAGTAGGGCATGGCAGAAATAGGTCAGTGGGGTGGTGAAGAAGCAGCGGCAAATTGCACCACCCTGGCTGTGCCGCTGGCGTGGGGCTGGGCAGATTGGGCAAGCCGGTTGCGGTGTGGGGAGACCTGGCTCGGCTGCCTGTAGCTGCCTGTAGCTGCCTGTAGCTGCCTGCAGCACGTCAGGGCCGGGGCAGGGTGCCCAGGGCAGCTCTGCCCCTCGGGGTGCAGGCAGGGAGCTGCCCGTCCCTGGGCACCGCCGGGCCCTTCTCCCTCCGCGTTCGGGGCGGCAGCAGGATGCTGGAGGGGCTTTATTTATTAAATCTCTCTTGGCCGGGGCACGGGGTTGGCAGCGTGGCTTCCCCTTTCCCTGTGAGCACGGCTTCCCCAGCTTGGCTTCGGGGATGTGCCTGCTGCTGGGGCCTTTGCTTTGATGTCAACTTTGACCAAAATCCTATTTTTTCATGCCTTTTTTCCATGGGTTACATCTGCTCCTGGCTGGGGGGATCTTTTTGACCACCTCTGCCCTCAATCGTGTCGTCCTCCCACCTCGGTGATGGTTTCCAGAGTCCTATCCACCGAGTCAGGGCTGCTCGGTGCAACCGTGCGAGCGTCCACACGCACCGTGCTGGGGGCCAGATCCTGAGGGTGCTGAGCACCCATGGGACCAGGACCGTGCTGACCAGGGTGTGCCCCAGCCTGCCATTTCGGGTGGACCGGGGCTGACCCCAGGGAGGTGCCTGCAGGGATGTGCCCTGCCTTGGGCGCAGCGGGGAGCCAGAATTTTTTTCGGCGCCTCCCGGCTCTCCTGGCCGCTGGGGCCATCTCCACGAGCGCGCCGTACCGGGGCTGCCTCTCAGCAGTGTTTGTTCTTATTTGTTCTCTCCGTCTCTTAGCAGCTAAATTAAAACTTGTTGAATGGGAGAACCGGGGGCCCTTAAGCCCCGGGCTCTTTTCTCTCTCCGCTCACGCAGCCGCTGTCGCACACCGGGCAGGAGCAGCGCGGCGGCAGGACGGTGGTGGCAGGACCGGAGCGGTACCCTGAGTGCCCCACAGTTGGGGGACGTGGTGTTTTCACCTCCCCCAGCAATTTCCTTGCCCCAGCTGAGCCCCGAGCTGCCGGCACGAGGGTTTTGCAGCCGGAGGGATGCGGGCTGGGTCCCCGCTGGCTGCCGGCCGCTGGTGGCTCTGCCGGCTCATCGTCTCCCGTGCCACGGCCTCGTGCCCGGGGAGGGCTGTGTCGCTTGGCCACACCGATGTCCCGCTGTCCCTTGGGGCTGTGGGACACCCCCGGTGCGGGGTGGCTCCTTTCAGAGGTGTGGGGTGACCCCGCAACCACGTCAGCGAGAGGAGGGATGCGGTTTGGGGGGACACACACAGACACCTGTGCCGCGCAGGAGCGGGATGCGAGGGGTGAGGGTCGGACTTGGGGGGTGCGAGCGGGTTGCCCCCATCCCGCTGGACTCAAGCCCGGATTCCGCTGGACAGCGTGGCCAGAGGAGGGGGACGCCGGTGCCCAGGCTGTGCCGTGGTCTCTGTCCCACCCCAGCAATGACTTCGCCCGACCCGTGGTCCCGCTGCACCGCGGGGCCGTGCCGGCGGCTGGGCAGTTGCCACGGCTGAGCTCTGGCCCCAGGGCCACAGGCGGCCGGCAGGACAGCAGAGACTGTCCCCCTCCGCATCCCCATGGAGCCGGAGGGACATCGGGTCACCCGCTCCTTGCCTGCGGCCCTCCGCACCGGGAAGCAACCGAGGATGAGCCCTGAGCGCTCTTTTGTGGCTGAGGCCCCTGAAAAACCCGGGAGGTTTATGGTGGAAATGCTGACGGGCGTTTTGGTGGGAGTGCACAAAATAGCACCGCTCTCATTTTCCATTCTGGCTGCGACGGCTCGTGCTGCGCCATGCAAAAGCGAGACCACATTTTCCTGGGGCGACGGGATCTGCTGTCATTGGCGTAAAAAGTCCCTGTGCTAGCACTTTCACCAGAGGGTGACCTGCTGCCTTCCCCGTGCGTCCCCGGCGGGGGACAGGAGGGTGGGAGGGGGCTGCCCCGCTCCCCACCGTGCCCCTGCCCTGCGGCTGTGGGATTTGCCGGGCGTGGGGAATGGCAGATCCTGGCTGAACCCGCGGTGCCTGGCGAGCAGCCGGCGCTGGGGGTGGGAGGTGTGCTAGGCGAGGGCTTGCCGGGGCCGAGTCGCTGCTTGAAGCTGGTTTTAACCTTTTCTGCAGAGCTCAGCTGTTGGGATGGGTGCTGGGAAGAGGCTGCCCCCCCCCCCCAACCCAAGGCACTCCCCTGCCCTTGGTGCACCGAGTGCCCCCCGGGTGAGGGGCTGTGGGGTGCAGGTGGGGTTGGGGGGACCCTCCGGGGTGCTGCGCTCCTTGCTCTGATGAAAGCCACCTCTTTCCCCAGCACGCTGGACATCTTCCCTACGCTGGCGGCCCTGGCTGGGGCGGCGCTCCCCCCGAACAGGCGTTTTGACGGCTTGGACGTGTCCCCAGTTCTCTTCGGGTGGTCAGATGTGGGGCACAAGGAAAGGCAGAGCCACCCCCCCCAGGTGACATCCCCCTCCTGACGGCAGGTCCCACCGCCTCTGAGCTAAAACAGGTAAGGGGGGGTGGAACGGCTCAGAGCTGGCGATGTGCGGACCCACGGGAGCATCATCCCCCCGGCCCGGGGGAGAGGACAGCCGGAGACGGCTGGGTGCTGTGCAAGGCTGGGGTCGGGGTAAAAGGGCTTTTGGATTAATGAAGAGTTGTTTTGTGCTTTGTTCATAAATCTGGGATCACAGGTGTAAATGCCTGTACCTGCGGCTTGCGGGCTTTCCTGTGTGCTGGCTATCCCGGGAAACACCGTCCGGGGGGATGCCTGGGCTTGTCTGTCCGCACGGCAGCCCCGCCATGCCCAGCACGGTGTGTCTGCTTTCCAGTCGCAAAAGGTGCATCAGCGTGGGAAAGAAAAGCCTCAGACCCCGTTGTATCGGCTTTATTTATCTTGCCCGGTTACGAAGCCCTCCTCCAAGCCCCTTGGCCGGGGAACGTGCCCCTTACTGGTGCTCAAGCGGGGCAGCCCATCCTGTGCCCTGCAGCTCTCTGTCCATGCAAAAGGAGCTGCTGACAGCTCCTTTAAGCCTAAAAACCACAGTTAGCAGAACAAGCAGTATGGCGACGCATTTTTCTTGGACGCGCACAAGATTTTTGCAGAACCAAAAGAAAAAGAGAAAAAAAAAAAAAAGTGGCTTTAATAGCAGTCCCACAGATAAAGCCTGATTTTGCTTTTAAAGTCCACCCTCCCACGAGCACCACGAGCCAGCTCCCAGCGGGGATCTTGGATTTGCTTTCTGCGTCCATCAGGGTTTTGGTATTTGCTTCGTATTTATGGAACCCTGTGCTGAACCGTGAGATAAAGTGGGGAAGTGGATGGGACGTGGCCAACGCGCTCCGCTGTGCTCCTCGGGCTTAACCCTCTTCTGCATGCATGGCACCGGCACTGGGGGACTGGTGGTTTGCTGGGAGTGATGGTTTGTGGGGAGTGATATTTTGCGGGGAGTGATATTTTGCTGGGAGTGATATTTTGCTGGGAGTGATGGTTTGCAGGGAGCGATGGTTTGCTGGGAGTGATGGTTTGCAGGGAGCGATGATTTGCTGGGAGTGATGGTTTGCTGGGAGCAATGATTTGCTGGGAGTGATGGTTTGTGGGGAGCGATGGTTTGCTGGGAGTGATGGTTTGCAGGGAGTGATGGTTTGCGGGGAGCGATGGTTTGCCGGGTGTCAGGGCCGGTGGAGGGGCACAGGCCCGCACCAGCCATTCCGTGTGTTTCAGACCGAGGAATGAAGTCCTGAGCTGCGATGCATCGCCAGCTCCCCAGCATCACCCCGGCCCAGCGCTTTTTTGGAGGGGGGTTGTGCTGCAGTCAGGGTGAATTAACCCCTGCGGAGCTGGGGGGCACCGCCGGGTCGTTCCTGCCCGTCGCACAGCTGGATGCGATCCAGCTGCCCACGCTGCCGCGGGACGCGGTGATCGTGGAGGGGACGCACAGCACCCACCGGCCCCGGCCCCACGCAAGCGCGTGTCCCCGCTCCCTCCCCGCTTGGCTCTCTGCCTTTCATCTCCCGCTTGCGAGCGTCCGATAGCAACCCTCCCCCCTTTGATGCTGCAGGGTTTTCCTTGACACAAATCCTCCCGAAAGCGGTTCCTTTGCTCGTCGTCCCGCCGCCCGGTTTCCGCACGCAGCCGGCAGCTGCTTTCCCACCCGGGGTCCCTCGGGCGGCTGAGGCTCTCCGGCACGAGCTGCCCGGCGTAACCTTGCTTGGCGTCCCAGCCCGCGCGCTCGGCACCGGCACAACCTGTGACGGGGCTGGGACGATGCCAAGGTCCTGTTTTGAGCGAAGGCTATTTACAGTAAAAATAAACACATCCTACCAAATGCATCAAGGGTACAAGTGTCAGACAAAGGAGCTCTTGCCATTAGCTTAATGGCAGAGGGGTGCGCGCCTGCTCCCCGCGCACCCGCTCTCTTCTGCAAACAGCCCGGAGCTCCCAGTTCAGTTTCTGGGGAGAAAAGGCTTTATTTCCCCCTTTCTATTAATTTTTTTTTTTTTTTTTTTTAATTAAAATAACAAAGTCACAGATCAATTGAAGGGTTGCAGACCTGGGAATATTTCTTGAAAGGGCTCGATCGAAACAAGCTCCTTAATTATGCAGTAGATGATAACAGATTTTCTTAGTGTGGGGTTTTCTGAGGCAGTTTTAGGACCGTGCTGGTTGGTAGCAAGGGAGGTTTGAGTGCCTTTACACCGAGACGGCAGCATCCCAGCCGTGCTGCTAGAGGTGTGGGCAAAGCTTTAGGGCTGGAAGTAGATGAATTGGTTCAGTTCCTGGTACTTTGGCTTCCAGGCCCCTTGAATATTTGCTGATTTCTGCTTTGGAGCTGTTTGGTTCTGCCTGAGGAGTGTCAGCACAAGGGAACTCTGTAGCAGGGGTTTCCTCCTTGGGGCAGCCTTACACTGAACCACCTCTTCCACTTCACACCCCTTTTTTCCCCCCTAAAATATGAATTTTAAACCAAATTCCAGAAGGAGATTTTTTTTTTTTAATTCACTTTGCAATGGAGGGTAATAAAGGAACCCAAGAGCATCTGGAAATCACCCCTACCCTGAATCCTGGCATTTCTCAGATGAGTTACCAACTGGGCCCCCCAAGACAGCGGCTGCATCCGGACCAGGCAGCGCAGGACCGACATCCCCGGGTGACCGAGCAGGATGCCCGGCGGTGCTGCGTGCCGGGGCAGGGCTCCGCGCCGGGCACCTGCTAAGACATTACCACGCTGATCAGCTGCGAACGCTGTTGCTAAACTTGGCACCGCAGCTGCCTACAACTGCAGCAGATGTTTCTAATTTTTAGCACAGTGGAAATTTCTTGAATCACTTTTAAACTCAGTTCCCAGGGAGGAAACCTCGAGTGACTCATCCCTCAATGAAGCCATTGGCTCCGCGGCAGATATTGTCTGACAAGAGGAGCCCGCTGAACTGTCCAGCTCACTTGTCTTCTCGCTCCCGTGTGCCAAAGCAGTTGTCCTGTGCGCATCAAGTGTCCTAAATACCGAAAGGGAGAGATTTGACCCACCCTTCCCTCCTTCCTTCCCTTCTGACCCCCGTTCCCTGTGCCGGCACGGCTGTCGTTAGGGAAGGGAGCGCTCGCACAGCGGGGTGAGTCAGCGGCGGAGACGGGCCGGGAGTGATGTTCCAGCACCTCACCTCCCCGTGCGTGAGCTCACCCTCGGCTCGCAGCTCGGCTGGCCCCAGGCAGCGACTCGGCTCCCTTAGGTGACCCTGCACTGAGCTGTGAGCACAGAGATGGGTGTCTCGTTGGCACGGGGCAGTGGTGGGTGACACAGAGCACCTGAGACCGTCCCGGCTCCAAAATAGTCTGCCCTGCTCTGCTGAAAGCCCCCACACCTTCCTGATCCCTTTTATTGCAGTAGAATTGGTCTGGGGAGGTAAATTCGGGGGGGTCCTGCATGCAGGGCCAAGAAGGCACAAGAGATGCTGGTGTTTCCCGGTGCCCTCTTGCTGTCACCCCACCCTTCAGCAAGCAAAACTGGGTCAGTTGCTCAGAGTCCAGGGGCTAAATGGGGTCTCTAAATGTGTGCACGGGAGGGAGCGGGTCTCACAGGGCAGGATTTCTCTGCAACGGGCTGACGGGCACTTTTCTGTTCTTCCTTCAGGTTCTGCTCCACCCCAACAGCGGGGCAGCTGGGAAGGACGGCGAGATAACGGCGCTGCGGCTGGCTCAGTACAAGGCGTTTTACACCACAGGTACTGCCGCCCTTTTAGAGATTGTAAAGTCTGGGAAAAAAAAAATCTGGAATTCTTGGTTCCATGCAGATACAGGTAAAACCCAACTCAGGTTAATTCAAGCAAGAGCAAACCCAGCGAGGGGTAAGTATGTGCCCCCGCTGCGTGATGGGCTGGGCAGCCCGGGGCTGTTGGCCGCAGAAGCGCTCTCGGACTAGCAGCAGGACCTGGGCTCCCAAAGCTGGGACATGGTGGGACTGGGCCATGACAGATGGATGAGGAACACAGAGGTGCCAGGGCAGCCTGGGACTCGGGTGTTTTTCTCTCGTTTCCTCCCTAGGAGGGGCGATGGCTTGCGATGGGAGCGTTGGGCCAGCTGAGCATCACCAGCCACCCCTCATCTTCAATCTGGATCGTGATATCCAGGAGCAGGAGCCTTTGGACGTGGCATCCAGAGAGTATCAGGCAGTGCTACCTGCAATCAGCAGGGCTTACGCCCAAGCCCTGGAGGACATCGCGACAGACAACGTCTCGGTTGCAGATTACTCCAAAGACCCGGCCGCGACGCCTTGCTGCAACGCGCAGCACGTGGCCTGCCGATGCCAAGCGCCCGGGACTCACGCAGCCGTGCTGGACTGTCGCACGGAAAGAAGAGGAACGCGGCTTTGGCTTTAAGCAAATAATTGCTCAGGCTGCTCCTTTCCTGAGCCTGGTTTCTGCGAACGGGGCTCTTGTCCATGCTGGCTCCCAGGCTGGAGGTTGCCCGCGGAGGAGAGGGACGGGGGCTGCGGTGCCCTTTGCTCCGCGCCACGAAGCAGGGAGGTGAGTTAGTTGTGGGTGAGCGCTCGGAGGGTCCCCTTTGCTGCAGAGCAGGACTGTCCCCCTGGCAGAGCAGGGTACTGCAGTACCTGGGCACGGGGAAGGAGACAGGCTTTTTGTAGGGCTCTTCAGCTGAGAGCGAGCCACGTTTTGGATGAAAACTACCTTCTGTGAGAGCTGGCTTTGGGAGAGAATTCCTCTGGGAAATTCGTTTGGCTTTCCTCTAAAATGGACCTTACAGGAGCAGCTGGTGGGAGCACAGGGCAGGGGAGGATGGGGCCCACAGCCTCTGAGCAAATGTCCCTGCTGGTGCTGAGACCCTGGAAGTCTGTGGCTGCAGAGAGAAAATTCCCAGCCGGCACAAGGTGAGTGCTCTGGGAAATGGAGCACCTGCCCCGCCAGCTGCCGAGTGAGGTTTATTAACAGGGTTACGTTAAATACCCAGCTGCAAAAGAAGAAGGGACCTGGGCCCTTCCCGGCTGCTGTGCTCCTCGTGCACAGGATGCTCAGCTCATCCTGCGGCTGCTTTGCATTGCCACAGCAGAGGTCAGGCGCTGCCCTGTCCCAGTGTTTGGAAAAGGCTTTTTTTGGGAAGGTATGGTGGAGAGGTGCGCAGAGTCCAGCTGGGGTAGCTGCTCCCCTTTGCATGGGAAGACCAATGGTGCAACTGGGTTTTTTTTAGGGAGGTCAGGGAGAGCTCCCTGCCCCGAGGCCACCCAGCAGGTCGGGGGTCCGGGCAGAGAAGCTGCTCCTGCCTATCCCAGTGCGATGCCAGGGAGGCAGATGGGGTGAGAGAGCTCTTATAGGGCCATTTCTGGGCAGATGCAAAAGCCTGGGGAGCTCCAAAGGCAAAATCGAAGGTGCAACTGAAACTCGAGAAACCACCGAGATTTCTCAGCAGCTGAGTGTGGGTTTTCTGAAACAATTTTGGACTCTGATGTACGCACCCAGATCTTTCTTTGGACAAGCCATGAGTGGATTTGTGTGAACTTGGCCTGGTGGGTCAGGTGGAAGCAGCTGTCCTCACACCAGCCCCCCAAACCCACTCTCCCACTCATAAAACTTAATCAAGACTGACATCTTTAGGGCCCCACAAAGAACAGCAGGAGCACAGGCAACGAGCTGCCAGGGACAGACCGTGACTTTATTCTGTCATTAAACATATAGCAAATGGCATCTTCTCTAGTATCACTGCAAAAATACTTTGCCTGGGTAAAATAATATGTATATACTATACAAAGACATAAGTTTAATATATCTTCCTATAAGTACATTTATACACATAAACCAGCATAAATTAGAAAAGGGACAAATGGGTATATAAAATTCTGGCTACATACAAATCTGGTTAAATTAGCATTTACATTGTTGTTCTAACATATAGTTTGTTAAATATAGTGATGTGCATACAGTACATTGACACCCCACCCAGACACAAATTAAAACGAGGGGCTAGTGGGGCCAGGTGTTCACTTAAACATACCGTAGGAAAAAGCAGTGGCCCACCTTGGATTTGGGGGGTTTTTTTTGAGTTTGTTTTTTTTTTTTTCTTTCTCTCATCTTGGGGACTCACAAATCTGTTCTTCGAAATTCCTGGCTTTTCCAAAGCACTTCCCAGCAGCTGTCCTAAGCGCGGATGTTTGCTTCTCATCATGACCTCTTCGCTTTGCCCGGCTGACCTCCACGGCACAAGATTATCTACCAAAATCAAAACAGAACGGCCTTACTTTTCCCAGCAACAGGGTGTGTTTCAAGTTGGTTTTACGCACATGGGAGGAGAAGGGGGAGGGATGTCCTGCAGTGTTTTACTTTCCATTCAAAGGCAACTTGTGAGCGGTTTATTTATTTATGCTCCCCCTCCCCAAATTTACAGTCCTGGGAACAGGAACCATCTGGCTTGGTGATAAGTGTGTCTTGCCTCTAGCTGGCATTGGGCTGTGCACAGCCATGCTTGTAGGAGTTGGGTTACTGGGGGTGAGGTCTGTTTGCCTGGCTAAGTCCTCCCAAAAAGGTCAGCTCCCGGCATGGCGGGAGGGGAAAGGTGTGTGCCATGCTTCACCACGTCTCTCCAGGGGCTCCAGACGGAGCCCAGAGTTAAACATCTGCACGTTAGACTGCGTTAAGCGAGGGGAAGCCTAGCCTAAGTATCAGCAAGACCTTTGAGTGAAAGAGTAGAGCAGGCGCATAGAAGAAACAGGCAGCAGCAAGGACCCTGAACCACTGCACATCGGCTTACTCAGCCACCGGACGAGGCTGGAGACCCTGGGGCACGATGTGCACCCGCTGCTGGATGAGGCTTGGGCAGAGCTGTGGGTGCCTCTGCAGACACGAACCATGAGCCAAGGTCTCCCCTTCATCAGCTCCAGCCTTGTCAGACTTGACCTGCGTCTCCCCGCCGTATGGATGGGATCCCCACAGCCCCAGCTGCAGGAGGGTCTGTGCCAGCTTCTCCTCCCGGGATCTGTCTCCACGGGCTTCAGGACCATCACTTGCCTGGTTCTGAGGCACAAGACATTGGCACTCGATTGCATGTTTCCCAAGATAACGTACTGATAAGCTGGGCTTAATCCTGCAAGTCCCATCTGCCCAAAATGCCTGTCTGAGCTACCAGGGCAGGAGCTGCCATGAGGAAGAAGAGGCCAGTCAGGTTCTGCCAAACTTGCTCATTCCCCGTGAAACACGATTACTAGTAGAGCTCTACTGCAAAATCCACTGCCTCTCCTTTGCTAACAGACAGCTGTTAAAAAAACCCAAAACACTTAAAATCTTTAGCGTCGCCTATCTGCTCAACAGAACAAGTGAAACACCATCCAGCAAACAGCAAGGAAGAACTTGGGCAAATACCGGTCCCACGGAGTCAAAGATGCATCTGCAACCTGGCTGCTTGTATTGAGATGTGTGGTTTGGAGCAGGAGGGATGTGTGCGGACCCCAGGCTGGAGCACTGATCTGGGGAAGCATTTCTCCCCCCTGCAGACAGCAGCGCTGTGGAGAGTGGCCACGGTGCACAGGCTGATGGAGCTCATGGACCTGCCCATCCTTCCAAGGAGCAGGTAGGAGCGGGAGCTGCAGTGAGGAGCTGCTGAGCGCTGCTGCTCAGTGCTGGGGGGGGTTATTCCACCCTGTGCACCCCATAATGAATGGTGCAGGCAGGAGCCACAGGCACGCACAGGCAGCAGCATCCTTTGGCAGCACAGGCAAGCTGCCCAAACAGTTTTGGAGGTAGCCAAAAATCGATGTGAAAGAGATGGTTTTTAAGACTATCAGTGAATCACTGAGGGGAAGCTGTCTTTGAAGAGCTGACTGCTGTACGCAATCTATCCTGACCTAATGAAATGGCTCTCCCAATAAACCCTTCGTATCAACTCTGGTCCCCAAGCTGACAAGCTTCCGCGTGCAGCCAAATGCAGGACGGATCATGTATGCCTGGAAAAGCACTGAGCAATCTGCTGGATGAAATCTCAGAAGTTTTAAGATAGATCCCCTGGTGTGCATTCCTCAGGTCCACAGGCCATCTTGCTTGCTGTATCCTGTAGGATTTCTTTCATCAAACCTCACAGCACTACCCCAAAACTGTTCTGACCATGCCTTGGTGGGGAGAGCAGAGCTGGCCGAGCGGTGCCCTGCCTGGCCCGAAGCAAACACCAACAGCTCCCAGCACCACTGGAAACCTCACCGACACTGATAAACCCACAGAAAAGTGGCAGCTGTGTAGGCAGGTAACCAGAAAACAGCTATCATTGCTGCAACCATTTGCAGCCAGAGCTGGGTTTGCTCTTTCCATCCCACAAAGCCTTCTTTGGCAAGATGCAGCCTCCTCCCAGCACCTCTCAGGCATGGCACCTTCTCTTCACCGGAGGCTTTAGCCGGCTGTCCATCTCAATAATTCCCAAGTCCTTTCTGTGTAAGATCAAGAGCAGACCTGAAAGTGCCTAATCCACCCCATGAGCGCAAGGAAGAGATGTAATTGAACTTGTTTAACCTCTTGCCGCAGGATTCTCCAGCAGTCCTGGCACAATCAGTAGGAACATCCACGTTCACTCTTGTTGAGGCCACTTTTTATGAGCCCTCCTTGGGCTTCCCATCTCTTCTCTGATCTGTCCCTCCTTCTGTTTAATGAAGAGGCAGTTTTCAACAATCGGCAACAGATTTTCTGTTAGACTGAAGCTGCTTTTCCTCGCTCTTAACAGCTGAGCCTCTGAAGTCTTGCTTGAGGTCGGGGGAAGGCAAGATGTTTCAAAATGGAGAGGAACTGCTGGGTCTGAGCACTGCTGTTTCTCCAAAAGTATGTCTAAGTTCAAAGCCGTACTCGTGGCGTGGGCTGCGGGTGAATATTCCATTTTGTCAAAAGTTTTGAGGTTTTTAAATGTCTTTTTGTTGCACACTGGAAAACAAACAAAACTCTTCCCATGTTTCCACAAAGCAGAATGCTGTCAAAACATTTTTGTTGGATAAGGTCAGGTTTTCTCTCCGTCCTTCTCAACACAGAAGTGACTGATGCCTGAAACCCCCCTCGAACACGTCATTGAGACCGAACATCTCGGTTGAGAAAACAGCAAAGTTCAGTGAAATTCAGAGCATCAAAACATCCCAACCAACTCTCCTTACGCACTCACGCAGCGGGAGCCAGCGCCACACTAGCTGGTAGACAAGATGCAAAACACATTACTGTCAGCAACGGAGGGGCAAACCGCAGTCCTACCTGCAGACACTTCACCTGGAAGCTCCACTTGCTAAACCACCGTATCAGGGAGTATTTTTGGAAAGCGCCTTCCCTCCCACACCACCTCCTCCCTAACATTACACATGTAAGTTGCTGTCAGGCTAATTACAGCACAGGATTTTGACAGATCAAAGTTCATTTAATAAAGCGCCCGCTGTTGCGCAGCAGGGGTTTGGGGCTGCTCTTATACGGCACAGTCCCAGCAGGAAGGCTCATTCAGGAGCAGCGTGATTCCTGCTTGCTGGCATTTGCTTGTCCCCAAACCACATGTTCAAGAGCAGGAAGCAAAGGATTTCTCTCTGGCCCTGCTGCTCCTTCCAGGGGCCTGGGCCACCAGTTTCTCTGCGGCCACATGACTGACCAGATGTTTTAAATACCCTTCTTGGGCAACGGAGTCAGAGAATTCGAAAACTCTTGTTCTCAGTTTGCAACAGGTTACGGTACAGGTAACAAAAGAGAATTGGTCTGAGGTTAACGCGACTTGAAGGGCTGGGTTTAGGTAGTGTTGTTTCAAAGGGAGTCATGAGCTAGTCACCTTTTATCTAAGGAACGCTTTGCAAGAGCTAACAGAAAGTGCCTCACAGAGGTCAGCCTCAGCGCATGGAACAAATCCTGGAATCCTGATAAAGTTTCTACTTCCTCCTTCTCAGGCAAAACTCCAACAGCAGGATATGTAAAAATGGAGTAAGGGACTCAAAAGTCTGCCAAGCCTACAACTGGAAATCCATTACAATATTCTGCTGTATGAATGCATTACGATTATGAAGACACCGCTGATTACAACCAGATCACAGCGTGGTACCAACATCTGTCCATTTAGGGGTTAATACTTAAGACGATAAATGTGTGTGTAATAGCAAGAGGAGCAAGAGAGACACTGCCAGGCTTAAGTTAGATTTTAAAAAGCCAGTATCTTCTTCCAACGGTAACTGAGAAAGTGCCATATAAAAATCATAAACTGGTTTAAGACAGTTATGCCTTTCATCTTTTGTTTCCTTTTCAGTTAGCTTGGAAAGGAAAAGACTGGTGAGGTTCAGGTATGTCCCAGTTGCATTCCATAAACTAATACAACTGACTGTAAATGCAACAGGGAGTACTAAGTTTTTATTTCTAAATGATGGTATTGTTCAAATTAAAGCTATTCCTAGTAATACTAGAAATCCGCGCAAGGCACAAAGGTCAGATCTGGATCTGAACGTCATTCCACATCTGCACTTCATTCAACTAGTTTGCTCAGATCCATCTCTAATTATTATGTTTGATCATCTTTGCCCCATCCCCAGCTGCCATTTAGGGGGGGTGTAATTTTCCTGGCACTGTCCCTGTAACTTGATTAGTTATTTTAGGCTTCACAGTGAGCTGGGACAAGGTGGGGGCAACGGTATCTCTTCTGTAAGAGGTTAATACTTTCTTCTTAGCATGAGGGCTGAATTGCAGTTTTAGGGGTCCCGAATGCTCACAGGAGGAAACTCATTCTCGTCATCGAGACACACTGGTCCAGTTGCAAACTCATGCTCTGGGATAACCTCTCCTCGCAGGGCACCACCGTCCTCCGAATAACCTGTCCAAGTGAAAATACAAAACGTTATGGACAAATGGATGCAAGGAGGCTGGAAACAAACAGCGGAGACACTACACTGGTATCTTTTTAGCAGAGAGCTGCTTTCTCTGGCTTTTTGGCAGAGCTCTGTGGAGTGTGGAAGGGAAAGATATCTCCATCGACACTACAGATTAGGGAATGGAGTACAGGCTAGCTCCTGTGGCAGAAGCTTTTCTTCTCCCACCATGAATATAAGCACCAATTCCAGAATAAGATCCACATCTTATTTAGGCTTGGGAATATAATGAGATAGTCACCCAGCCTTCTCCTGCAACAATTTAGTGCTAGCTTTGTTAGGGTAAGGTGTAGCAGGTTTAGGAGAATCCGTAGCAGTCTTGCCACAAAAATAGCGAGATCTGACTTTCAGCTCCTGGAAACCAGCCTGCAGCGGCGGCTGTCTGACAAACTGTGAAGCTCGGATGTGGTTACTGCTCTGCCGGCAGGCTCGGCTGCGGTGCAGCTCTGCACAAGGAAAACACCGGCAAGGGGTCCCGGGAAACAGAGCAGAAAACACCTGGCCTGGTTTTGGGGCAGGGGATGAAGCAGGTGAGCTCCAGAGAGTCCCGCTGCCCCAGCCTGCACTGCCCAAGTGGTGTTTCTGGTTGAAGCCCTGGAAGTTGGGAGACTTTCCACTTTGCCCTAGGTTGCTTTCTTGCTTCTGCCTGAGGAAGGGCAGATGCGATGCTTACCTGGCATGGTTGAAGTTGAAGGCACTGTACTTTGTCTGGCTACAGTTGCTGCATAAGATTGAGGTAATGGAGGCCGAAGGTCATTTTCTTTGTTCTCCTCCATCTTTCCTGAGCCAAGCAGACTAATTGTACAGGAGCAAGAGAGGGGAGAAGAGTTAGTTCTGATCCCAACCATTCCTCCTCCAGCACCAGCTAAGACAAGCACAGGCATCCATGTCTCCTGGAAGCACATCACCCATCTGCACTGCCGCACACAGGCACCGCCTGCAGCCCTAGCAGCACTGCAGAGGAGAACATTGTGCTCCACAAGTAAAGCAGGGGGGAAGCAGAAGATAGGGAAAGCGCTACTTCGGCTAGAGGACAATGCTGGCATGAGAATAGAAGGGAACAGATTGACCACAAAAGCTTTAGGTTACAAAGGCAAACAGTGTTTCTAATCACAGAGGGGGCTCCAAAGGGCTTCCAACAGGAGCGGACTAGATGGGAAAAGCAGCACTGGCTAGTTTAGGACGGAGTTTGAGCAGAGATACAGTATGATGTAACGTAACTCATGACCCAAGGGCCCTTTTCAGTCCTCTGATGCTAAGAGGAACCCACATACAAAGCTGGCTCGCCAGCTCCGGACAGCCGCTTCGGGACGGGAGCAGGCGGGCGTCAGCGGTGTCTGAAGGCGGCGGGGCGGCCGGAGCACGCTGGACAGCGCAGCTTTGAAGTGCCGTGGTTTTGTGGCTTTTCAAAAAACTGCTGGCATTTTCCTGGCTCTCAGCCACCTCCCGGCTTAGAGCACATGTTACATCGCACCCCACCCCAAAGGCTTCACATCTGGAGCCAAGTAGCCCAGATGTGTGTGTGGGGTTACATGCTTAATCACATTTGCATACAAACTGAACAGCAGCACAGAAGACTCTGCTTTGGCACCGCATGCCTGCAGGCATGCATCTGTGCGGGGTTTTTGTTTACGGAAGCTCCCAGCGTCGCTCCGCGCCATCCTACCCCCAAAATCAGCTCTCCAGCACCCACTCACGCCTGGAGAAGGTGCTCTGTTCTCCTGCCACCATGGTGGTCAGCGCTCTGCTGCTGGAGGCATCACCCAAGACACAGCCTGCCCACCTCTGCTGTCTAAGCTGAGACGTCCCACCACTGCCGAGGGATCCAAGAAGTCTCTGGTTTCTTCTGCAAGAAGCCCCATGTCCTTGCCTGCTGACGTGGTTCCCACCCATGTCTGTCAGATCAGGCAGCTAAAATCACAAAGTCAGTTCTAACGTTCTTGCTCCTACAGCTCCATTTTGTGCTATCAGGTGAAATTTCCCTTGATTTTTTAAAAGATCAACCTCTGCATCAGATGTGTCTGGAGTTACCTGTGTTTCTTAATTAAGACACACTCCCCTCCATCTTGCGGATCCAAGTTATAGATATAGAGATGTCCATCTGACGTAGTCACCAAGAGTCGAGGCAGCTTCTGAATCCTAAAGAGAAAAGTCCAAACACATCTGCACTCACACACAGATAGAGCACACACCCACGCTGCGTGCTGCACAGGCACGGGTGCAAGATAAGGGGCAGCAGTGGTGCTGTTCTGCAGAGATAGCTGTGTCTGCTCACAGGCTGCTGTGGCAGAGGGGACGCAGAGGAAAATACATACGTGGAGAGGGCGCAGATGTTCCTTTGTCCGGAGATGTTCAGACGGACAGTGGCAAAGGCTCGATCCTGGTTCATCATGCCCGATACCTGAGCAGGGAGGTAGTTGGTAGCAGCCTGGAACATCTTTCCCATGTAACCGCTCCAGGTTGGAGGCTCTTCTGGCCGGCTGAGGGGGTCACAAAGCAGCATCAGTGGGGTTACCGCAGTCAGACATGAGAAAACAGAGTAGGAACAGCCAAAATGATCCTGATCTCAGACAGATGAAGGCTTCCTTTGGGGCACCTGCACACATTATGCACCAGCCTAGCTGCATGCATGGGAAGGAGGCAAGGGACAGTGGCAGCTAATGAACCCAGCGCAGGCCTGGAGAGGCTGACAGCAGGGATGCAGTGTGGAGCTTTTCCAAGGAGTGAGTCCCTCAGGACACAAAGCCAAAGAGACAGTTTGCAGCTGGTATTGCTCATGGAGAGTACGTGGTGAGGAAATGGAGGCCAGCTGCATAAAGGCAGACGTCTGAAGCAGAGAACCCCCTGGGGCAGGGGTTAACCCAGGTTAACCCAGGCTCACCCCCTCACCTGTCAGTGAGATGCTCCAGTTTAAAGATGTGCACAGTCTCCGTGTTACTGGAAGCACAGAGGAACTGGGAATCCATGCTGAAGACCAGAGAGCTGATGTTCACATATCTAGGGCCAAGCAAAGACAGGACCAGTCACTTTGTGGCATACCATTCAAAGGGAACTACCTGGTTTTGCTCACAGAGAAGAGGAAGGAGACCCATACGCAGCAAGGAGCACGCTGCCTGGCTGACTGACTAGCATTTCCCTGATCCCTTTGCCCAGCATAGCTGGGGGTAGCCTCAGGTAGATACAAACAGCCAGAGGTGGAAATGTCCTTGCTCACAGAGCTCTCTGTGGAGCGAACATCTGTGCTGCCCTCGCTACAGCAGCTAAAGCTTCTGGTACTGCAAAGGCTAAGGAGGATATACAAAGTGCTGGGTAGGCAGATATATGCAGCATCTCCTCCTGCACAGGCTCAGCAGGGCCAGGGTGTCTTGGTCACAGCAGTTTTTGTCCTTGCAGAAGTGGGTGACAGGCAGGTCAGGGATGGGGAAGAGGAAAAAGGCAGGAAAAGATCTCCTGAAAACACCTGAGGGAGCCTGCAGAAGGGCAGCAACAGCCCATCCCCACCATCGAGACTTGGGCTCTGCACAAGTGACTTAGTAGCTTTGAAACACCTCCTTTGAGAGGGCAAGAGTTGGGCTGACAACTTTGGGGACTTCATTATTTCAAGTAAGAAACAAGAAAGGACAGAGTAAATGGACAGAATCTACCTCTGTTCTCTGCAATCGCCTGTTCTGTGACACACTGAATTGAATCACTAAACTTGCCGGAGGCAGCTGGGCGCAGCGTGGCTGTCTGGCACAATGACATTTCTATCTGATATGCTCGCTCTTGTTTTCTTTCTGCAAAAGATGCCAAAGCCACCAGGATCTGTTGTTGCCCTATCCCTGTGTTTACATTTCTGCTCCGGGAGCCCTCAGTGTACTTGTCACCAACAGAAGAATGAACTGACCTTTTCATCCCTCGCCGGAATTCATAGAGCTTTTGCCCACCAGGAATGGAAAATACACGAATGACTGTGCCCTGCAAAAAATGCAAATGGAAAGATCATGCAGGAGCAGGGCAAAGAGCGCAAGCCCTTTCTCTGACACACCCAGGAAACTCAGGACGTGCAAAGGCCCCTCCTGTTTGCCAGCTGAACCCGATACACTGGCCTCTTACAAGTCAGAGTCCTTTTAGTGCCCCTCCTGTGTTGGCTGTGTTTGAGAACAGGCAGCTCAGAGCTCTCCATGCTCCAGGCAGCCGAGCTTGGCTGGGATCCCCCTGCCACCCGCAGGCAGAGAGCACAGGCAGCAGAGAGGGTGCTCACAGCAGCGCTCACTCACTTTTTCGGAAGCACTTGCCAACTTCGAGCCGATGGAGTTGAAGGCGAGAGCAGCCAGAGGCCCGTCATGGGCAGGAATCGTGCAGGCTGTTTTCTGTGGGGCAGAAGGTAATGTGAATAGAGACACACGTTGCTCCTCAGACTGTGGAAGGGCAGGGTGTTCCCTGCTTCGCACCTATCCGGGCCTGCCGATACAGATTCACGTGATTGTATCGCACTTACGGTATCCCTTCAACATCCTCAGCATTTCTTATCTTTGCCCTGCCTTGAGCTCAATTCCCACCTACTACGGCCACTGTGATTACAGAAAGCTCATTCCAGGGGCAGAGGTCCTCAGCTCCCCAGCTCTCCAGGCTGCGGGATCATGACTGTGCCGTCTCTGTGCCTGGCATTTCTTTGTGCAGAGACAGAGCTGGCCTCCCTGCAATTAGCTTGGCTGTACAGCAAATCCTGCTGCAGCGACACCACCCTGATGCCTGCAGGGAGCCCAGGCCCTCGCTAGTATCTCTCACAGCAGCAGCGTGTTTTCCCCTTGTGCTCTGCTCCTCCCCTGCTGCAGATCCTTAGCTCCCCCTGCACGTACAGAGCGACAGCCTTATGTAATCCAAAGCCCTGCCATAAACAGCAGATAATCATGACCCTGCTTCCAGCCAGGGACAGATTTCTTGAGAGGGGCTTTGGACACCTCACCCTCTCCAGGACTTCGGGTCCGGCATCCCTTCCAGCCCGCGGGGTGGCAAGGCAGCTGCTCCAGGTCCTGCACTGTGCCTGGAGCAGCTCCAGCCCTCCCTGAGCCACCCTGGTTACGTCACCCCCATGGGATATGCTGCTGAAGCCCCTATAGGAACCCCCTATAGGAACCCCGGTGTCAGCCTGGCAGCGGCCCTCCGGCTGCAGGGTAATGGGTCATGTTTCCCTGAAGATCCTGTACTGGGAGATGGATGTCCTGATCTCAGAGAGGTTGTCTGCTTCTCATGGCATCCAAGGAAGGGGATGTGCCTGCCCCAGGCAATTCCCTTGCAGTCTATCTTGGGGGAGTGTATTTATTCATCCTGCCCAAAGGCCCTCTTGGCTTTGCTGTGGTTCTGTTTGTTTTCAGTCCCTGCCGTATCCAAATGGGCGAGCTTCACACTTACTAAAGTATTTCCGTCGTAAAGCACGATCTCTCCGCTGGTCGCACTGCCGGGATAAGCCAAGTAGGAGTTGGCGTGGTTGATTGAGAGAGCGCACAGACCTGGCAAGGCAAGAAGGACACAGCTGAGGTTGTTTGCTGGTGGAGGATGGAAAGCAGAAACACAGCCATGGACACCGCAGGGGGCTCAGGCTCTGTCTCATTTTGGGGCAGTGTCCGGCACCAGGCGCACACCGGCTGCGTGCTGGCAATGCCTCGGCCGTGGGGACACCTGCTGGTATGGGACAGTACGGCTCCCTTCTCCTAACCACCATCCTCCCCCAAACCCTGCTCAGAGGGAGCCCAGGTCATGCTTTTGGGTGCACTCTTGGCTTCTCCCCCTTAATCACCTCCTTTGAGAAGACAAGACTGGGTGCATGAAAGACAGCAAGGGACATCTTGGTCTCAGGGCTAACCGGACTCCTGTCCAGGCACATCTGGGCACCTCCAGATGTGTGCAGAGTGCAGGTGCTGGGGCAGAAGCTCAGATGAGCAGCGCAGTGTGGACACAGCCCCAGTACAAAGGCTGACACGGCAAGGCAGCGGCTGTGGGGCTGGGCAGCGCCGTTTCCTTTTTCTCTGAACGGAAAAGGGAAGCAGAGAAAGACAAAGCAAATGCCACAGTGGTGCAGGGAGTTTCCGGCTGACAAAGAACTTGAATGTAGCTAAATTTTAACCACAGGGGGAATTCTTCCCCATCATAGCCATCTGCTTTTATGCCAACAGAAGCATAAAGGTTCCCAAACACCCCTTTCAAAGTGAACAGGAATTATGGGATGAGACAGGGAGGGAGGGATGGATGGATGTGTCACTCCGCCTGTCCCTCAGGTGACCTCGGAAAAGAGCATCTCTTCCTGCCTCGCATTTCTGCCACTGGCTGAGGACCCATCCCCGTGAATCCTGTCACATACAGAAACGAGTCTCACTTGCTTCCTGCACCACGTCCGCATGCTCACGGTCCTCCCAAATCCGACTCAAGGCTTCAGCATGACCTGAGCTTCCTGGCCCCCGCCGGGGGGTCCCACCTAGTCCCATGTGTGGAGGAAGCTGCGGGGTTAAAGGCTGCCGGGGACCCTGCCATACTCCCCAAACAGGACGCCCGCACGCGTGCACGTATATGCACGGACGTGCGCACACATGCCGTGCAACCCGTCGTGTCAGGACACGGCCCTGGCCCAGGCCCAGCAGCGGGGAAGGATCAGCTGAAGCTCTCGTTTTAGGTCATTGTTTATAACTAAACAAAGAGACCGCAGCGGAGCCAGGAGCTACAGGATCGGCCAGGGGCCCCAGGGATCCACTCCCTATCAATCAGAGGCATTTACATCATGCCAGGGACAACGCGCACCGGGGAGAAGAGGCGCAGCAGCAGCAAAGTGCAGGCAATTAAAAGCACCCAAAGAGGGAGGGATAGGAGGAAGGCAGAGGGAGCCCAGAGACTTTGTTCATGATGAGCGAGGGTGTCTGTTCAGGATGGTCTTCCCCCAGCCCAGGCACTTCTCTAAGTGGAGGATCTAGAGAACGCTGAAGCTAAACAAAGCAAGCTCTGAGCGGCTGGTGTGAGTCACCCGCTCCCTCTGCTCCGCGCCTGGCTGGGAGAGGCGGCTAGGAAACCAGGCCAGGGGAAAACACAGATGCGAGTGTACTGGGCTGACCTCCGGGACACACAAAGAACAAGGATCAAGCCTTTGAAGATGCTCCTCTGCTCTGGGCAGCCCCACAGCCCTGATGAGGGTTGGTGCATGCAGTGGCAGGCTCAGGAGGGCTGGTGCTGCTCAGGATGGTAGGTCTGGGAATGCCACATCGCAGGTGGCTTCCTCGAGCAGCACGGAAAAAAGCTACTGCAACTGAGAAGCCTGGCCTTGCCCCCAAGCCAGCAGGTCCAGATGGATCTGGGGCTTTAGCGGAGCCACATGAGATGATTTCCAAAGCTGCAGTCGTCCCTGAGACATGCCCTCACAGCATGCACGTCAGCGCGACCACTGCAACCTCCTCGGTGCAAATCCTGTCCCTGACACGACCCACATGAAAAACAACACGTTTGAGCACATGTGAAAAACAACAGGCTCACCCACTGTGGGCATTTTTCCTCTCCTGTGTGAAGGAGGCTGGACCGGGAGCCAGGTCCTGGCCAGGAACAGCTAGGGATCTCACTGCGACTGGCTGGCGGGTGTGCGGCAAATCCCAGTCCTCACCGTGCTGATGTTTCCGTGCCCATGGTGAACACTTTGGGGGGGTGGCACACTTGCTGTGGGGTCCTACACCCCCTCAGCACAGATCCTCGCTCTGAAAATGGTTGTGCAAGGAGTGGTGAGGCTGGACTGCCTCGGCCTCCTGGACATGCTGCCCTCGAGGTCGGGCTTGGGACCAAAGCAGATGGTCCAGGGATGAGGGGAGCACGCGTGGCACAGCGCTTGTCACAGCTTGTTTCAATGACAGCTGCTGTGGTAAAAGGGTTTTAAAAAATTAAGCCCCTCTGAAGTCCTGTGATCTGCAGCAGCCTAGTCCTGTCCTGGTGAGTGCTGATTGCTGTCGCTCTTAAAGCATGACCTGATCATTCAGCCCCACTGCAGAACAGCTTCAGGCCTGGGTATCCCTGCCCTTCCTGCTGCTGCTGGGCTTTCTCGAGAAGGTTTTAAACTTTAATTATATTTGCAGTATCTAGCATGTTTAATCCACATGGAAAGGCCATCTGTTGAGATGTGAAGTAGGTCAGGGGAGCTGCCCGGAGAGCATCCCTTGAAAGCCCTGAAGCCAGGCGTGAGCACATCAGCAACTTCCTGATCAACAGCCCATGAAACGACGCTGCAGCCGGCGACTGACCGGGCTATCACAGCAATGTACGGCAGCGCTGCTGCAGGCGCCTGGCCAACTTTCCCTATCTGCAGCTAAAAATAGCTCCTCTCCCATGAGCAGGAAAGCCAGATTCACCCCGCGCTGCACAGAGAGGATCTGTTCTGCAGCCACCTGCCCTGCCCCTTCGGTTTGCAGCATATGTGGAATAATATCAGGTGGCAGCCCAGGCTCCTGAGAACTCCCTGGCAGGGAATTAGCGCTGTGCCTGGCTGTGTTTTCTGCCCCAGCTGATCTTCACAGCACTAATCACTTTGGGAGCTGACCCCAAGCCCGTAAGTAATCACAGGAGCTTCCTACCTTAGTGGAGCAGCGCGTGTCCGTGGCCAAAAGAACCTGGGTTAACCGCAGGTCTGCAGGGAATGCCAAGCTCTGCAGCACGGCATGACGCTGCGGAGCTGACTCACAGTGGCAGTGCAGAGAAGCGGGACTCCTTTGTCCAGAGAGCAAAAACGCCATGGGACTCTCTGACGCAGGGCACGGTGAAGGAAGGACAGGGAGCCCTGGGGGGAGAGTTACCCTCCTATATGTGGAGGGAAACTTGCAGTCCTGGCCTGCCTTACGGCTTTCTGCTTGTGAAAGAGAATAAAGGCACACTGTGGGAAGCTGTGAGCTGCACGGGCATCCCATGCGAGAACAGGAAGGGACTGAACCTGGGAGATGAAGTCAAACCACGCTGACCATTTCTGCTCTCCTTCAATGCATTTGCTCAGGACAGAGCAGGGTTCTGGTCTCCCAAACCCGACTGCCTGCCTCCATGCACTTCTAGCTTCCCAAAGCTGAATTAAGATACACAAACCACAGGCTGGTTTCAATTCTAACACAAGTTTTGTGGCTTTACAAAGCTCAGGCAGAGCTGATATCTCCCTTTCACACAGTTTTTCTGTGCCTACCTGTTGTATTTGGAGGCGTATCCAGAATAGTCTTCAAAAGCTTCATGTCCTTAATGTTATGGATGTAAATTGACTCCTCCAGGCAAACAACCAGCCTCTGCAAGGATACAAGGGACATGCACAGAACCTCACCAGCATGGGCACGGTGCCTCTCTCTGCTGCTCCCACATTTCACACACCCAAATCTTCACTGTTAGAAAAACTCAACAGGAATTTCTCATGCACTGAAATATAATAGAAACATGATCTCCTCTGCTTCTCCATCCCCTTTGACTGGACAACCTTTGATTTTGCATGACTGCTTTCGAGAGCTGCCTGCACCTGGTCTTGCTTTAGAAAGGAGATAAAACATCATGACCTCTCTGCTACTCTAAGACCTGACCTTCCACATCCTCCGACCCCAGAAACAGGAAGACACATCAGGGTTATACCCTATCCATGGGGGCCTGATTGCCATCCATTCCTCCCCCAGCTTTTCTTTGCAATTCTTTTCATAGCAAATTACTTTTCGATCATAAAAGACCAGGCAGCGGAGAGACTGCCAATCCTGCCTGTCAGTATGCCTACAGATGGGACTACGTGCCCCTTCCATCGACTTCCTCCTGATTTGGGACTGAACATTTAGGTGATTGGCTTCCCACTGCTAAACCTAATGCATCTGTTCAGCAAATTAATGTTTCTTTTCCCATTCGGCATCAGCAGGCAAGACTCTGCTTTATGTGCCCTGAGTTGTGCAGCAGAATTGCATAAAACCTGGGCCAGGAAACATTTGTTCATGGGCAGTCGCAGTGGTTAGTATTTCACACCGAGTATTTACACCATCCTGGCAGATGGGTAGGGTATTTCAAAGTTAATGTGCCTGCACCTCTTCTACTGAACTTGTCAGGAACACCCACCCACCCAGCCAGTCAAGAGGCAGCCACGAAGAGAGGAGCTGCTGAGCGATGGGAGGAAAGGCAGAAAGGAAAAGGGGAGCCTAATGTTATAACCTTAGTGCTGGGCCACCGTCTCCGTGACCACTCAGCTTTTTGTCTCAGCTTGGTCCAGATCCCTACACGTTACCACGGAGGCATTTTGCACAGAGGCTTTTTTCGGACCAGGCTTTGGATCTGGCTGAGGAGTTGTGATTTCTAAGCCCGGCGAGCATGCAGCTCCACCTACATTAGTGCCAACTGTCCAGAAGCACTGAAAACCTCCCAATAAAAACGTAAGGCCAGACTCCATCCAGGCTCCTGAAGTTGCAGCACCCAAATCCATGTACAGGAAGCCTCCACCTCTTTAGAAATGAGGCCACTGATTTAGTATCTAAATGTGGAGCTTAGTCACTAACTTGAAACACCCACATTAGAAAATCTTTGCCTTGCTCCACCATTACTCTCGGATCAAACTCTTTCCCACTTCTATTCCTGCTAACCACAGCATCTGGGGCTGTGTCAGAGCCATTTTGCATTTCCAGGAAGACTTTGCCTTTTCTACAGTAACAGCCATCAACTTGCTAGCAGAGACCGTCAGAGTAATATTTATACAGCTGATTTCGGCAAAGCCACCATGTGCTTTCCCAGAACTGCAAAACACACTGCTATTGCTGTACAGGTGAAGGGAGGTTTCCAGATGACGGCAAAGCAACAGCCAGAGCTGCAGCAAGAGATGCTGGCACCAAGAGGGACAAAATCCAGGAAAGCGCTGGGGGTGGGAGGTGAACAGGCGAAGGAGGCCTGGAGAAGCTCACCATGAGTTGGAGAGGGCTGGTTCTCTGCCTCCTGCCCTCCAGGCAGCCCTGTAGCCCATGCTAATGCCAGTGCAAACCCTGCTGAGATGAGGAATGGGTTTTGTCCTCACTGTGCACACAGATGGAGCCTCAGAGAAGGTGCCTGGTGTTGCAATGGCTACACAGGGTTCAAGGCACTGCGCCTAGTACAAAAAGTTACCGCTCACCAGTATTTTTCTTTAGTGCTTCCGTTTGACACAAATCAGGTTAGATAAGTGAGTCGTGTGTTGAGGACTTATATGTGCTGGGTATGGACACAGCCAGGGAAAAGCAGCAAACCTCTCCAAAGAGCTCAGCAGGGTTTCAGCAGTGAATAAAAGCCCAGGGAGGCTGTGGGAAAGCTTCTCACCAGTCCCACAGCACAGCCTTATTCCCCGCTTGGAGACAAATCACGATCTACCTTAACACACCTGAAAGTTATAATCGAGCTTGGAACAAAGAATTCCCATGGATCAACAACTGAGGGACTTGCTCATTTGCACAGCAAGGACTTTTTCAGAGGGATCAAATTGAAACATGCACCATTTGTTTGAGACCTGTTCCTGTTTTATTTGCCACCATTTTCCTCTGTTAACGCCTTGTATGGGATTTGGCTTTCTACAGCCTTTTAATGAAGTACAGCTTTGATACAGAAGCCCAGGCAAAAGGCTCAAATGTCACAGCACGTGCAGAACCTGACTGCCACTGGTTTAACTCTTGAATGTAGATAGAAACAGTGATTTTTCTACTATCTACTCAAGTATCTCTGGCACCTTCAGATCTCTCTAGGTTTGTCTGTGTTACAGCTGGAGGATGAGCTCAGCCCAGGATTTGAACTCAAGCTCATACAGCGGCCAAAGAATGCAGAGGCAAAGCTGGGCCTGTGCATCATCTTCAGGCAATCTCCAGCGCAGCACATGGGGAAAAGCCTGAACTTACGTTATTCTCACACTAATCTCCTAGAGCTGCTAAGCAGAACCTCCCAGTTTATTTTTATACATATACATCTATCTGCAATTCAAAGGAAGTCCTTATTTTGCCAGCTCCATTGTAAGTTTAAGTGAAAAAAATCAATTTAGGACAGATTTAATTGTAGTACAGGAACTTCTGGTCAAACACAGCTTTACTGGAAACTCAACCCAGAGTTTCCTTATGGGAGAGCCTTAGTGCAGAACTCACTGTTGCTAACTGAGGAGAGGTTGATTATATACAATTATAGAGACTGCTTATTTCTTCATTGTAAAATGTCCTCTGCTTCTTATGGCATATACTTTGAAAATAATTACGGACAAAAAGAAAAGATGACTTAAAATCCTCCAAAAGGGCTCAGGGTTGCATGAGGCTATGTCAGTTCAGAGAATAACATTTTAAAAGCCTTCTTCTAAGTGGCCTGAGTGTATTCTAAACCCTTAAAAATAAAACAAGGCTGCTAGCAGTACTTGAGAAGCAGCCTTTCGCCTCATGCCTCGTCCACAGAGTTCACGTTACTCCTGGGTTTTGTTACCACCTTTGAAGGTCTCATTTGCAACCAAGATGGCAGAGGCGGGCCTGAAGTCAGGATGTGGAATCCAAGGGAGGGAGGAAGATGAAAAGGTGGTTTTTTGGCAGAGCTGCGTGCTGAATAGGCAAGAAGGCAGATAACAAAAAACCTTTGCGTAACTGCTACAGAAACAAGGACTTAGCTTCATTTTACTGCAGCAAACTGTTGTGGCAGGTGATCTCCACAGCCATCCTGCTCCTCTGTCAGAGGTCACCAAGCCTGAAGTGGAGCTGGTAGGAGAGGACAGGTACCAACCCCTCCAGTCCCACCTCACAGTCTCTGAACAAACCTACCCAGGCTGCCAGCGGGGTCCCGGCTGGAAAGTCAACACCAGCAAAGGGCCAGAGCAGGACAACTCTGGCTAACCTCCTTCCCCAGCCTCTTACCTGACGATTCAGCCGGATGGACAGTATGTTACTGGAATAGCTGTAGTTGCAGATCTCTGTCCCTTTCTTGAAGTGGTAGACATTCATTTGCTGTGGCTTGGCATGACTGACCACAACCACAAGGCTGCTGGAGAACAGACGCTCCACGATGTAAACATCTGGGATTTCATCTGGGCACAGAAAGAAAGCAAGACAGAGTCTTTAGCTTGGCTTATGGTTGGTTTGATTGCAGCAACAAGTAAGACTCAACTCGAGAAGGAATCAGGTTGGGACGCTCAGTGCTAAGGTACTCAACATCTGCTTTTGTTAAAAATTTCTCATACCTGACACAATTATTTAGGACTGAGCAGGAAGGGGTTAATGAACCTTCCTCTGAAGGCAGAATTTAAGCCAGGCCCCTTTGACAGTGCTGTTGTGCCTCTCCTGGGCAGGGCCCTCCAGCTGAAGCTAATCCTTGGGAAGGGGATATAATAAGGAGGAGCTCACCCAACTTGGTCAGGGACTTTCCTGGAGGGAGTGAACAAGCTGGGGCTTACTGAGGTAAGGAACAAGCTGTGTGTAACTCACTGTTTATTCTGCATGGTATCTGATTTCTCTCAGCCTCCTCAGGGAAGGCTGATGTGTTTAAGCCCTCCCTGTCACTGGGGCTGTGGTCTCTGGAGAGCTCTAGCATGGCTGTGGTGAATGGTGGTGTGGTATGTCTTGCAGAAACTGTGTTTGGGGTGACTCCTATTGTGTTGAAAAGGCACCATTACAATGGTCCTGGTGGACCTGCAACTAAATCATCAGGGACTATGAATCTTAGTGTAGATAGTCCTGAATAGTGCTCAGTGCTTGGGCTGTCCTGTACTGGAGGTACAGGGACTGCTTGTGTCTCAGCCCATCACCTTGAGTGTGTTGCCAGCAGGGAATCTGTTTTTATCTGGCCTTGGCCTGACTCTGGGGGAAATCCAAGCTCCTAAACAATACTGAAGTAAGTTTATGACTTGCTGCTGTGGGGTAAAGAGGAAAAGGGCCTGGACTTTGGTCCAGATGATGTGGCTATGTCTGGTTGCTGAGGCTCCTCTATAGCTAGCAGAGAGAGACTAGTGTCTCCCAGCTGTGAGATATATCTTTGGTGCATCTCAGCTGAAACACTTCTGGCCATGGCCTGAACCAGACTAGAATATGTGCTGTGCTCTGTGAGGCCTGACTTGTTTGGGGCTGTTTAAGTGCATTGCACGCTGCTCTGAGCACAGCTAATAGTTGAAAGCCTACTGTGAATGACCTTCTTACACAGGAAACCTGTTTAAAAACATCTTGCTTGTAAATACCATGCTGGACTAAAAGCCTGTGAGTTATCCAGCATCTGTGCTGGGATTCTGCAGTCTCCTGTTCGTGTATTGGAAATATGTTTGTAGTAAACTACCTCTGAGTGCTGCTTTGCAGGACAAGCTGCTGCTGTCAGACTGACAGCAGTGAAAACCAGGCTGGACTAAACTTGTGGGACTCTTTCACCTTTGTGAAAGTACTGCTAACTGTTCAGCAGCTTCTCCAAGGCTGTAGCTCACTCTAAGGGCTGCTGTGCACGGGGCAATAACCAGAACCGTTTCTCTCCTGAGACGGGTACAGCAGAAATGATGCCATCTGCGCAACGGCAGTGAGCAGAATCACCCCCTCAAGGCAGACTGAAGTGCAGTAATGCAGGTAAAGCCTGTTGGCTGATATTGCACTGCAGCAAAACAGGAGACTTACTGCTTTCATGGACCTGGTCCAGTTGCTCCACAGAACTTAAGGAGAAGAGCCTGTATCCAGTTGTGGTTCCAATTGCCAGGGAGCTGCAAAGACAAGACAAAACCTTGCTAGTTTAGATCTTGTGGCCTCCAGTGACAGTAAGAGCCCTTGTGTGGGGGGGAAATGAGTAGCTCCTGGTACAATGACCTGTGAGGGCACAACTTGAATTTCTACTCCTGACCCAAAGCATATAAGACAACAAACCCAAGAATCCTGCTTTCTATCTAAGGCTACTGGAGCTTACAGGAGGCAAGTATCCCTGTGAGACAGCAAATTATCATCTGTTCATGTGGTCCTGTGGCTGCTGGAGGAACAAACAGGTGCGTATCTACCTGGGAGGCTGCAGTCAGGACTGTTGGGACATAAAGGGGGGCTGTTTCCTAAAGCAGGAGCTGATCCACCTACACTGACTTGCGAGGGCTGTGGAAGCTTTGCTCTCACTGCTAATGGCAGTGGGTGCAGGCGTGTAGAACAAGGCGCAGTTGTGCCAAGTGCTGGCCCTGCTCAGTTCCAGATATAGTAAGCGGCAACATCCAGGTCTTAAATCAGCAGCCGGCCCAGAATACCAACGCACAGCATTTGTGCTGGCGGCAGTGGCCAGCAGGTTCACGTCAGCAGCACACGGCCACCCATCAAAGCCCTCTTTGTTCAGGCACAGTAAATACGAAGCAGTGCTGCACAGGTAAGGGTATTTCCAGGTGCGAGGCTGGTATTTGTGATTCTTATCTTGTACTCCGTGATCCGGGCTGATCTTGGCTCTGGGCTACAACTGACAGACACTGTGTGCGGCTCACTGCTCCAGGATGTTTGTTGTCCCACTTGGAAATGGTCCTTAAATGATCGGCTCTGAAGCAGGTAAACCAGCGGTTATTAACGGCGTAAGGCCCGGGTGCTCCAAGGAAACGCTCTGTTGCCTTGAGGTGGTGGTGGGGCCACGCTTTGGCACAGGCCGCTCGCCAAAAGCCCCCGTGAGGCTCCCGGCACGGAGCCCCGGGCAACTCGACCACGGTCGCAGCGGCCACCGGACAGGTTGTGTCACGGCTGTGCCCGCCCAGCACAGCTGCCCGAGCTGCCGGGGAGGCAAAGCCCGCCATCGCCTGCTGCCTCCCCGGGGCCCCTCAGGGTGGCCACCGACAGCCCGGTGCCCCAGGGTGGGCGGTGGGGCCGGGGGGTCCCGCGGGGCCAGCCCCGTGTGGAGAAGAGCCTCGCCCGGACCGTGTGTGTGTGTGTGGCCCCGCTGTAGGGCCGGCCGCGCTCCGAGCTGTCGCGCCCCGCGGGCGCTGTGCGAGCAGCCCCGCTCCGGGCCCTCAGGCACCGTGGGGCCCGGCCCAGCCCCGCCCGGGCGCTGCCGTCGCCCACCCCCTCGCCCCGCGGCGCCCGCTCCGCTTACG
>VXBL01000958.1:391459-426500 GCA_013400195.1 Aramus guarauna | reverse complement strand
CGGTGCCGGCAGCTCCCGGGCCTGCTCGGGGGAGGAGGAGGGGGGGGCAGTGTCCCCTTTCCTCCCTCGGCTGGAGGCCCCGTGTGCGAGGCGGGAGAGGCCGCGGTGCGTGGGGCCCCCGTGGGCTGTGCCGGGCGTCGCCTCCAGGCGCTGGGCACGGAGGCGGTCAGGCGCTGGAACGATCCCCCGACACGGGGCTGAGGGGGGGGGGTGGTTCTTCCCCCCCCCCCCGGGGACGGCTTGTAGTTACNNNGGTTCTTCCCCCCCTCCCCGGGAACGTCTTGTCGTTACTTTCGCCTTGGGGCTGCCTGCCCGCACCGCTGGGCCGTGGCGCCGGCGCCTCCAGGGAGCGACGAGCAGCCCCGGCCCCGCGGTGAGGGGCGGGCTCGGCCTGGCAGGGCAGCCCCGGGGCGGGCAGGCCGGGCCGGCGCGTTTCGTGGTCAGCCTGAGAGCTGCCGAGCGTCAGGGGGGTCCGGGAACCTTTGGGTTTGCAATATACAGAAAAAAAAAAAAAAAAAGACCTTGTAAAAATGTCGGAGTTCTCATTATTTCTTTGGTATTTTCTGCAGTGGTCTTGCTCTTCTCACGAGCAGCCGTGGCCCACGTCTGCTGTCTGTCAGCAGTGCGATGCTTTTTCCACAGATTGTAATTTGTAAGCTGTCATGGAGCCACCGAGTTTCTCTGAGGCTGTTAATTAGCACTGACCTTCACTGTGCGAGTTGTCAAAACAAAAGAAGTAACTGGAGAACTTTAAGGCACTTTTTCAGTCCATGTGAAGTCCGTACTTGGTGTTTATGCAACGCATAATACATCTGTCTGCGCGTACTTATGCGAGGATTAACTGTGACAAGAATGAAACCTGTTTGAAGTGTTAGCAATTTCCTATTAACTCTAGTCCTCCTGTAATCTCTGGTAGCATAATTCAAGGGGACGCAGTGTTATATTGCCTATGTGGCCTGTGTTTCTTAATCTGTTGCCTCAGTAGGATAAAATGCGTATAACGTGACTGTACTGCTTGGCTTTCTCAAAATTGTTTTGTCTGGATCCATTTTTTCCCCTTCAAAAGCTGATCCTGGGATCAACGTATCTTATTGCGTATTCATAAGCTGTTGCCACTGTCCCTGTACCAGGTAACTTTCTTTATATTTCATCAAAAAAGCCTTGAGAAATTCTTTCCTATTTCTTGAGCTGTCTCAGTGTTAATTGCTTTATGAAAAAAATGATATGTTTATATGTATATGTAAAAATACATTTTGAAGTGGTCCTATAACCTGAAAGGGAGGAAAAACCTGCTTAAGAACATTTTTGAAAGTGTAACTGCTAGCACTGTCACTTTAATGTTTTCTGAAAACCTGGTGTCGTAACAGATGTGTTTAACAAAGTCCTCTTGATTATTTGCAGTTGAAGAAATATTTTTGGGTTTGCAGTGTAATCACAGAGATGATAGTACGAAGCATGGACCACTTTAAACTAGAGAGCAGCTTTTTAGGAGTAACGCTCCTAGTTCCATAACTTCTGTTAGCAGACTCTGCCTTGGCATTTGGCAAACTGCTTCAACCTTAAGATGTTTTACTTCCTAATGCTTTTCATACTTGCCTCTCGGATTCCCGGCTTCCTCCCACCTATCTCCTGGTCATCATCCACGTGACCCCATACGGATGGTGCAGCTCTGAAGAGAGCCTCCAATCCTACCAAATACTGGGTTAATCAGCAGAAAGTTTAGGTGGGAGCTTCCCTGACTTTCTTGAGCTGCTAAAGCTTTTCCAGCTCAAGCAAATGCTTTTCCTTTTCTGCCTCTGGCTGTAGAGCACCCAGATTTTTTATTTCTTTCCGGGTGCTAAATAAATTCATAGCTTTTTCTTTCACGGTTTAGCTTAGTTACTAGTCTTACAGATAAAGGTAGCTTTATGCTGTGATATCACTAAGATGATAATGCAGTATAACTTGATTCTAGGCAGCATAATGTGCCTGACCATATTGGACAGCAGCATCTTCGTTTCCACTATTATTTCACCTTCTCTTTCTCTTATCTTCAGCAATGGCAGCTTCTAGCAGCAGCAGCAGCGAGGAGGAGCGTAGTCTTCGGGAATGTGAACTTTACGTCCAAAAACACAACATTCAGCAACTTCTGAAGGATTGCATTGTACAATTATGCACAGTGAGACCTGAAAGACCCATGGGATTCCTCAGAGAATACTTTGAAAGACTGGAGAAGGTAAAAATACATAGCGGGAGGGGAGTGGAACAACCGGCGTTTGCATCATCTCTTTGTGATTTAGAGGCTGAGCTTCAGATTTGACTGGTATTCATGTTGGTTGTTTGAAATAGGAACTGATGCTTTTGGAAGACAAATCCTATTTTCCAGTAGTTTATGCCTGTTGATCATGGCGTAAAAGCACCTCTGTCATAATGAAGCACATAGGGCAGAACGAAAGCTGAGACTTACCCAGCTGGGATGCAGATGTAATCCCAATCTAATGTTTACTCATAGAAGCTAATAGATAGCATCAACGATTGTGTCTGTAGTTAAATGATAACTGTGGTGTTTGACCTTGGTTAGACGCTGGCAGTAGGCATTTGGTTTCTTATATTGAGATAAATGGTTTACAATAATTTGGGTACAGCACAGTAGTAGGAGGCCAGTGGTAGTTATCCAGGCCTGTTTGAAGTCAAGTGGAAGAGTTTGCGTTCCAGATCTCTAGGAGAGCAAGCCGGTTTCTGCCTTCTCTTGGGAGATCGGTGTTGGTGTTTTGCTTTGTTGTTCCTCTTGCGTTTGTCCTCAAGGTCTCTTTGGTGGTGGTGGTGTTGGAAGCAGCCTGGGATCTTGGGACCGGAAAGCATTTTGTCATCTTGGTGCTCGTATTTGAAACAGTGATTTCACATTCTTTTGAACGGTTTGTTTTATATAATATCTAAGCAGATAGGAATGGAAAATGTAAGGTTTCAAAGGCTAACACAGAGGACAGGTTAGATACAACTCCAGAATACACTGTTAGTGAACAATGTAGCTTGTGCAGCAGTCATTTGCAGATGCTGCTTTTGGTACTTGTTGCATATGGGAGGTATATATTTTTCCTATTATTTTAATTCTAGTTAGTTACTAATTCCTGACGTAAAGAAAGAAATTAACACTGGAGATTGTAAATATATGTAGTGGAAATTGTCTTTTAATGGAAGACAAGGTAGATATGAGAAAATGACCAAATGCTGCAAACTAACCTCCTGTAACTCACGATGTATGTGAGGAACATTTTGCTTGTTAAATGAACAAGAACTCTGTAATATGTCTGACTCTTTTTGTGTGTGTGATTGCATCTTGAGTACATTCTCTGTCAGAGAGAATACCAGCAGCAAACTGGATAGCAATCAGGTTCTTAAAAATCCATTGTCCTTCCCTGCTACTGTGCCTCCTTCCCCACCTTGGATTCTTGAGTTTCTAAGTATTGATAGATTGATAATTTTTAAAACATCACCACAAGTGTTGACATACTAAACTTTACAAAGTAACCTGCGCTACTGCACTTAGAATAAACTGTAAACCAATCCATACATAGGGATATAAACCAGGAATATTTGGATGCTTTTGTGTAGTGGACTTATGGTCAACATGCAGTATTTAAGATTAAAGGAAACTTAATTTGTTTCTAGCAAGACAAGAAGTCTAGCTCTGAGCTTAATAACATGTATGCTGGAGTTGAATGACTCTTGATTTTATTGTGGTGTGAATAGGCTGTCTGTGTACTCAGTCAGCCTACAAGGAAGCTGAAAATAAAACTGGTTAGGTAATGTTTTTTTCCCCTTAAATTACTCTTACAATTTTGGTCCCAGGGTCTTTTATTACGCATTGTGTTGGCATGGGTTATGCATGCCCTCTACTGCAGCTCTAGCTACAAGTGGAACAGTAGCATTTTTCTTCTGGCCTTCTTGAATTTAAAAATTGCTACAGCTTTCTCTAACTAATTTCACCATTCAGTCTAATGGTTTGGTCTTAATTTAACCAGGTAATGTGGTAACTTAATAGCTAGCAAATAACAGAACAGTGAACATCCTGCACTACGTTAGCAAACTCCTCTGACATCTGTGTCTGGGAAGCACAAAATGCTAAGTACTATTATTAACCAGCTCTAACCTAGTACTTAGCTCTGGTAGAGCAAAAATGTTTGAAACGGAATCTGCTTCACCTTCCAGAAGTGATGTCTGTTACATCTTTCATAAAGCAGAGCAACTTTTCCATGTACTTTCTAAATCTGTTCATCTGTTAGACTGGATGAAATTGAGGTTGAGATACAGTATTTTTTTAAATACTGAATTTTGAAGGAACACCATTTAAAGCTGAAGCGAGGTTGCTATTTTTTCTCTAGTTATCCTGACAAGTCATCTCTTCCACAGTGCGCAAACACAGAGCTGATTCACTGTCATGTTATTAAAATACGTTGGAGACATTTAAATATGCTTTTGAATTTATGTTCAGAAACATTCAAATTACTGCCTCTGAGATTGTTGTAGCTGCTGTAGGAATTCAGATGTCCTCTTCTGAGTTACGAAAGTTGTTACGTGAATCTAATTACTGCACATCGATTGTATAAATGTTTTTATTTTATCTGTTTGTGGTGTACTAAGGCCTCTGTTCTTTTTGCTGTGCAGACATGTCTGGTAACGCCAATACATATTAAAAGCTAATAGCCATCCAGTGTTGCGCTTGGCTGCGTAATGTAGTTTGAGCTATGGAAATTTAATGTGGAGATCATTATCACAGCCTGCCAGTCTTGGATATTGGACATGGCTGTCCGCTGGTATAAGTGCGTATTTGAAATATTGTGTGTAATGCAGTGATGTGCACATTTGGCTTTCGGGAAAGCTGGAATGACAAAGTGCGACTGATACCTAGTCACTGTGCCTCCTCCCCACCACCGACCCTGCCTCCACAGATGCATACCTGACTATTTTCCTATTTTCCTAAGTGTTTCTTTTGCAAAACATGGTAGTTTAGAAGGATATACTGTGCAGTTGTGACTTTATGGCAGAGCTTTTAACACTACTTTTTTAGCTTCTGAGTTTTTGTTTTTGTTTTTTTTTAAATATGTGGAGAGCTGATATAAATGAAATACTAATTAGCCAGAAGAAGTTGAGGCTGTTTCTGGTGTAATGACAATTACCAGGTGCCAGACTATACGGTGTAAAACATAATTCTGAAATTGTGAAGGTCTTCTGCAGTAGATGATAGACTTAAATATAAGTATGTGAAGTCTCATCCCTTTTAGTATTTCTTACTTGTAATAATTTAAATAGGCTTAATAACTATTTCTTACTTGTCAGGAAATACAAAATTTATAGTTAGGAGTCACTGTTACTGAAAACTTTCAACTGCTTCATCAGCTGAAAGACCAGGATCACCACTTGGGTGTAATAAATAGACTGTTACTAAACCTTTTTAAAATCCTGGTAATGGTTATACTGATCAGTATAGAGCAAAATGAGTGCCTTTGTCTGTTATGTGTTTAATCTGAGTAGCTTCTAAACCTAAACAAATACATTTTCTCAGTCATAAACACTGGCTAAATTCTAAGGTAACTGAAAATAACAACTGCCGCTCTTTCCTAGTGTGATTTTTCTCTGATCTGGTGGTGTAATGTACGTCGTTTAGTATCAGAAATTATAAAAGGTGTATTTTAAAAAGATGAATACACGAAAAGCTACTGCTATGAAAACAATGAGATTTTTAGCGTGTCACTCGCTCCATGGCACAGTGTTGCCTTGTGATGTGTAATGTGAATATATGGAGATCTGTCTCATTCGGGGTTAACCTTCCTCTGGATGAGTATAACAGACTATTTAGAAGAGCTGGTATATTTTAAGGTAATGTATTATCTTACCCACCTGTAACTTGTTTCTATGTCTGTGCCCTACCTTAACATACTACTTCTTAATATAGTAATGTTAAATCTCAGATCAGACAGAAATTACCAGCTGTATTTTTTCTGTTAGCGCAGTTTCCTTGTTCCTTGAGTGGGCCATTACCCTGGTGGGTCTGTTGTTGAACAGCTTGATACACAGCTCCCTTACTAAATGCCGCTTAAGTGGTTCTATCCCTGAAAGTTATAACATCTCTATATTTTCTGTGATACTGGAAAAAAATACAGCAGCGTGTGTTTGCTTATTTCAAAAGTGTCAAGGGGTTTTTTTTATGGGTTAACTATTCTGTATATGAACTAACAGCATGTTTCCAAGGTTGGTGGTGTTGCCCACTTTGTTAGAGAGGCAGTTTAAACCGAACACTTAGTACTGCTCAAGCTATTTTTAACTTCATCTCAGTTGAGACTTGTCTCTCTCAAATCAGAAGATAGAAACAAAGTTTTAAATATGTTTTGCTCCCATCGTTTTGAAATGTAGCACTATTTTATCAATGGGCAAAAAGCAGGAAGTGAAATGTAATTCGATGGGTCAGTGCTTGCTCTGTGGCTATCTGAGAGGTGTAAAATGTAAACTCCCTGTAATGGTTATCTGATGTCCCTTTCCTCAAAGCGTTGTTGTTATACATAGCCTCTGTGCACCTCCGGAGAGGAGCGTGGCAGCCAAGCAGCAAGCTGCCCAGCTGGGCAGGGGACGGTTTGATCAAGGACACTGGGACAAACCCAGCTTTAAAAGTACTGGGAGCTCTCAAAGAACAGATGACTCCTTGTTCTTTCAAGGCATGTTCCAAAACCCTGTTTCCTTAATGCTGGGAAAGTCATTTTGAGCTGTTATGATGCAAATGCTCTGGCTCCAAGGTTGGCTTTTTTTGTTTTGTTTTTAATTTGATTTTAGTTGATTAAGGTGAATCGTCTGGTACATAAAAGAATCAAATTTCCATATGTCCAATTAGTTAGACTTCATTTTATTGTAAGCACTCTGGTCTTCTATAATATCACTACAGCACAGCACAACAGGTAACTGAGGGACGTAAGGAAAATGTGTAACGTCGTGCAAAGTTAACAAATCTGTGTTTTGCAAAAATAAAACCGAACTTACTGTTTGGCCTCTAGCATCCTTCCTCCAGCTCTTTTGTAAGCAGTATTCATATTTCTTTCTCCTAAAATAACTGTTGGTTATTGAGTATCAAGTTGGTCCATGACTTGACCTTGTTTCAAAAGCTTCTCATGTAACGTGGATTTCTGAGGAATTGCTCTTCTGTCTTTCAAATCAAAAAAGACTTAACACCTCACAGCTGAGGGGAAGAACTGCTGGGTTTACAGTTCAAAAAATGTCTTTAGCATTTGCAGAATGTCTTCATTGCGTGTTGAATACACTAGTGGAAACTAGAATCAACTTGTTTATGCTTCTTAATTTATTAAACTGTTAGTGTAACTTACTAAAATAAACACCATTGTGATACGAATGTTATGAATGAAAGGCGTATCTACCATCTACTTAGAAAGGCCTTTGATCTTGGTTGCTGTCGTCTCCTGTTTGCCTTAATGTCAGAGTAATAGTACACAGGAAGCTCCCTTGCACTGGCAGACTAAATTGGAATATGATATATAACAACTTTTTTCTTTATTGGATTATGTGACACAAACGCGTCTTCCTTCCTGTTTAGGAGGAAACAAAACAGTTGTTGAATCAACAGAAGTCTGGTTCTCGCTCAGACTCACGGGAGGATGAAATCTCTCCTCCTCCCCCTATGAACCCTGTGGTCAAGGGACGAAGAAGGCGTGGGGCCATCAGTGCAGAAGTCTATACAGAAGAGGATGCTGCATCTTATGTTAGAAAGGTGCTCTAACTTTCAAACATTGCTAAAAACTGCATCTACAATCCAAGAGTTTACTTAAGACCACCTTCTCTGTGTGTTAAATAACACTAAGCTCCTGTAGCCTGTTAAGTCTTGTGATAACTGTGAAAAGCAGACCTGTGTGTATAGCTGTTTAACTGGAGGTTAGAATAAACTGTCATGCAATTAAACAGTTTATGCATAATTTAGACTTGTCCCCTTTGAAGTAGTTTATATTTGTATATTATATATATAAACAAAATGCTTCCAGTTACTCCACATTTGCAACAACATTACATTTACCCAAATGGCAGAGCAGACTTGCTGCTATTCACAGGAAAATGCAAGTTGAACAGATACTTGTATTCTTGCAAAAAAAGTGTAAACTTAGCATGGAATGATGCTTTTACATTTGCATAAAATAATGCAAGATTTTATTTACCTTCTGTACAAACTGGCTGTGAACATTGACTGTATTTGGGTTTAGATCTGTAGCGCCTGAAAGAAACTGGAAAAACTCAGCCAGTGTATTGTAGCAATTTAAATAACTTATTTACCCTGGGGAATGCAGAAACTTTTATTGAAAAAAAATTAATTGGTGACTTTCTGATTATATCCTAGGTTATTCCAAAAGATTATAAGACTATGGCTGCTTTGGCAAAAGCAATTGAGAAGAATGTGCTGTTTGCCCATCTTGATGATAATGAAAGAAGGTAGGAATAAATCTTTGTAGTCTTAAAGAAAGCTTCTTAAAGTGCAGGCTTCAGAAGAGCTAAATGTGTCCTAATGTACCAAGTTGCACAGCCTCTTGACAGCAGTCAGTGTAACCATACAGAGGTTGTAGGAAAAGTTGAAGGTACACATCTATGATTGCATGCGTGGCAGTTGTCCAAGCAGTTGTCTGATTTTGATATCCTTTTCTTCAGTGACATCTTTGATGCGATGTTCCCTGTCACTTACATTGCAGGAGAGACTGTCATACAGCAAGGCAAGTGACAGTCTTTACATTGATGAATAAGTTGGGGATGGCGAGCAGGCTCTGGTCTAGTGCTCTTAGTTTTGGGTGGGGTTTTTTTGGGGGGTTTTTTTTTGAAAATAACATTGTCTGGATGCAGTGACCCTTTATTGCTATGTTATCTGCAGCACAGCTTGTGGTAAGGTGAGGACTGGACTAATTATGGGAAGATGTGGTTTTCTTGCATATGTTATCTATTGGAAAGATTGTCATTTGATGGCTCTGTAGAACATGTAATGTCAGTTTATGGATCCAGTATGCCTTTCCAGTAATCGTGGAAATGCTGCTGATCTCCTGCATACCAGTAGATGTCCTCTTTCACGGGACTGAGAGGAATGTGAAATTGGCCAACTGTGCCATGTCACCCTGTAAGCTGTGCAAAATTTGTCTCTGCCAACCTTATTAGATTCTAATCATCAAAGTTGGCAGAGATGCCAGTTCTGTGAGCCATGAATGCTTGCATAGCTTTACTCTCATTTTAGTGTGTATTCAATTTTTTTTTTCTTTTTTAGGTGATGAAGGTGATAACTTCTATGTTGTTGATCAAGGAGAAATGGATGTAAGCATTATTGGTAGTTTACTAGTGACATGTTCATCCCTAACAGAGGAATAGCCTGATGTTTGTAGGCCCCTTCTACAGGTCCTTCCTTTAGCAGCTTTTCTTTGAATGAGTTCTTAGTTATAGAAGCTTATTTTGCTTTGGAGCCTCTTTGCTCCTTAACGGCTCAGTCTGGCTGCGCAGACTGTGAGTTGTCTTGAGTTTCAAAATGAATGATTTAGAAACCAACAATGCTAGTGTTTTACAAGTGCAGGGTAGAGTCTAGCTGAGGTGTGGGACAGGCTTTAAGAATGACCAGACCTTTTATTTTCCAGTCCAACTAATCCATAGCTTTCTCTGACAGAAACTTTCTTGAGATTTTATTTCCTATCAAAGGGTCTTGAGGGCCTACGTGTGTAGTCTCTGCGCGTGTGATGTAGAAGAGTGTCCCCTTGTCAATGAAAGTAAAAATTGTGGCTGGGACTGGGGTTGGCTGTTGGCTGTTTCAATGTTGTTGAAATGCTGAAATGGTCAACTCTGTACAGATGTGAGAATTTCCCTTTATTATAAAGGAAATGTGGGGTGGCAGGAGCTTCCTGTTGTCTCTGGTCAGCTCACAAGGCGCCATGGGCCTTGGCTCATCAGCATGCACTGCCTTTCAGGTTTATGTGAACAGCGAGTGGGCAACCAGCGTTGGTGAGGGTGGAAGCTTTGGAGAACTTGCCCTTATATATGGAACTCCCCGTGCCGCAACTGTCAAAGCAAAGACAAATGTGAAGTTGTGGGGCATTGATAGAGATAGCTACAGAAGGATCCTGATGGCAAGTATTTTTCTAGCTGATGTGTGGCTTATGCCATTGACTCAAGTAACTGTGTGCTGACCTGGAATTATGCTTTTGGTTTTACTATTCATTCATAGTGGTCACTTGACCTTCTATCTGTGCCTGTCCTTTGCTGGAGTTACTTATTCAAAATCCTGCTATCTCTTTTGTAATCAGAAAGCTGATCACTCAGCATGCATCTATCGGGCATGAGGCAAGGGGGAATCTTGCATTAGTGAACAAAACAATATCAATGCAATGTTAAACTGGACTAAAAATGTGGTACCTACCTGTTAACTTGCCAGTTTTGATTCTGCTCTCTAGCTTGCTGTTTGTAAGTAGTGTATGTCAACTGCAGCTGTAACCAAGTAAAATTATACAGTAAAAATGCATTTAAGAAACATTAAGGCTGCAATAAATGCTAAGTACTTTATGAAGGTTGCTGAAGTCTGCAATATCTCTGAAATAATGAAATTTGAAAACACTTAATCTTGTGGGTTTGGGGTCTGTGAGACAGGATGTGGTATATTTGGTTAAATATATTTTTGTCTTAAGTTTTATCTGAAACCTCACGTAAAACATGGAGTAGAAAGAAAACTTACTTTGTGTGGGGATTTGTTTGGTTGTTTTTTGTAGGGGAGTACTTTGAGAAAGAGGAAGATGTATGAGGAATTCCTTAGTAAAGTATCTATATTGGGTAAGTGAGAAGATTTTTGTTCTGAAGTGGAATAAATTGCCATATTGTAATAAAGCTGTTACCCAGCATTATTATGATTACAGGCTATTGTGGTAAACCATTACAGCTGAATGCAAAGCCTGTACTGCTTTTCTGCATCATTCCAAAATAATTCTAATTCAAGTCTTGATATCTGATGCATAAATGTCACCAGAAATAGGTTGACTTCTGGATAAAGACAGAGCAAAAAGTAAAAAGTACAACTTGTGCCTTGAACAGATACTCTGTTAATGAACTGTTAACTCTATAGAATCTCTGGACAAGTGGGAGCGTCTCACTGTAGCTGATGCATTGGAGCCGGTACAGTTTGAGGATGGGCAAAAGATTGTGGTCCAGGGAGAGCCGGGAGATGAGTTCTTCATTATCTTGGAGGTAAGGTCAAAATTAAAAGCTCAGAACTTTACTTTTTTTTTTTAATGTTGTTTATTCTGTCCCTAAGTAGACACTGGGGAAAAAAATGAAATGTAAGAATGTACTTGTAGAAAATTCCTAAAGAAATATAATCTTGCTGGACATGCAGAAGCTTATATTTAGTTTTGCTATTTTTACAAATGGTGCTTCCAGGAAAAAAAGAGTAGTGAGTTTCTGGCTGAAACCAGTTTATCTTTTTCAGAAGAGTAGAAGCCTGTTCTAGATAGCTGGTAATGTCTTGGTGATGGTATCATTGTCTTTTGTGTGGGTTTTTTTGTTTGTTTGGGGTGTTTTGTTTGGGTGTTTTTGCTAGTTGTACTGTAACATTCTTACTGTCACAAGGAAAAACAGGAAGAAGTCAGTGTTGTGGATAGGTAAATACCCAAGACATTTTATACTTAGGAGGGAGGACCAGCTGTTTTTAGTCCAGCAAACTATGCAAGGACTGTGAAGTGGTTTTTAGACTGAAACATCGCAACAGTTACTTCTGCAAAGCAGAATTCCTTGTGGAATTCAGTGTTTTGAGTGATGCTGGGAATTCCAATTGTTTAATTGTTGTGATTTATTAAAGGGCACAGCTGCAGTGTTACAGCGTCGATCAGAAAATGAAGAATTTGTTGAAGTGGGCAGACTGGCACCTTCTGATTATTTTGGTGAGTTACATAGTGACAACTATGATTACATACACCACTGTCACCATTTTACCTGTGCTGTGTGGATGACTGCTATGGATGATAGCAATGGGATGAATTTGCTTAATTACTGGCTTGGCTAACTCTTGTGGTTTCACTCACTGTCAGGTGAGTATCAGAGTCACTTGGCACTCAGGTGTGCATGCACCTCACAGAAATGTGATGGTTCTAGAGTGCTTTTAGAAGGGGCCGGATGGTGATTTGGTCTGACCTCCCTACCCTGAGCAGAGCTGACTTGGAAATTGCATCATATTGCTCAGGCTGTGTCCATTTGAGTCTCTTGTGTCTCCAGGGATGGAAATCCCACAACCTCTCTTGGCAGTTTCTTTCACCGTTTAACCAGCCTTGTTGTGAAGAATTTTTTTCTTCGTGCCTGACAAGAATTTCCTGTTCTGCACCTTATGGCTTTCTCTCTCTCTCTTTCACCATGCAGAGAGCAGTCTAGTTTTGTCTTTATAATCTCTTATTACATAGCTGAAGACAGCAAAAAGATTCCCTCCTTAGCCACCTTTTCCCCAGGTCAGACTAACCCAGCTCTTGTAGCATCTCTCCGTACATCCTGTGCTGCAGTCCCATAACCATCTGGGTGGCACTGCTGGACTTGCTCCGCTTTGTTAGCATCTTGTACTGGGGACCCTGAAACCATGTGGTACTCTGGACATAGTCTCCCAAGTGCAGATCAGAGTCTTTTCTCCTTCTGCTGAAGGTGTTCTTACTCAGCTAAAAGTTACGTGGCATATAAGTTGCTTTGACTTGAAAAAGCTTATGTGTGCTGGCAAAAAAAGAGGAGTTCAGATCCTATTGTAAATACCTATAAAGACTTTGAAATAATCTTCATGTGGAACAAATCACTTGCCCAGTGGATGTTGATTTATTTTGGATCACAAATAAGGACTGGATATGTATCCTTATGGAGTGTTCTTGGAGTATAACGTAATAGTATATAACAGTATATTCCTGGTGGCCTTATTTTGGGTTCAGAAGAAAACTGGCTTGCAGTTCTGAAATAAAGCAACCTATTCAGAACCTACTATTTAATCTTTAAATACTTCCACCTCTCTCTCTCAAAAAAAAAAAAAAAAAAAAAAAACCGAACTTTTTTTTCACGTTTATAGTAGGTACTCCTTACTACTCTGTCTGAGCAATCCTCTTGGAAAAGCTTCTGGTTGTCCAGTTTTTCAGCTTCGTAGATGATGTAATCAACAAATACTGTGGTGCAAGGCCTGAAGTGGGATGTACTCGAGGGTGCACTAGTAGTACTGGATGTGACCAAAGGTCTGCTTAGCTATCTATGTAGTAGTAGGTTTTTGTTCTGTATATGTCATTCCAGTCTCTTCTGAGTTTTCCCTTGACGTGTACTCTTGAGTTTCCCACTCTTAAAACTAAATATTATCTCTACAATTGTGTTCAGGTGCTGCAGACCTGTCCCCCAAGGGTTTAACTCTCCCTTAGAACCTACTTACTCTTTTGCAAGCCTGTGTTTTGGAGGCTAGTGAGTTTGAGTTTTAATTGGGCACAGAGGAAAAGTTTTTCTCATTTCCTTTGAACATCCCTTTCGATAACGCAGGCAAATTTATTCTCAGAGGAGCACTGAGTTCTTCCCTCAGTCCTGAACATGGAGATAACCAGCCCTACACCTTAAAAACAAATAAACCCAAAAGTTGATGCTGTGGTTTCTTTCAGGCTTGTTGCTAGGAATGTTAGGGGTAGCTGTTGTCACCAATGGAAACAGGCTTGTTTAAAACTTCATTTCCAAAAATGTTGTTTAGCAGTCGTAACAGTTATTTCAGACAAATCTTTTGGTGTGTTTGTGCGTAGTTTATGAAATGGGAATCTGATGGGACTTCAAGATTCTCATCTTCCACAGCCCCGTGGCAAAGTCAGATCCTTGATTCTGGTTTGCTGTGGGTCAGAGGCTTCTGTCTTGTGTGCTAAGATTTTTTTCACTTCAATACCGTGGTCCTCTTGTCCTGAGTTTTCTAGAAATATTAGAATTGAACAGTAGCATACCTTACACATTAGAAAAAGAATTACTTGTTGACTGGGAAAATTACACCTTTTCTCACATACAACCAATGTTGAAAAATTTTTAGGCCTTCTTCAGAGAGACTTGAATGCAGACAGGTGTTTTAATAAAACAATCAAGTAGGGTTTGGTTTTTTTAAACTGCCTTCACAGTTGGTCCTAATGTAACTACATAGATACTTGTTCTGATCAGTGTTATAAAACCTGAATTACCTTCTGTTCCATTCCTGCAGCAGTTTGAAATACAACAGGGTAATTTCTTCAGCTCTTTTGCACATTGATTTTTAACACTGTTCACACTTTCCTGTTGCCCTAGGTGAAATAGCTCTGTTGATGAACCGGCCCCGTGCTGCCACAGTTGTTGCTCGTGGCCTGTTGAAATGTGTAAAGCTTGATCGACCCCGATTCGAACGTGTCCTGGGTCCGTGCTCGGATATTCTCAAGCGAAACATCCAGCAGTACAACAGTTTTGTATCGCTGTCTGTCTGAAACCTTCCTCCCTATCCAAAACATGCTTCACGAATGCAGACTGCTTTATTACCCTTGTGCAGAGCCACATTGCCACTGGCATTTGCAGCTTCCTGTCTGTTTAAAAAAAAAAAAAAAAAGAAAAAGAAAAAAAAATTGCTTATCATGGCACTATTTTTAATTTAGAGCATATTAGTTCTGTGCTCTCTGTCCCATTAAATTAATAGAAAAGGTTCTATGGAGATGTTTGCTGTTACGGCTTCTCTCTGTGCAACAGTGTCCAACTCAGGCAAATGCAGCCTTGCTTCGGCGAGGGAGAGATCTCCCGGCACCACGCCACTTGTCATAAAGTAAGGAGGTGACAGTGTGTGGGGGATTTTTTTTTTAAAGGTGTTTCTCAAATTGTTGGACAGATTTTTAAGGCTGTGGTCATAATCTGCTGTATTTCTTTCCAAATGAGAATTGCCCTTGTAATTGAGCTTCTTGGGGCTTGGGGTTTTGTTTTTTTAATTTTCTGGGTACTGTAATCCTGGGTTCAATCGTGAGGCATCAGCTGCTAAGAAAGCCACAGTTGGAATTTAACAGTATAATTGTTCCTGTGTCTGCTGGTTTAAGATTGCTTAGTTATGTTTTTGTCAAGTGTAAATCAAAGCTTTCAAGGTTAATAGTTCTGGTGAACTACTGCAGTTGTTACTTAATTTGCTGACTTGCCGCAACCGATTTTTTTTTTTCCTTGTTCTTTCTTCAGTGATAGACATGCCATTTAAAACTCTTCCTGTTCAAAGTGGCAAGAACCAAATGTTACATTCAATGCCGAACTTTGGTCTCTAGTACATAGGTTGGTGTAAGAATGGTGCAGCTGTCCAGCTGTTAGTAACGTTCAAGTACTTAGATTGGTGTAGAAATTGGAAGCAAACATTTTATTTTCCCTGTGACTTTTGCTTGCTTTGTATTCCTCAGTTGACTTTTTAAAAAATGATCATAAGTTCAGGTGACCCTTTTGTTACCGGGGAAAATAAACGTTGAGTATTTATGGCCAGCGTCAGTTGCAGGTGGCAAGATTGCTGGTCTACATAGATGCCATTATTGTTGGTAGAGAATGTGAGGCAGAAAAAGTGAATGTTTTAACTTTCCTGCAACACACAGTTATTTTAAGTTTTTATCAGTCAATTCATGGTTTTTAAAATGGTTAATTATAAAGCTAGTTTAAATACAAAAGGTGCATTCTCTTTCCTTGCTTATACATGACACATATTTCATACTCACTTTTTTTCCAATATGTTGCGGAGTCTTAAATGTATTTCAGTATTTACCAGCTTTGTGTTCCATTATTCTGTGCGCACCAATACTTCCCAAAAGTTTATACTGAATTCCACGGTTCAATAATGGTAGGCAATTTTTAAGGTTTCCTTTAAACTGTAATTTGTATAAAGTAGCGTAGGTTTGTATTTGGGAGTGACAGCAAGCAGTTTTGCATTTGTTGTGCAACTACTTCTAGCGATGGAGCCCTCATTTTATTTCCTTTCTGAGGTGATACGGATTCAAATTCAACAGACTTTCTCCCAGGCACGAGGTAATCAGAGTCTGCTAATTGATATAAAATAATACGAAGGGTGTCAAGCCTTTACGAAAGGTTTCAGGGTATTTCTGAACCTGAAATTCCAACAATGGGATTTAAATGCTTGTGGTTCGAGTTATCTAATCAGAAGATGTTGAGGAGAGGATTTCTGCCAGAGTCCTTAAGGAGTAAGCAAATGCTACCTTTTTTTTTTTTTTTTGTAAAACTGTTTTCTTAAGTTTTGACTCTATCCAAGTTTTTCTTCATAGGTGTTCTGTGTGTTACTTTAAAGCACCAAAAACTGTGTAAACTAGTTAGAGCTCCACAAAAAAATGCACATTTTTTTTATACAAGGCTTTCTAATCGAGTTTCACTACTGCATCTTTTTAGCTTGCTGTTTACTCCCTTTTGTAGTTTTACCTACAAGATTTTAAGATAAATCAGCTAAGTCTGAGTTAAATATTAATCACAGTTATAGCTTTACCTTTGTGTGCAATTTAAATATGTTTGAAACCACAATTGGCATAGTTTTGCCTTAGCTAACATTCAGGGCTTTAGAAGTAATATTTTGCTAGTCCACCTTTTAGCGAATTTATGAAGTCTATTGCCCTAGAAAGCTATAGTCAACCAGAGGACCATTTTTGTATTGTTACCTGACTATATAAGTCTGATTTACTGTATGTGCTAATATATTATATTATATTCCTTTTGTTATAGATTGTCCTAATGGCAGGTAAAGCAATAAAATGATTTAAATTCTTAAATGCAATCAGTCTCTTTTTTTTCCCCATCCCTATATTGTGTTTTCTTCTGGCCTTAGTTTCCACCACCTCATTAATAATGTATCCTCTAAGAAGCTTAATGGCTTAGCTTTGTGTTAACTCTGGAGGCTTGAGCTCATGTCCTAGCTTACAGTGCAACTGAACCTTCCCCGCCGGAGAGCTTGGTCTGCACGAGCCAACCTGTGCCTGGGACCTGGGAACTTCTCTGGAGTTGTGGTGTTGGGTGCACATGGCTTTTGAAGTGAGAAGGTACCTGCGTCTTGCTTGAGTCTCTCTTAGCAACTCCCGCTGCTTTGATGTCTGAAGGCTGTTAATTCCCAGCCGTTATTAAGCTGAAGGAGGCGAGATTTAAAGGAGATACTAGCAAAAAAAATTCTTCCCTGTGAGGGTGCTGAGGCCCTGGCCCAGGGTGCCCAGAGAAGCTGTGGCTGCCCCTGGCTCCCTGGCAGTGTTCAAGGCCAGGTTGGAGGGGCTTTGGGCAACCTGGGCTAGTGGAGGGTGTCCCTGCCCATGGCAGGGGTGGGACTGGGTGGGCTGGGAGGTCCCTTCCAACCCAAACCGTTCTGTGATTCTATGATTGGAGCTCATATGCTTCTGTAGTTGTCTGCTCCTGTGTATGCATACCCTTAATGACAGCTTTGAACATGCGATGACTAATCGTGAATGAGTTCTGGCGGACAGACAGTGAGAAACAGGAGGGGGATTTTTATGCTATGATGAAGTCGGAAAAAAATTGAAGAGTGATGACCTGAAGCGGCTCAGAGTGGACATGTTTTGCACTCAGCTCTGAGAAAGCTATCACCTTCGAAGATACATTAAAAAGCTATCATGTAAAGGAGAATAAAAGGAAGAAAGCAACCTTGCAATCCCTGGTAATGTACTAGCTATTTCAATATCTGTGGGTTTGTTTCCTTCGTCCTGCCCTCCCTTTCTCCCATCCCCTTGACAAAAAAAAGAAAAAAGCTGAAACCTCTTTTTTTACCCTAAAATGAAACTTAAAAATTTCCACTTCCAACCTTATAAATTTACTTTTAAGCTTATCTTCTGTTGCCATGTTCTTCCTGTTCAAGCAGCCAACAGTAACCGTTCCATGACGCCGACCAAATTGGTGTTGGGCTTGTCACGTCTGGTAAGCGCACAGAAAGTCACCGGTAGAGGGAGATACAACTTTGGGAATACAGCGTCCTGTACAGAAATAACCACCGCACCATGCGTGCCCGGAGTGAGTTAAATCCTTTTATTTTCATCTATTCTCTGTCCACAAGAGTAAAAACATCTCTAAGTCCACCAATGTCGAGAATTCTGTTGGTTTGATTGAGACTGTCTAAAAGCTTGTTTTTGTGAAAGCTGGAAATGGAAGGACAGAGACTAAAGGAGTATGGTGTGGGTCATTTTTTTGGTCGGTTGGGTTTGTGTGGGCATTTTTGCTAACCTGTGTGGCTGCAGATGCTGGAGGAATCTCTTTGCTAAGTGGAAACACTCCAGGCTTCCTCATACAAATAAATAGAATAGGCACCTGTAGGGCCATACTCAAATTACAACTACAGTCTTCTGTAGTTTTATAGCGTGGAGACAGGCGTATAGTGGCATTATTGTGGAGTTGAATTAAATGTCAGCACAGTCCCCTGTAAAAAAAAAACAATAGCTGTGGCCAAACAAGCTTTGTTCCTTCCTTGTATGATCTGGGCACACATCGCCAGTGTCACCGAGTTCCCTTTGGGTTGGGCAAAATTCCAGCCCGCAAGAAAACGAGCCAGCGGTAGGTGCCGCAGCTTGCTGAGGTCCTGTTAACAACTGCTGCCTGACAACGTTTGTGCTGTGGTCTTAGGAGTCTCTGGCAGGTCTGCAGTGCTGTGGATGGGTTTTGTTCAACTTAAAGGTTTAGAATGAGCTTCTAGTAGATTGCTTGTGGTGTTTGGTATTTTTTTTTTTTTTTAATTAAGGATGATAAATTACCAACAAAGTTCTCAACTACTTTCCCTATGCTGCCAAAAACCTCAGTGTTACCGTTCTTGAACAGTTAAAGGAAAAAGCTATTCAACAGAGCTTCAGCAATCAAGTTATTCTTAAGCCTTGTTGTTAGGAGGCAATGGGAAAACTATAAATTGAAAGATCTACAATAACTCCCTCCCTCCCCCGTGCTTTTTTGGTCTCCAGTTCCTATTGCATCTCCTCAAAATGCACAGAGATGGGGGGTGTGTGTGTGTACCATTTCTGTAGTCCAGGGACTCCTGACAAGTGATTTTAAAGATACGAGAAGTGAGAAGATGACCTGAGATAGATCCCCCACTTTGGCAAAATGTTTTCACCAGAAGTGGGTGGCTTCTTGAATTGTAAATACAGTCTTACGCCCCTGAGCAGCTTGTCTTGTTTTGTTGGTGTGGGGTTTTTTTTTCCCCTTGGGATCAAAGGCAACACATACCTCCCTGCCTTATAACCAAAACTGGCTCTTCCACCCATGAGGCGGGTAAAAATAGAAGTAATTTTACTGCCCTGTGAGGCAGTGGGCTTTTGAGCGACATGCAGGGATCGAAGCGGAGTGGGTTGATTGCTGTTGAAGAGACCGAGAGGCGACAGACAGGCCTGATGGTGAATACTGCGCAGATGCTCTTCAGTCTGACCGTGCCGAATCAACGCGCTACCCTGTCTCAGTGACAGGTACTGCCCTTGTGAAGGGAGACTGCTCTTTTCTCAAACACGCAGTCTTGGTTACAATGCAGAGACTTAATAACAGGAAAATGCTCTTGGCATCTCTTTATTCAAGCCTCATCCTTGGATCTAGTTTGTGTCCTTCACTAGTAAGACCGAGATCCCGTGCAGGTCGAGCAAACCAAGGGCCGTGAGTTCCCCTGCCCTCCCAAGGGCACGGCCAGCTACAGAGCAGGAGATCACTGCGTTTCCACCAGAGCTGGTTTTTGGGGTGTAAAGGTCTACTGCAGTCAGACCACAACTTACCAACACACCGGCCAAGCACAGAACCTTTGGTTGAGTACCCGGCACAGGAGCCCCGTGTGATTCTTGAAGATCTTCTGAAGAGTTTCCCCTCTCAGCCTCCGCAAGCGTTTGTAGATGGAAATTACCAGCTATTAAAACGCTTGCCTTGCAGGGATTTTCCTCACCTCTGAGAACGAGTTAAGGACAGTTTTAAGTGGTCATCTTGACTCTGTCAGATGCAGGAGCCTCGGGCTGTGTGGTGTCGTTGGCCACCACCTTGGCTTCTCCGTACGTGTCTATGCATTTCCTCACTGCCTTCAGGATTAGCTGTAACCGTCTGTCTAAAGCCAGGAGATGGGGTTCGGTGAGGACAGGTGCCAGGCGGTCCTGCAGGAGGGATTCCCTCATCACGTCGCTGAGCCGATATTCGGGCTCAGCCAAGAGCTGGAGTCGTAATAACGTTGTCCTCTTTATTCTGGAAAAAAAACCAAATTGGACATCTTAGTGCAAACTTGCAAGAACCAGTTGTCTGAGCCCCTTGGTAGTGGGGGAGGGAGGGAGGGCAGTGATGGGTAAAGATACTTGACAGAGAACTTTGGAACAAAAGCTTTCCCTTTCTGAAGGAAATGAAAATTTTTGCAGAAACTTCTGCTTCTTCCTTTGTTTTTCCAGACTTGTACTGCAGATTTCTGTTATCAGAGAGAAAAACATGCTAGAAGTTCTCAGTAATGAGTGTTTTTCCTCTGAGTCAGAGATGACCCAGTTCCCCAGACTACTGCAGGGTGGTGCCATGTTCCCAAGGATGACATTTATGGGGTGGGGGCTGAGGGGGAGCTAAAATGAAGAGGCATCAATGAGAGAAAAAAAAATCTTCTGTCAAAGCTCTGAGCAAAAAGGGAATACTTTCTGGAACTGATTTAACTGTGACTTTTCACCTTAAGAGGTACTGAGATTTAAATATTATTCCCTTTTGACAGAAAGTGGGAATAAAAGCTATAATATTAGAATGCTTCTGGGAATGAAACTAAGTATTCTGAAATCATTTGTTTAATCCTCAGCGAAAGTGTTTTGACTTCAGCATCTCTAATACTGAAATTAATCAGTGGTTTTAATTACTGCCCTTTAAATTTTGGAAACAAAGTAGTCTGTGTTCATGGAGCTGTTCCTATGTACCTGAGCCAGAATTGTCAGATGGAAAAAGGTGGTATTAGAAAGATTTTTTTTTTTATTTTATTTTTTTAAACCAGCTCCAGAATTTGCCTTTTGTACGCCTGTTATTTATTCAGGCCATCGATCAGGAACGGAGATCTGGCTCTCTGCAACCGTAACAGGACACATGCTGTTCAGATGCCCGGGGAAAGGCTTGTTGCTGCCGCCGTGCCGGGCGGTCCCTGACTCGCACCGGGTGCTGGTAGTGCGCTGGAGCAGCCAGGCGAGCCGCGTGTCTGCGGTCAGTGATGCCTCTTGCATTGCACGAGGGAGGCAGAAAGGTGCTGCGACCCGCTGCCTCCTGCACAGTGCTGGCACGGGGGCCGGCCACTTAAAACTGTGGTTGTTGACCCGGCTGCCCGCTGCCAGGCTTGCATTAATATTCCTGAGGAGAAAAAAAATAAAATAAAAAATAAAAAAAATCAATTGGCCAAGTGCTAAGTGCTAAATCAGGCTTTAAATCGGTGCCGGAGCAGGGCTGTGAGGTTCTGCTGCCTGAGAAAGCCGTGCAGGGAGCAGCGGAACCGCAGCAAAGGAGTGTGCGTGTGCTCCCCTCGGCGAGGGGGCACTCGGAGGAGCTGCTGTGGGGAAACACCAGCTGTGTTTGCTCTGGTCCGGCCAGCGATGGGGCCTGGAGTCTGACCCTGTTTCATGCTCTAACAGCTACATAAGGAACAGGCAGAACGTGGAAATCCCGCCACCGCCCTGCGCCTCTCCCGGTTGTAACGCTGCTGTTGTACTGAATTGTTGAAGATTTGACCCAGAGCCTTCTAGGGAGGTCATCAGCCAAGAGGACAGATGTGCCAGGTTAACTGGGGGCTGTTTTGGGGCGTATCTGTTCCTGTTAGTGAGAATTTTGCCCCTTTCAGGAAAACAACCATTTCTTACTGCACGGCTGTATTCGTGCCATTCACCGTACTCGGAGCAACGCTGGGAGAGGAAAGCAGCAGACTTCAACGTGTGGGACAAGGACTGGCGTGGGAGCTGTGAAAGGGAGCTAAAAATACCAGACTTAAATCTGCTGGAAGCCAAACTTAGAGAAGAACTCGTCTGGGAACGAGATGAACGTGTTTAGCAAGGAAGCGAGCAGCCTGTTGTTCAGCATCCCTGTGGTTTGAGGACTTTTGGCATCGCTCTTGGCTGGAGGACTTGGTTCCAGCTTAGGAGTGCGTGGCTCAACTTCATGTAGGGACAAGGAGGTGACCCGGTGGGCTGAGGCGAGTTAGTTGGCCTCTGTGCTTACTCAAATAAACCTTTTTTTTTTTACTTCTCTTCCAAGTGTTTTTGGATTCTTCCCCCCACTCCCAATGGCCTGGCTGTGGTGGGGAATGAGGTTTTGTGTGTCTCCCCCAGGCAGCGTGAGTTGCTTTTATGCTGTTCTCAGCCCTAGTTGCCTTATTAGAAGGTGCGACTTGCAGGTCGTCTTATCGCTGCCTTTTACAAGGAGAACTAAATTAAGAGCAGCTTCTGGGAGACACATCTGGAAGAATAGGGTCTGACCTTTGGATATTACTGTATACAGGTCAAATTAAGAGGCAGAGTTAATTTAAACTGCACAAAATGGGAGTTCAAGAGAAGGATTCACTGTGAGCCTGCAATTACAAATGAAAAGACTCACTGGGTGCAAATAGCAGTTCTTACACTTCTATTACTGGATCTAATTTTATCAGGACAGAGTGCAGTTAACACCCCGAGGCTGAGATGGAGCAGGTACAAGGAAGAAATAGGTTGGGCATCTCCTAAAGAGAAACCACAGGGAAGAGCAGCTTTTGCTGTCTCTTAAATTTAACTTTCAGCTGACGATTTATGTGCATTACTAAAGGGGGAAGATAGGATTCAAACAGTACAATTTATGAGCTTCTCCTTAATGCCAGGGGAAGAAGCAGCCTGATTAACTGTATCAAAGTACTACCAGGCTTTTGGGTGGAGATTTCTGAGCTGATGGGGTTGATGGCACCTCGTGTTGATGGGCTGGGGAATGCTGGGAGACCCTTCTGGAAGGGTTTGACCCAATGGATGCTGTCTCCTGGTCTATCAGTGAAAGCTTTTACACTTGCAAGGCCTTTTAGCTTCAACGGGCATTCAGGCAGATCCTCGCCCTTGCCCAGCGCTGAGCGAGGCAGCTCCAACTGGGACCAGTGTGGGAGCTGGTGTTACGATGGGAAAGACCTGGAGGTCCCTCGCCCAGGCTCCCTCCTCCAAGGAGGCGAGCACGGCTGGAGGAGGGTGGCTCAGAAAGCAGCAACGTGAAATGTTAACGGCAATGGAGTTTTTGATCTGTTCCTCGCAGTCCAGGGGGATGTGGGCAGCCCACCCTGGGGTGTAGAGATATTTAAGGCATTCTGATGGAAAGGCACCATCAAAATGGAGAGTATCCAGGAAGGAAAGCTGTATGACACCATAGCAGGCTGCAGCACAACAGAGCTTGATACTCTAACTGATATAAAGGGGACAACTTGTGATTCCCACGCTCCGCTGTCTGGCCTGCCCCTTTGGCTGGGATTAGCAGCGGCTCTTCCCTGCGCTCGGGATGACTTCCAGCAGCAAGTGCTGCCAGTCCGCTACGGTGGGAACACCAGCGTGTCTGGGAAGGAGGACGAAGCTGGCACTTACGTGCAACACTGGGAGAGCGGGGCCAGGATGGAGGTTTCATCGTGGGAATGCCGCCCGAACCTGGGGGGTAAGCAGAGAGCACAGAGCTGTAGTGCCTGGCCACCACCTTCACCCCCCTCCCCGACGTCCCCCCACAGCCTCACCCTCTGGCGTTGTCCAGATGTAAGAGGAAGCCGTCGTCCCCAAACTTGGTGAACATTTCGTAGTGGTGACGGTCCATGTTCCCTGGTAAAGGGCAGACAGAGGAACAGCGTTTCCCTTGCATGCCACCAAGTAATCTTCTAAACTATTCTGTTTTCTCTCAGATCTGCACAAAATACTTGCTGCCTTGCTGGAGGTGTCTAAGATGCTCAGAGCTGCTGCTTTCATCTTGGGTGACCCCCCGGGGAGCAGGCTGGGGTGGGCCTGGGGACTCCCCCTGCCTGCACATCAGGAGGGGGTGTGCTGGCTGGCTGGGGGGAGGCAGCAGCCTCCCAAAACCGTCTCTGGAGCAGAAGGGATGGCTTTGAGAAACACCGTGGCATGGGAGGGCAGACAGAGGGATGCTGAAGGAAGGAATGTTATTTCCCCCTTCATCATACCTATTAGGAAGTCGAATATGGCCATGTCAACGATGTTAAGCAGCCGGTTGCCGTTGCTGTAGGGGTAGATCTCCCGCACTGTGTCGCAGTAGAGCGGATTCACTTCCCACCTGCAGGAGATGGAGAAGGGGCAGGTGTGCTCAGTGGCCACCGCTGCCGTGTCCCAACAGCACCCCAAAGTCGGTCTCCCGTGCGGAGATGGAGAGGAGCAGGACTTAAATCTCCCTCCTTGTGCACGCAGGAGACTGGAAGTCAAACCCAGTCAATGCGCAGGCATAAAAATTATTACACGAATTATAGGCAATCTCTGAACCTTGGCCTTCCTCTGCCTTGGACGTACAATTTCTGTACGTATGTCTGTATCCTGCTCATTCTCCTTCCCACATGCTCCCTGAAATGCAGATATGGGAACCAGCATCATTTACCCACTTACTCCTCTTTTCCATCAAATGAGTAGGACCGGATCCATGGGTTTGGGATGGAGAGTCGTGGCGCCAGGTTGAGGGATGGCAGGAAGGCGGAGAGGGACCCTTCCAGGAGGTGAGGGTTCCCACACACCGCATACTCCGTCTTGCACATGTACGGGCACTTGGCAAAGAAGCAAACGTTGCTGGCTGGGAGGAGAAGAGACAACGGGGAAAGGAGCTATGATCTGCAGGAGACTGCAAGGTAACCTGGACTGACCTCTTCTCCATTGTGTGACAGTGACTGCGTATGTTGTGGCGTACGTAACCACGTCACGGATGTGAAACTGCCAAATTGTGGACAATACCCGGATTTAGGTTGATGGACAGACCTGCTCCCATGCTAAGGGAAAGGTTGGGGAAAATTGGGCAGGCGAGTAGATCTGGCAGATGATTGCAGCTGTACAGTAGAGCTACCTCTACTGCAACCGTGTCTTTGTGTATGTTTCACCCAAGAATTTTAATTTCTGTTCAACGGCACAAGTCCTGCCAGCCCCTTTTGGGTGCAGACCCTGCCCTTCCACCCACTGTGGACCAACAAGTCTGATCCCAGCTTGTGGCAGCCAAGTGCTCTCCTACCTGGCGAGACAAAAAAGACGCTCTGCAGGATCTCGTTCTTTGTGACCTCCAGGATCTCCTTGGTGACGTTGATCAACCTCCCAACTGTGGGCGGCACTCTCCGGAAATCCAGGATCCTGCACGAAAGGGACAGCTGCTCAGGGATGTTATTGCACAGGATGGCAACGTGGGATGGCAGATGCTGTCCTCGTCCCTTCTGTTGGTAAACCAGGGGCCTTTTGGTGATTGCACCCACATGGATTGCTTTTCTCCCACCTTCTTTCTAGCAAATACCCAGGATCACTTTACCCTCCGGACCAAAATGCAGCTGAGTTTGGATTTTTGTATTTTAATAGATGCTGCCTGGAACAATCTGGATGTTCTCTAGGATTCAAGTCTTGTCCCTCACCGGTTTCTCCCATCCCCTTGCACGCAAGCTGGGTCCTTTGGGAGGCACAACAGCCCCTCAGGACTTTCTGTGCTGTTGGGTTTGAGAGGGACAACAGATGCGTTGAACCTGGTACACCACAGCTGAGGCAGCAAGAGGGGAGGAGGGATCACCCCCACTCGCAGGCACTCATGCCCAGCTGATTCATTTCAAATATTCTTAAAAAAAAAATTTAAAAAAATCAGGGCCTGGGGCAGAAAGGCATTCATGTTGGTAAATGGAAACTTGCTGCTGATTGCTGAGTCAGTAACACGGGGTGAACCAGCTAATGCTGTGCTTTGCTCCTTGGGTAATGCCCTCTGTTTCTGAGAATTGGGCACAAACCAGGGTTTAGCCTGTTACTTAAAATTTAATGTTTAAAGAAAAAACAAAACAAAAAAAACAACAAACTTGCTTTCATCTAGATCTTTCAGCTCTAAAAACCACAAAGCACTTCAGAAAAGCAGTCCAGCCTCATTTTTCTGGTGGTGAAGTTGGGCTGCAGAGAGGGAAGCTGATAGTGAGTCAATCAGAGTCGCTGCGGGGATGTAGGGGCAGAGCTGGAAGGGAATTCAGCTCTCTTCTTTCCCTTGCTCCCAGTTTGACCTACAGGACTTACAGTCTAGTCCTGCTTATCATGTAAACTGGGCGTGGGAACTGGAGCCCCCATCCACCATCATCGTCAGGGACCTCTTCCCTCGATGTTCGATGCTCATCCCATCGAGGGGAAGAAGGCTGCCGCCCTCCTCTTCTAATAAGGGTATTTTTGATTTCATTAAATACAAAGCCGGCTGGGAAGAGGTGCCAGGTTAATTGCTCATTAGCTGAGCGCTCGCAACTGCACTGCTGCAGTTTATCTTGACCCAAAACACGCCTTGATTGCTGATTGAGCGTGCGGCTCTCTCCCCGGGAGGGCTCCAGGCTGTGCCCAGAGCTCATCTTTGCACTTTGATGCACGGGAGGGACGACGTGCGCGTGGTCGTGTGACAAGTACCTGACCCCTTCCCAACCCGGACTTCATCTGCCAGCCCGTTCTTGTGCAGCGGCCAAGGCAAAGCTGACTCCTGGGCTTTAGATGAGAGCTGGAGCCACCCCATCCCCAAATAACGCATCAGCTCCCAAAAGCGTGCTGCAAAGCAACGGCTTATCTGAGGCCGAGCAGCTCTGCAGGGCTCGGCGCGGCTTTTCGTGTGCCAAAGCTCTCCGTGGGCAGAGGACCGGGCAGCTGGAGGAGGCAGGCCCCTACCTGTCCAGGTGGAAGGCGGCGATCTCCGCGTTGTGCCGCTGGAAGTCAACAAAGTAGAAAAAGTCCTCGGGAGTCTCTTCCTCGCGCTTCTGCCTGGGAGGGAGGGAGCGAGGGGGTTAACCTGAGCGCGCGGAGCGGTGCGGGCAGGTACCGGTGTGGGCAGGTACCAGTGCAGGCAGGTACCAGTGCAGGCAGGTACCGGTGCAGGCAGGTACCAGTGCAGGCAGGTACCGGTGCGGGCAGGTACCAGTGCAGGCAGGTACCAGTGCAGGCAGGTACCGGTGCGGGCAGGTACCAGTGCGGGCAGGTACTGGTGCGGGCAGCTGGCGGGCAGCCTGGACACTAAGCGGTGGCACAAGGCCGGTGCGCTCGGGGACAGCATCGCCGGGTGGCCAGGCTGGTGCCAGGGCTGCCGGGCAGAGCTGCAGCGCCCGGTGCCCGGGCCAGGACCCAAAGCGCCCGGGGCTGAGCTGGGACCAACCCGCCGTGCCAGGGAGCAGCACTCGCGCCCTGTCTCGGTGCTGGGTGGGTGAGGGAGGCAGAAGGGCTGACTTGGGTTTAAAACCTTTTGTGCAGAGTTGAGACCCGCTGAGGACAGTGTTTCGGGTGGGTAGAACATCGGGGGTTTGCTAGAGGCCATGCTGCACTTCTCACGTGCCTGTGGGGAGGCAGAGAAGAGCTCAGGACCGATGTTCTCATATTCCCGAGATGGGAACGCCAGCTTATCTAATTTCATTTTCTGGCTGTCTCACAGTGCCCCGGTATGTATAGCACGTGAATTTGCACGCTCAGCCTCCCAAGCAGTTGTATATCGCAGCGAAGCCCCTGGGCATTGCTGAGCCCTCCTGGCTCAGCTGAGTGCACAGACGCTTTCCTTCCCCTCCCGGACCCGCCGGACACTGGGCAGAGGTGGATGGAAACCAACGGGAGAGGAGCTGGCTGCTTTCTGGAGGAGCAAACCATCGCAGTCGGTGTGCTGCCAGCTGCCCTGCCTGTGCACGGAAAGTACAGTGAGGGGGAATAAACGTGAAGAGTCCCAAGGGGCTAGAAATAAATGCAGAAGCAATTTAAAACTCCTTTTTGAGGTGAGCAGGACTGGTGGCTATTTCTTGTAAATACTCCGGGGAATCCAAGGAGAAACGAGGTCAAACACAAAGTCAGCTGGGGAAGAGGAAGAAAGGGGCAGACCCTAACAAGGTCCTTTGCTGTCTGACATCTATGAACCGAGAAATTTCCAACGTCAATAAGCAGTGTGGGAACGCTGGTGTTTATCCGTGTGTGTGGCGGGGACGGTGCGAGCGGCCAGTAATAATTAAACCTTTTCATCTGTGGAGGTAGAGGAAGGACGCGGCTGTGGTGTTCCTGCCCTTGCCAAGGATGCTCGCACCCCTCGCCGTGGGGCTCCTTGGCTATGTGCGGGGAGAGGGGGATGCTCAGCGGGTTGGGCTCTGCCAGCGTGCCTTACCTCATGGGCTTGAACATGGCTTTCCCAAAATCCTGGAAGCGGAGGACCAGCTTCAGGTGCACGCCGCTGGGCTTCACGACTTGGGGAGGAAACGGGACGTTAGCTGCCTGGGAAGCCTCCGCGGCGAAGCACCGGTTACCCGCTGCGGTGTTGCAGGTTCCTGCCCCGGTGAGCGCATCCCATCGCCCCATCCAGCTGCTCCCTCGGCTTTGGTGCTTCTCCCATCCGCCTCTGCAGTTACTTTCCCTCTCTCTCCCCCTCCCCTGTGCCACACAGGAGATTTTCCCCCAGCACTTCTCCCAATAGCCATTTGTTACGTCCTCCTGGGGACTTTTTCCTCCCCCCCAGTAGAAACCAGTGGCGTACTGGTGTCCTGGCAGCCTCCGCTGGGGCGGTGGGGTTTAACCGGAGGGAGAAGGGTATTTCCTGGCTTTACGTTTCCCCTGCCGAGGTCAGGGCGGAGGAGCTGGGGCTTGGGGTGAGCCGCAGCGATGGCGCTCCCGAGGCAGTGTACTCACTCTGGCTGCAGTCGCAGGCCCCCAGCAGCGCTTTCTCGTCCTGGCTGTAGTCTGCAAGGGCGGGAGGAGCGGTGAGACCCCTCCAGCCTTGGTCTCTGGCTGCTGACCCCCCCTCCCAGCGCTGGGCATGCAGGGGAGCACTGCCTGTCCCTGCCCGTCCCTGCCTGCCCGTGCTGCCCCAGCCTGGCAGCCCCGGTGCCATCGGTGCACAGCGAGGGGTGCAGTCCCTTTGGGGGGGCTGAGGCAGCCCGTTGGGATCGAACTGCTGTGCAATGGGTCCCCGGCGTGGCTGGCACCAAGAAACGCTGCATTAAGGGCAGCAGCATGGGCCTTTCTCCCGTCTCAGGGTCAGGGCACAGCAACTGCGCAGCACGAAACCAGCTGGGAATCCAGCGCGGGGCTCCAGGCTTTGTCCGTCGAGCCACAAACCTGCCTGGTTTGCAAAAGTGACCTGGGGGCACGGGGGGGGCTGGAGCCCCCCAGCCCCGTGCAGCTCCCAATGGCCCCGTCCCCATCCCCGCGGCAGGATGGTGCTTACCGGCACTGATAGTGGTGAAGTCTTGCATGTCCCGGAGGAGCCTGTTGACGGTGGGGCTGGAGCGCGGGTAGAGCCCGTCCCGGCTGATGCCCAGGTGGAACTGGAGCCAACTGGCCTCCGGCCGCAGCGGCACCGCCAGGGAGGTGAGGTTGAGCTCTTCCCTGTAAAGCTTGTGTCGTCTGGAAGAGAGCGGTTATGGGGTGATGAGGACGAGCCCCGGGATGGAAACCCTTCCTGCTCGGAGCCCAGAGGATGTTGGGGAGCGGGGAGGGTGCTGGGGAGCAAAGCCGAGGGGCACAGGGTGGATAAGGACTCTGGGTGCTACCCGAGGGGAAACTGAGGCAGGGAGTGATGGCTGAGATGGTCAAAGGTCTCACAGGTTGTGCCACCACCTTCCCTCTGCAAAGCCCTGGGAAAGCAGCCTCAAGCGGGAACACAAGGGACTCTGCTGTCTTCTCCTCGCCCCATCAGGACCAGAAGAGGTGTCAGGGCATGGCTGGAGCTAAACCGCATCTCCAGCAACACGCGAGCCGGCCCGCGTGATGGATGAAGTGCTTCCTGGAGGGACTGCCGGCTCCAGGCCAGGCTTGGGGAGGGGATGTGAAGTGACAGCAGATAACTTGGGTCTTGACTGCTGCGTGAGGCGTCCTGAGAGCCTGGGTCTTGTCCCACAGAGGACTGTCTTTACGGTCATTACACCTCTGCCCGAGTTTTTTTCTGAAGCCAGAGGTCCCAGGCAGGGGAAAAATAAAATCACCAAGTTAGAGCCACAAATTGCCTCCATGACCAGATTGACAGCCCTCAGTCTGGCGAGCAGGGATGCGGCGAGGCCACGCGGCAGTGTCCTGCCCATCAGCTCTGAAAATCAAGGTCGAACCCAGCTCTTTCCTGGCAGGCAGAGCCAAAGGGGCCTCCCAAGTTCCATAACATCCCCAAAACGTCTCCCCACTTGATCAGTGTTTTTCTCAACCTTGAGACCTCCACGGCTGGGACCCACCTTTTCCTACACTGCAATCGAAAGGTCGCTTATTCCGCCCGGCAGAGGACAGAGCGTTAGTTTCTCATTAACACCAACCCAGCCACGTACGGAGTAGCTGGTCTTGATAAAGGGGAAACGAAGTTCAGTTTGCACTGAAAGTGCCAAGATACATCCGTGAAAGAAAACAGGAGCTAGGGGCCGATAACGAGTAGGGCATTAACGAAGGTTGGGATGCGGAGGCTGGAGAGAGAGGTGCCACGCGCCTTGCTAGACCCAATCCTGACCTTTAGCAAAACACTCTCTGGGAAACACAAACCACGAAAAGACTTTTCCTTGCCTGCCTTTAGTTTTTTTCCTATTTTTTTTCCCCTAATTTTTTGAGGTTTTGCCCAATGCAAACAAAACCAAAAGCAGGGAGGAGAGGGAGGCTTTTGAAGCGTGGTGGGAGCGGGGAGCGTGCAGGCACCCGCAGGCAGGGCAGGGTGTCCTCCGGGATGGTGGTGCGGCTCTGCCGGGGTTTGCCATGCTGCGCGGTTCGCTGCGGTGGCTGCAGCAAGCGGGTGCTGACCGGGCACCGAGTCATTTATCAGCCAAGGCGGCTGGAAAGGGCTCATGAGCATTGCTGGATTTTTTGTTCCCCTGCTCAGAGCAGCAGGAAAGCGTTGGGTTTTGGTTGGGTTTTGTTTTCTTTTTTCCATCATCCTTCTCCATCCAAGCAGGCTAAAGAGTGCGGTTAGTCCGGTCTAAACATGAGCAAGGGATGAACCTTCCTGGGGGTGAAGGACACGTTTCAGTAGCGTCCGGGGAGAAATCTAGGAAATGGAGAAACGTGGCAGACCTGCAGGTCAGAGCAGCCAGCCTGTTCCCTCTCCCAGTTTGTTTGCCTTTCAGTTGGACTGGGTCAGCCACAGGCACAAAGTCCACGCGTGTGTGGTCAGGAAGACCGGTGCCGGAGCGTTTCTCTCTCAGTCCAGCTCTTTGCTCAAACCATCTGCAAAGGAGGCAGACGCTCCCTCCCCCGAGGCAGGAGGAGACGGACACGGGAGCGTGCTAAGACTCGTGGGCAGGTTTGGCTGCCAGGCTGCACACCAGGATGTGGCCCCGGGGTGCTGTCGGCTCCGGTGGACATGCCTCCACCTTCCAGCACCGCTGTGCACCAGGTCTCACGTGAGCAAGTATTTGAGGCGCACCCTTAACCCCCCCCCCCGCCACGGCCAGGGACAATAAAGACCCCAGTGTAATTTAGAAGAATGACTCAAGATTTTTCCCTAGGGAAGCTGCCCAAATATTTGACCGTATTTGCTCTCCTGCCTCCCATACACACGGGCTGTTCCCCCGGCGGGTGGCAGTGAGCAATAGATTACTGATGGGGAAAAAAATGCAGCGGTTGTGCAAGGGAAGGCAGTTCCCAGCCCAGCACCCGCACAGTCCCTGCCCCGGGCGAGCTGCTGCAGGGCCAGCGAGCCTTCCTCCAGCTTTTCAACCCAAAATACAGCTCCCTCTGCCTCCCAGTTTCCTTCAGGAGTCCTGAAATATTTCCCTGTAAGAACACAGCTCTGCAAAAACCATAATGATATAAACCCCAGGGTCGTTTCTAACTCGCTATCAATAGCCCCGGGGTTGCCCTGGCTCACTGCTCGGCCAGCTCACTGCTGGGCTGCTGGGCACGGCGCGGGGTGATGCTGGGCACAGGCCACCAACGTCTGCTTGCCCTGTGCCTCCCCCGGAACCGAGCTGGTTACACAGTTTGGGGTTTTGAAGCTGCTCCTTCAAGGATAAAAATAAGCTCTGGAGTTTTTGGGTTGAGTTGGTTTTGGGTTGTTTTTTTTTTGGTTCTGAAGAGACGTGGATGGTTTTTTTGCTATTTCCTTCCTGCATCCCCACCAGTCTCTCCAGCTGGTTCTGCATCCTGCAATCAAACTCCTGGTCCTAACTGAAGTTCTGGGGAAAAGCACGGTGACGGGCAGCAGGCAGCGAGCCCCGTGGAGGTAGGACACGTGCTGCTGTGCTCCCGCAGCCGTGGGTATCCGAAATGGGCCGTACCCTGGGGCACTCCATGAGCTGGCAGACAGTCCCAGTCCAGCTGATGTCCATCTGGCTGCAGAAATGAAGACAGGCATGCTGTGCTGAAGGTACAGGGTTAAGCTACAGCTTGTTCCACTCAAAACGAGCATCCTGCCGCTCTGGAAGCTGCTTTGCCGACAGTCAGACCTACGTGATGCAGAAATGCACCCTGTCACCCAGTCAAACCGAGGAGGGGATGGCCCGTGGACGCTCAGCTCTGACCCTCTTCTGCCTGGTCGTGGATGTGGACACACCTCGGTGAGAGCTGGGGTGGACCTTGCTCCCACAGCGCTGACTTCAGTCCTCAGCAACAGCAGCAGCTTCGCTAAACCTATGGATTGGGAGAGAAAGCCCGAGTCCTGCGGAGGACACTGCCCTTCACTCCCGGCAAACATAAGGACAGCTCTGTCACTGGCCACGTCGGAGAGGACACGGGCTCTGCAGCGCTTCTAGTGAGGCAGAAATTCCTCCATGCCCAGAGCAAATCAATGCTCTGACGAAATGCATCAGCCCTGGCAAGTGCCGTCTTATTATATATTCAATTTGCAGCACCAACGGCAGGAGAGGTTGTTGTCACCTCGGCCTGTGCATGCTCTTGGAAGGCTTTTACCCGCTTATGAGCACCATATATTTCATTTCAAAGTGACTGAGGAATAATCAATACTCTGCCTCCCTTCTCCTTCCCAGAGGTGCAAAGTGAAGTCAATCAAGGGCAAACGCCATCACAGCTTTCCTCCCAGCCGCATCATAACCAAACCTCAGAACAAAAGGCAACGTGCAGCCACAGCTTTGTTGCAAATAGCACGTTTAAACAAAGCAGTAAATAAAGTCGGGGAATGCAGACTTCTTACCAAAGAGCTGAAGCTGTCCCACAGGCGAGGCTGGTGCAGATGTAATGCCAGTGCTGCTGCAAACACTCAGCACCGGGTGCTCAGGGCTTCTGGTGATGCTCAAGAAGACATCAAGTACATGCCGTGAGCTGCTCTAGTTCAAATCCCCCAACCTCACTGGGCTTTTGCTTGGGAAACATCTGCCTTGCTGCTGAAATCCTGATGTCTTCAGGAGGCATTGCTCAGCTCTGAGAAGATGCGCTTGAGGCGGGGTCCGTGGCACTTTGGCACAACCTGGCCATGGTGCGTGTCCCCAGGGGTACCCAAACCCATCGCCCACGGACTTCAGGCAATGTGAGGAAGGATTCAACCTGCTCCAGACTGTCTCAGGCAAGGGATGAGCCTCGCAGGGGTAACCCCGGCCGAGCACACGGGGCAGCTCCAGGCCCTGGGCGCTGCTCAGGCCACGCAGGTCATTCTTTGATTCCTTCCATTATTGCTTCCCATCATCTCCTGCGAATCACGCCTGAGACTGGGACTAGGTGAGTTCCACAGAAATAAGAGGAACACGCATCGAAGTGGAGAAAGTGGGAGCTTGGAAATCCTGCAACAGCACCTGCATGGCAGGAGGAGCGGGGGCCGGGTCTGACACTGGAAACCAAACCTGGGCAGCGGGGAAGTGCCCGGACAGGGACCTCCGAGGTGGTGCCCAGGAGACGCTGCCATCCCCTTGCAGGTGGGCACCACCCGTGTCCCATGAGGGGGGCAGTGAGGTGATGCTGTGAGCTCCATGAGCTGGGAGGCACCATGAGCTCGTCCCCTTTGGATCTGAGTTTGGTCATGAAGGAAGAAGGTGGTGGGGTGCAGGGAGGAGCTGGGGGATGCTGGAGGATGCCAACTTGACCATAGCCCTCCTGCAAGGGGAGTTAGATTGGGGGTTCAGGGCCCTGGGGTGTGAAGCTGCAGTGGTCGGATCATGCACAGGCAGCCAATGCTCAGACGTGGTGCTGAGGGTCACCGTCCCTGCCGGGGCAGGGGCCACGGGGGTTAGTGACAGTCCCACCCCAGGAGCAGGACATGGGGGAATTTTCTTGGAACAGATGCTGGGGCTGGGAGAGGCGGCAAGAAGAGGGCTCTGAGCCGGGAGTCCCTCTCTGTCCTAAAGTAAAAGCCTCCGCACCTTTTCTTGCAGAGAAGTCAGCAGTGGGAACAGGGGAGGGTCTGAATGGGGAACCAGCACCCTGACACCGCTGTCATGGGTCAGAGGAGACCCATGTAATTGCTTGGAGGCAACACCAAGACATGCAGGACTCTGGCCTGGGGGATTGTGGCTGCTGGAGCCTGGGGGGTCCAGTCATCACCCCCCCTAAGGGCTGGTGGACGCAAGGAACCAGCTTTGGGGTTCAGCGCCTGTGCGCTGACTCCCCTTCTTCCCCAAGCCAAAAAGGCGACACAGAGCAAAGGCTGGAGGACTTGGCTTGCAGGGTCTTGCCCTGTGCCCCAGCAGCCACCCTTCCCCTTCCTTGGGGCTCTAGGGGGGAGCGGGAGGCACCCCAGAAAGGCCCCTCCCAGCAGAGTCCCCTCTACCCCGGGCTCAGCCCTGCCTGTCCAAGGGGTGCTGGTTGTTGGGGAGGGGGGTGATGGGGAGGATGGTGGGGCAGAGAGCCAGGAAGCGGGGCACAAGCCCGGCTGGGGATGCCAGGGGGTACCCAGGGGGTGGATGTCCAGGCAGGGGGTGCTTCAGCAGGGGTGCCCGGGAGCGCTGCCCAGAAAGGGGGTGCCCGTAGGGTACCCGTGCAGGGGGTGCCCGTGCAGGGGGTGC
>VXBL01000958.1:354810-386818 GCA_013400195.1 Aramus guarauna | reverse complement strand
AGCATCCAGCAGTGCGGGCAGGGAGTGCGGGCAGGGAGTGCGGGCAGGGAGTGCGGGCAGGGGTCCCTGCCAGCCCCAGGGCGGGGGAGGAGCCACACCTTGGGGGAGGAGTCATAGCCTGGGAGCCCCGCCCAATGGGCGTGGCCATGAAGGGCCAATCAGGGAGCGCCGCCGCCTATAAAAGCGCTGCCTGCGAGTGGCCGGGAGGTGCGGGGGTCCCCGGGGACACCCCCAGCCTGCGGACAGCCTGTGCCCTGGTGGGGGCTGGGGTTTGTTTCCCGGGTCACAGGGGAGGTGGTACCTCTCACAGGGTGTTTGGTGGGGGTTCCCTCTGCCTGACGCCTTCCCCGAGGGCTGGGGGTCTTCCACCACCGGGGCTCTGTGAAATCCCCCCCCCCAGTCTCTGCTGAGCCACTTCGGTGGGGGAAGCGCTTGTCGCTACTTTGGGCTGTTGAGCACTCTGCCTCAGCTTGTAATTAAAAATGAAATATCTGGGCTAAGTGCTTAAATTAAGAACACATTTTTGTTAGCTAACAATACAGAGAAAAGCCCTGGAGACCCTGATAGGGCAATTAGTGCTTCTCCACTTGCGTTGGAGATGAGTCTTCTGAGAGAGGAAGCCTCTTCACTCCAGAGGATTTTATGGTACAAAAATGCAATTATCGGGTATAAAAGGGAGCGTTTAGAAACATGCAAAGTGGGAATGAGGTCTGAAGCCTCCTTTGCGCCAGGGCAGGGAAGGCGGAAGGTGAGAGATGCCCCAGGTATGACGCTCCCTAACACTTCCATGTTCAACCTGCCGGGCCCTGGCAGAAGCTCCTGTCAGCTCATGGCTTCATTTTCTTCCTCCCATCTACCTCTCCTGGCTGCTCTTCACGGCTCATCCCCTTGGCCTCGGCAAGCTGTCAGCCGCTCCAGGCTCGGGAGGCCGGGTAGTTCCTATCCTACTTGGCAATTGGCTTTTGCGCTGCTAAGCACAAACAAGACGAAACCACTTTCATGGTCCAAGAGAGCGGCAGTTGTGCACCGGGGGTGGTTCTGCGCTGTCTCCTCCAGCACAGCTTTGCTTTTCCCCCCGCACCTCTCTCCCTCTAAGCATCTCTGAAGCTGGCGTGTGTGTTCAGAGCGAAGGCTTGGGTGGCTGCGGCAGGTTCCCACGCTTGGTCCTGCCACCAGACCCTCCTGTTCCAGGAGGAACAATATGGATGGTGACCAAGTGCAACCCTTGCCCAGTGCATGGGGTCCAAGAAGGTTCCGGCTGTGCTCCCTGTGTGCACTGGTACCTGCTCTCATCCAAGGCCCAGCTGATGGACACCAACCCTTGGAGCCTGAAGAAGGTCTGTAACAAGCAGAGCTTGTGGAGAAAGGTGGGCAGGACTGCCTGTTCTCACTGCTGCCTGTACGTCCCCTGCAGAGCGGGTGGCACGGGGCCGTTTGTCCTGGACATGCTGGAATGGACGGGAAAACGGCACCGATCTCTTGAGCAACGCTGGGGTTTTTGGCTGTCCGGCCAGTGGCTCAGGTTGCATTGAGTTTATGAGACCTGATTTCTAAGATATTAAAACCAAAACAATCCTCTTCAAGAGCTGGATTCGCTGGCTGGTGCTGCCTTTGCCAAGGAGAAAGGGGACAGCGTGTCTGTGCCGCTAAAGGTTAAATAACAGCAAATCGCATTTCTTGTCTGCAAATGGTGCTGGGCTGTGCGCGCGCCTTCTTTAATCAGTATTTAGATTGTTGAATTACTTTTATTGGTAGTTAACTGTGTAATGGTCTCAGTGGAACATCTGGTCCACGATTTGAAAAGAATATTCTTCAACTCTTGCTGAGTGCAATTATTTTTGGATACAAGTGGAGGCTTTAGAGCCATTAAGAAGATAAAACGCAGATTGTTTGCAGAGTTGTTTTTTTTTTTTTAAATTTTAATGGCTTTCAAAGAGAGGAACTTTTTTTTTTTTTTCTATTGTTAGCAGACAGTGCAGTGGAAACCAAGCAGAAGGGCTGGGAAGAGGCACAGATGTTCCCTTTGCCGTTGGCTTGACCAAGCACCCAAACCCAGGGCAGAGGGTTTGAATCTCCTTCCCAAGCTGCTGTAACATTTTCCAAATCTTGCAATAGCTCATCTGCCTACCAGTTTCTTAGCGAAACCACTGAGGGTTGGTTTGGGACTCCCTATGTAATGATTTAAAAGCGTGTCAGTGGATGGGACAAGGATTGTTTACAAAACAGAGAAAATGAAAGGCTTTGTGCGTTCTTCCATTAAAATCACAGATGGATCCCAAACCACCAGCTCCCAGCCCGGTACCAGCTCATCCAGACCATGAAAGAAAATAGCCAATCTCCATTTTCTGGGAAAGGTAGGCTGTGATAGCAACTGGGACACCTTTATCCTCAAAAGCATATATTCTCAAAAAAAAAAAAAAAAAAGTGCATTAATTTATCAGTAGATGATAAGTTATCTCATGAGTTAAATGTAGTTTGTACGTTATGCCCCTCCATGGAGGAGGTTGGCTGACTTCTCTTTGTCTGCAAGAATAGTGCTTTAAATTATTTAGAGGAAACTATACAATCTTGGCTGCTGTTTGCTATTACGATTGCACATCTTGTCCCAGTGAAAACTGCAGGCAGACAGGCTGTAAAATTCTGGCTGGTTTTTTTAGTAGAAAGATAAACTGTTAAACCAGGTAAGGATGGATGCTTTTAGTTTGTCCTGGAGACATATGGTTATAGGCAAGATCATGGATTTGAGAAGGACGATTGGAAGTGCCAAGGGATCAGTCATGAGGTGAAGGAGAGACTTTGGCTTTGGGTGTTTTCAGGTGAAAATGGCACTGCAAAGGGAGATGGAGGAAAATTATGGAGGAGATTGTGGCTCCCTGACCGTTCCCCAAAAGTTTAAGAAGAAAAAGGGTAAAAACCAGCCACAACCTCAGGGTTTTGTGGGCACTTTGCTTGGGGCTCGTTCATCAGTAGGGACCTCTCTGCCAGGGCGATGGTTGTGTCACAGCAGGGTGGGACTAAGGGCAGAAGATCATGGAGACCTCAACCTCCAGAATGCTTCAGACCTCATCCATGGCTGCAGGCTGAGGAGCAGAGCTGAGTCCCCCAAACTTCAGTTTGAAGTCAACCATGCACTTCTTTGGGTTCGGGCTTAGTGACAATTTTCAAAAGGAAAGCCTATGCCTAATAACAGTAATAATAATAAATCAGTGTTTCATTCCCGCACCTCTGTATACCTTGATTTTTTTGGAAATGCCCTCGTGTTTCAAAACTGCAAGGGAAAGAAAAAGAAAGGGAGTGAACTTCTCGATCACACGCCCCCTTTTCAGTATTTGTTTTACTGAGGGGAGGTGGAAATGCCCTTTCAACTTCAATCCACATTGAAAATTGTTAATGAAAAAGCATCGGTAAATTGAGATGGTCAAAAGCAAACTGCAGAGCAGCAATCTGTTGCTTTCCACTAGGTCAGGATGCTGTAGGTGTGTGTCTAAGCACAATGCCAGCTGGTGGGGAAGATCCTTCCTCTTCCCAGGCAGCCTTTGTGGCACCATATCCCTGCTCAACTTTTCCTGAGGGTTTTTTTTTAATTTTTTTTTGTTTGTTTTGGTTTGTGTATTTGTATTTGTTTTTCCCCCTCCTGACTGTATTAATCTCTGCTACTCACCAGGGTCATCTTAACCTTGGCTCAGCGGCTGGCTGCTGAACAGCCGATGGGAATGGGCTGTTTGGCAATAACTCTTCTGGGGGAGCTCCCTTTGTGGACATAGTATTCGGTAATAAAAGTAACAGTTTTGGAACAGAGTGCTTGTGTAGGGAGCTGCGCCACAAGAATTTATTAAATAGCTTATTCTGCAATAAATGCAGCATAAATTAAAAAAAAAAAAAATCAGAACAAATGGAGGAGCTGGGAAGGACCTCAAGAGGACAACCGCTCCGTTCCTAATGATGCCAGAATAGATGTGTTTGCTGGATTCGGGTGATCGACATCCAGGTTGATTGCCTGCTGGCTCCTCCAGCTTTCTTGCTATCAAAACAGCTTGAACTATTCGGGCCTTAACTGCTTGTCAGCTTTGCTTCCTGTTTTCTCAATTTATTGGAAGTCAACAGTAATGTTGAGATGCTGGGGTTTTTTAATCAGTAGGGTGTAAGATAAGGAGAATCAGTGAATCTCTTGCACTATCAGAAAATTAACACCCTGCCAAAGAGCCGCTGAGCCTGTGCCTGTTCGCCCGGGAGGAACCTGTGTCTGTCTTCAGCACAGTTGTGTCTTCAGATCAAATTAAGATGCAATTACGGTGCTGGGACTTCTTGTAGGTTCAAATGTCTCTGTATAAAATGCCTCTAGCATTTTAAACATGGGTTCTTGAGCAGAACGATGGTCTTTGACTTAATCTGCCCTCTACAACTGCTTTAGGGGTCAGTTACAGCTGGTTCATCCCTGCACGGGGGGGGGGAAGGCAGAAAACTCACTGTCGTGCTGGAGAACCAGCAATAAGATATTTTGTGAAGCAAGAAAATAATCAGGATAGTTTTAATGAGGCTCAGAAGGAGGAATCTCTTTATCAGCAGAAAATTCAGCTGTTATTCAACTCTGTCCTTTGTTGACTTTCTTATTAACCCTTAGTCACCACCAACGGGTGAGCACCGGGGCAGGGAATACCGTGTGGAGCAGGAACCGAGTTGCCGTCTGAAGGCACAAGGTTGATGTGGAGAACAGGGTGAATACAGAAGTACCTGGACTGCTTCAAACTGCACTGATTTTTCAGGCACGTGGTCACATTAGCAGGTTTTCCTGATAGCCCCTGAGAGAAGCACTGGAACAAGGTTGTTGACTGAGGCGGGTTGAAGTGCACAGAAAAGGGCCAGGACGAGTGTCGGGGGCAGCTTCTGAAGAGGGGACACGGGGACAAGCTGGTCACCTCAGCTGGGTGAGCAGGGTGAGCTGCCATCTCTGCACCCGGTCTGGAGGTTCTGGTGGTTAACCCTTCATTCCCACATGGCATATTTTTCTGGGATTTAGGGCAGAACTTTCAGCTCTGCTTATTTCTGCTTCTGTTTCTGCACCGTGTCCCAGCAGTGTGAAGTTTTGGGTGCTGCGATGAAAGCCAGGATAACCAGGGTGCAGCCCGGGTCTCCAGACAGGGCCTGACAAGGTCACTTTTCTTCTCTCCTTGGACCTCCAAGAGTGGAAAACATCTTTGACCTTGTTTCTCTCCATATTTTCAAGCCTCTGCGGTCCATGCGAAAGGGCACAGGTAGATTTCTCAACCCAAGCACAGTGTGCTCGATGGAGAAAGCCTTGGAGAGAGGCGATGCCAATTTTAGTTCAAGTTTCTGCAACAGAAATAGATCTTCCCGAGAGTGCACTGAAATCTTAGTAAATTATATCTCAGGTTAAACTATTTATTAAAGTGCCACAGGGGAATTTCAGGCTAGCGACGTGCATCATCACAGGAGATAGGCTGAAAATTACAGTAATTTGGAAAGAACGTGGATTTGAATCGTAGGGCCCGTAGTGAAAGTCAATGCACAATGAATTATTCCACTTAACAATTCATGTTTGCACATAGATTCAGCTGGAACCAAAGTATTTCGAGAGTATCACATTTCTCCAGTGATCTACTGGGAAGAGCTCTTGTGTGGGTTTGTGCTTGTTCTTGGGTTTTTCATTTCTGCCTTTGTTGCTCATCCAGAGGCAAATGCCAATGAAATGGTCTTGTTACCTGCTGTGTGCAATAACCGCAGAGAGGGAGTATTTCTTCCTGCCTTTGGTAGTTAGTCTTCTGTGATGGTAGGAAGCAAAAGTCTGCGGAGCCCTTGTTGTTTGTGTCCTGGCTGGTGGAATTGCAGAGCCATGATAAAGTTTGTATAAAAAATGGTCAGGGAAATTGTTTAATTGGTAGTGAGAGAAGCTCCAGCTGGTCCTGCAAACTGTTTAAATTGTCTCTTTGCTTGCTGCTGCTCCAGATGTTCCTCTGGGTCTGTCTGTCATCCTAGAGCAAACTCTGAAGGCCCGAGAACGATGGGCAGAGCATCACTGCTGGAGAGGGACAGTTTGGGCTCAGAGGGGTGAGACCCCTCTACATGGGTGCTAGTCTCACAGCAAGGTTACCTCCCCATGCGCTCTCCTGTGCTCCCAATTTGCTCAAGGAAGTGGGATCCTTTGGCTCCTCTTTCCCTTACACCATCTCTCTGCTCCCATGACAGGGGTTTTGGGTCACGTATGACAATTGGCTTCAGATTTTCACGCTTGCTTGGTGGAGCCGGCTGGAGTTTAGCATGGTTTCTGTAGCACACGGTAGGGTGGAGGTCAGCAAAACCTCATCAGCTCAATGCATGATCCTCCTGGTTTGAGTGTGAAGGCATTTCTTATCACACTCCTCATTGCACTACTCCAGTGTGCTGCACTGAGGTCCTTGGCTCAGCTGATTTTCTGTCTCTCAGCACCAACAGCTACTGCTCTGGAGGGAGATTTAGCAAGGTATAGAGAAGTCTGCCACACTCAGGAAGATTTTTCTCCTCTCTCCAGCCTTGCATTTAATTTAAAATAAGTAATTATTAGTGCCAGGGTCTCTTCAGTCTATGAACAAATGAGACACTGGGAAAGAAGGAGTTATGAGATCACTGAATCGCCATTTTGTCCATCTCTGCTGCTAATATGCACACAGAGGCGTCTGCAAGCACTAAGAGTTTTCAAGAAAGATTTGAACTTTATGTAATTTAATAAACATCCATTATAACCAAGAGAATCATGTGGATTTAGCAGTGGAAAATCTTGAATTTGTTCTTATCCTTTCTGTTTTGCAGTGGAGCACTCAGTCATTGTGTTTAAGTCACGTGCTGGGGATGCCATCCTGTGTGGGATGTTTTAGCACAGTCAGGAGGTCTCTGTTGATGTGAATTTTTTTGGTGGGAATTGCAGTTGTAGGAGGCCCGTGTTGTCTGTGCAACAGCTTTGGCTTTGCTGAACTTGATCTCTGAGGATGCGGAAACGTGTCTTTTTGGGTAGTTCAGAGGTTGATCTATACCTGCCTCATGGGAACTGCAGCTTGGGGGTTCCTGCCGTACAGGCGTGAGTGGGTGCTGTTGACATGGGGGAGTCGTGGCTCCTGGGCTGGTGCCATCCTCAGCATCACCTGCGCCCACGGCTGGTGTCCATCTGGTCTCTCTGTGGACCTGGTCCTGCGAGCGCTCCCGTCTTGGTCCAGTGAAGGTACCAGCTGGCTGTAAGCATTTTATAGAGCTGAGCTTGGCTGCAGAGCTAACCTGGCTTGTTTTGTCAAAAATAAGTTATAGTGGAAATGAGCTGATGTGCAAAGATGTGATGAATAGCTGGAAGTAATAACCTTTCCTAGCGGAGCTGGGAGGTACAAGAGGTGTTCATTCTCCTCCTCCACCCCGGCACTGTGTTGCATTGGTTGGATGGGGCCTCTCATGGTTTCCAAATCAAGATATTCAGTACTTTTTCACTGCACAAAACATCCACGCACCCAAAGAGAGATCAAAATAGCAATTTTTCCCCTCAGCTGTGGTGTGGGTGCCCTGTTGGCTCCAACTCTCACGCTCTGAAAGCTGTTAAAAACATCTGTGAACCAACTGGCTCAAAGAACAGCAAGAGTAAAGACTCGATTTTAGTTGTGGTTAAAATCTTTTTCTCCTTTTCCAAATTACCCACCTTTCTTCCCAGCACTGGGGCTGATGGGTGGTTTTGGGGGTGTGCAACACGTAGCTCAGCGAGAAAAGCCTGTGCACTTCTTTGCTGTAATTGTTGTGTGGGGCCTCCACTGGAAAAACATTAAGGGTCTGTTAACAGAAAAAGCTTGAAAATTACTGAATATTTACACAGCACTCGATTGCTGTCCCTCTGCCCCACCATTTTATTTCAGCACAAAGAGCAAATAACCGTGTGCAGTGATTTCAGCTATTGCTGAATTACGTAGTTATTCATGACATGCAGATTACAGGGCAGTAATTATAGCTGAGGTTGCTGTCATTTTACTAGATCCCTAAGTATCAAGATCTCATAAGTGCTGGGGTTTTTTGCTCATATGGCAATGTTTAGCTTTAGCTGGAGACACGGTTAAGAAGGGAGCTTTCAAAATGCACCTTAACTGCCAGGGAATCAAGAGTGCAAAATCTCCTTGAAAATAAGGTGACAGCTGAATCTTTCTTTGTCTGGACTGAGTTTCTCCCATTATATTCTGGATGTTATTCTGAGACCTGGCAAAAGTTCCGAGGGGCATTAGCAATGCAAAAATAGCGCTGGGTTTGGCCATGCCCAGGTTGTTGGTTAGGAGCCGGTTGGTATTTGGGTGATGGTGGAGGGGGGAAGGCTGGCGACGGCTGGAGTGGGAGGCTGGGGAATTAATTCATTTTTGCTCACCAGGGGATCTCACATCAGCAGGTTATCTTTTCTGATACAAAGAAAGTTATGGTGCAGAAAGGCACGTTAACAAATAACTCTATGTGCTTATCCAAGGCGAGTTTGGATCTGAGACCAATGATGGCGTGGCTGGCCAGGGGACAGCTATTTGGGCAGCCCAGGAGGGTTAGCTGTAAAGACCTGAGGTCTGGCTCTGTGGTACAAACCATTTCCTTGCTCAGCATCTGGGAGGTCACAGGTGAGCCCTGGTGTAGGGTTGGGACCCGCAGTGAGCGCACAGGCCACCCCTGAGAGGAGAGGTGGTCATCACGCGTTTCTCTACCAACATCGTTTTAGCACTCGAGCGTGCGTGGGTGTGTATGGATCCTGCCTGGGGGAGCACTGCCGGAGTGGATTTCTAATTATAGCTAATTGCAGGGTTGATACTCTCTGGATTTGGTCTGATATAAGTCAAAGGATTTCCTGTTGTTCAGCACTTTAGAGACACGTACCCAGCGGCACCGAGATGGACGTGTTTTCTGAAGGCATCCAGCTGGGCAAACACACACGCTTCCCTTTCCTTCCTGTGCACGGACCTCGGTGGAGCAAAACACCCCACCTCAGCCTCACGCTGTGGTCTTGGGTGATGTGACTGATGTGTTTTATTAAATAGTGTAGAGGTCCCTAAGCCAGGTGAAAGGGTCGGGTTTAGTTAAGCTGAGTGCTCCTGGGAGGAGCAGGGTGGCTTGGCCATGTGGAGCACTGGGTGTCTGTGGTCGGACCTTTTAGGTTCCCGAAAGCACAGCACCTTTCTCTGCACAGCCTTGCAGCTGGTGCTGCTGACAGCACTTTGCATCAAACGCTTAGGAAAGCTCTGTCACAGGTATACGTTCTGAAAAATGGGAGCCAAAATATCTTTGGTTGGGATGGGAACTGTGTTCCCTGCAATGGGACTTTGTGCGTTAATTGGTTAAATATTTACGTAATGCTTTTAAAGTCAAATATTGAGTATGATCTAAATTTTATCCTAAGCCATTAAATTCATACTTTAAAGCCCATTTTTAATGTCCCCTAGTGGGGACATTAGAAGTGTCTTTCATGTAGTTAATATAGTTGTAACACTGTCCTGTCAAAGATGCCAAGTGATAAAAGGGGAACTCATTAGACCAGGTACCGGGTACACAGAGACAGGCAGATCTCAAACACAGAAAGGATCAAAGTTAAACAAAGGTTTAAGAAGCAAAGCAGCAACTTCTTGAAAGGAATAAGGTGAGTTTGACCCCAAATGTATTTTTTTTTTTTGTTTTGAACTTTGGCTTTCACACGAGCCAGGATCCAGAATAATGGTTTTGTAGCCTTTAAGATGTTTCAGACAAGCGGTATTATTCTGTAGGAGAAAACGTCTCCCTCTCTCCCAGACACCCTCTGCAAACCGAACCCACAGTTCTGAAAACCTGGAATTGACGCCAAGCATTTTAATCTTACCAAAAGGAAGCAATGAGCACAAATTTACAGAGAAAATTACTTTTAAAATTATTTCAATGTTAACATTGTAAGTGACACTAAGTATATTACGGTGACTTTGGGTCTGCTCAATGCTTTTTAAATGGATGCTGCTGTTACAACAGATGCTGGTTGTGTTTCTTTTCAGATGTTTGTAGGAAATTATGTGGAGAAAAAGCTCTGCTGTAGGAGAAGCCCAAAGGAAAATGGAATGAGAGGAAGGAGCAGATTCTGCAGGCACTGCTGAGTCTGGAGGTCTGGAATTCTTGCTGGCAGGATGCGTTTCAGCGGGGTGGAAGGGTTGGACCCTGGAGGATGCTCGCCGTGACTGCTGGGGCTTCCAGAGGTGGGCACATGGTCCCAGATGGGTGGCGTGTGCTGGCACTGATGGCCCCAATGTTTGCTCATCAACTTTTCTGCATGCTATTCTCTTCCTCAGCTCATTTTCTGCCTGTTGTCTGAGAAAGGTCTGGGAAGGAAAAGGGGAGTAAAATTTGTTTGTGAGGACAGGGAATGAATTAAAGATCATCCTTAGTGGGAGAAGGGCCCTGGCAGTGAGAACGGCTGCAGCTAGGCTGGCCCTTGCCTGTGGGCGAAGGCTGGTGTGTCACTCATTGCAAATAGCTCTAAATTATCAAACCTCTGACCCTGTTCGGATATTGGAGGAACCATTTCGGCTTGTGGTGGAGAGCAGTTCATACAAGATATTTTAATGGCTGCTTCTGATGTTCAAACCAATGAATGCCCGAATTGCTATCCAAACTGAGAAAAACATCCTTGTAGCTACGCTGGCATTTACCGATAAAGATGTACCGAAGTATATCTAAACACAGAGTCTCCATTACCAGACATTTGGAGATTACTTTTATCTTCTTTCCTCTATTAAATATAGCTCAGCTCTGCTGCCTTGCGCACACATAAAATTTGCCGGCTGTTACTTCTAGGAATCATTCATTAAGTATTTTTAAAAAGCTGTTCAGCCATGTGTTTGCCCCTGTGTTTGCACTAGAGGGGATCGCTGTTGTGTAATCCCCAGCATTCCCTGGGCATGATGATTATTTTTTGGCTCATTTATGTAGGAAGTAACCTTTACTGCTTCACCACTTTGTATATCCTTTAACAAATCTGAACACAGGGTGGATTCTCTTATCTCAAGCTGTGGGGTTTTGCCCTTGGCTGGAAGCGTGGAGTGGACACGGTCAGACAGAGGGAGATGGTCTCACCTGAAGAATTCTCTTGCTGGAGGTGCTGTCTGATGGCTGTGCATGGTTGCTTTGCACAGTTGCCTCCAAAGAACTATGGCTGGGTGATGCTGATGGGGTTGGGGATCAGCACGTGGTAGCTGGATTTCAGCAGAGAAAGGGCAGGGTGGGGGGAGCACAGCTCAGCATCCTGCTGGAGGAAGGATGCTCTGCTCATCTCCTGCTGAGGAGAACCCTCAAAGGGAAGAGAAATCGCACATATCCAGTGCTAAATGGCATATGACTCAAGAAAAAAAAATAAAAATCACACCTCTTTATTACATACATTTATCTCATTGTGTCGGGGCCTGACAACCACCACCAGATGCTCATCTTCTCAGTTGCTTTATTGGATTCTGTGACATCCTCATAATTGCCGTAAGTGGGAGATGATTCCTCAGCATCTGGCATGTGTTAATACTGATTCAGAGCGCTTATCAATCCACTTAAGGAAAGAGCATACGTGCTCGCTGTGCAGTCAGAGGCATTCTAAAGGATCATCATTTCATCCTATTTTTTTTCCTTTGAATTACTGCTGAATGACTGAGTCCTTGCCACTGGACCCTGCTGTGGTTTGAACAGTTAGAGGTGAGGAGGCATTGCCCAGATGTCACCTCCATTTCTGGCGATGAGTAGGAAAGTGCTGCCCCATTTCCCCCAGCCTTGCCCCTAGGTTGTATTTTGGGAGCTGCTGAAATGGTCTCTAAGAACAAGTTGCTCCTCAGCTCATGAAAAGTGCATTTAGCAGTTAAAGCCCGATAGAAATCTGCCAATAAATTAAAACTACTTCTGGGTTTGGGTTTTTTTTTTTTTTGGCTTAGGTTCAGACTGTCACCCGCTGCCTTTGAGGCTGGCTGCAGATATCGATGAGCACAACTGCTTGGACACGTCTCAGCTGGGCGTCTTTTAACGGAGGAGGGAGGTCTACGGAGGCAGCGAAGTCTCAGGCAGTGGGTTTACCTGCTCAGCTCAGAGTGAAGAAAAGGAAGGAATAAAGCTAGCTAAGGGCAGATATTTCAAGAATTGCTCCAAAGGTGCTGTTTTCATTCCAGAGATGAATAAAAACATGGGGTTTAGGTAGTTTTAAGAATTTTTGTTTCCCACTTCCTTCCTCTGGGGAGCCTAGCAGCGGTTGGTCAAATGAGAGTGCGTGCTGGTGTGTGTGCAGCAGCACTGGCAGCCTCCCATCTTCCAGGCAGAGCTTTGGAGGTGAAGGTTTTCGAGGGAGAAAATGGTGCAAAAGGATCTGTTTGAACAAGGGAATTAAATATTTGCCCACATCACTCCTGGTTGAGGAATGCTGCTGGGTTTTGAATAGTATGTGAGGGCAGGGAAAAAGCATTCTTCAGGCTTGCAGGGCTCCAGCGCTGTCTAGACTTCATAATGCAATAGTGCACACCGCCCTGCCTTGAACTCCTGCCACGGCGTTTCTCAGCGCATCCTATAAATGGAAGCTGAGAAGCCTTCCCTCTGCCAAAGCCTCAGTCACGCTAATGAGACCCTAGTTCCTGTCGAATTTGGCAATTTGTCCCACTAAACCGGTGAACTTGCAGCAGGTGGTAGCAAAGCTCATTTCCTAAACCTGCATCCCTCTGGAAACAAAAAGCCACACCTGACTTCCCGTGGTGGGGTGACCGCATCTCCCTCCAGGCTAATGGAGATGCCCGCGTGTGATGCTCCTGCACAGGGAACCTCCAGACCACCACTCTGCAGAGGTGATCTTTGGACCGGCACATCGCTCTTGAGTCAAACCGCTGCCGAGTCATCTCAGAAAAGTGACACTTGCTGCTGGAAGCCCATCCCATTGAACACGGCACTGTCTACGTGAGGTGCAGCCATCTAAAGCAATCTGTTCTTTAGAAGTTTCTGTCCTTTCTGGCTCTGTGAGTCTGTTGGCAGAGCTTGGCTAGTTTGGGTCACCCCTGGCATTAGGTTGCATTTCCTTCTCCACCCTCCTTTCTCCTCTTTCTGGGATTGAGTTTCTTGCAGCTAAGCATACTCTTGTCTCTGTATTTCCCACTGAAGGCTGAAGCAGGACTTGGTCACCTCGGTTTTTTCTAAACCCAGCCCAAGTAATGTGCATCTGCCAGGAGGCAGAGGTTTTCCCTGTGGTTTGAATAACTCATTCTTTACAGCCTCGCTCCTCTCCCAGGCTTATGCTGCCCACGAGGAAAGGGAAGGACGTCTCTAAGGCTGGATGCTGCCTCCCGTGAAGCCCATGGCAGCGTACGGCTGTCAGCACACAGCATCCTCCTGCCCTGAGCAGCTCCGGCTGATGGGAGCGCAGCACTGGCCAGGCTCGCTGCCTGCGCTCCAGCGCCAAGTCACATCCTCATTCCGCTCTCGCTGGAGTTTTGGTATGACCTTTCCCATGGCATGTGCAGTGGAGAAATGACCTCCCTGCTTTTACCACCGGAGGAGGTAATGAAGGGATAGCACTGAACGCAGCTAGGGGTGGGGGATTGAGGCAGAAAATGAACCAGCATCTTCCAAGTGCAGCATCCTCGTGCCATTGCCTTCCACCCCACTGCCTCGTAGACACCGGTACCCGGCACAGCGTTTCACTAAACTCACCTGACAGGCTGTCTTCTTGCAAGCCAAGAGAACCACCGCTGCTCCTGTTAGCAGAAATTAGGATCTTAGCCTGTTGTATTTTAAAAGAGCCTGAAGTTTCCCGGAGTGCTTTGTGGTTCATGTGCTGGCAGTTTTGGGTGCCTGGGAAGATGCTCCTCGGAGAGCATCGGTTTCCAGAGTTTAAGTCCCAAGAGATGCAGATCTCTGCTTCTTTGTGTGAAAATGGAGGCAGCTCAGATCTTTCGTCATTTTGGTGTGTGGTCCTGCACTCCATCAAAAGACAGTACGTTCCTGTGCAAAACTATTGGCTGTAACTGCACAGGCTGAAGTGAAATCAGTTAAATTCTACCTAGATCCCAGCAGGATCCCAATCCCCGATGTGAACTTGAATTTTGGATTAGCAAGCTTTCCAGATCTTCTGAAGCTTCTGGTTTGTGGTATTTTGGCTCTTGGACTGAACAAAAATCTTGTGGCCATAGGAAAGGGGTAGTCCAGCTTGTTATGGTGTTAGGTCTGTCCACCCCAGGAAGGATGGAGGAGGTGCCTAGACTGAACAGAAGGATGGTCATTTAGGGCCTTGCATCTTGGATGAGCTGTCACTTCTTAATTTACATGCAGGGGAACGGGCACAGAGAGCTTCTGTGCTAAAGTCTGTAAGCAATGCTGAGAAAACCTGCAAAGTCCTGCTCCCATTTCCTGCCCTAAATCCCGCACAACAGACCCTGATACCCAGGGCCGGGAGCCAAACACTCTCAAGTCAATGGAAAGGTTCCCCTTGACTTTAATGGTCTTTGCATAAGTGCCTAATTCCTTCCTGTTCGCAGGCTCTGTTGAACTCGGTTATGGAAACAACTGCAGATATAAAGTGCTGCAGTGAACTGTAAACCCTTCAAAGCAGTGCGATGGCAGATTTCGCTGTCCTCCCAGACGGTTGGAATGGGTTTTGTTTGACAAAAAGCCTGATATATGTTCTTCCAGCCAGCACCGTGGCTACAGTGTGAATGAGTGTTTTAACAAATATATTCCTGCAGACGGGGTTTGTGGTCAGCCCGCTGCGTTTGGAGCCAAGCTCTTCTCAGCAGGACGGGAAACGCAGGGAGCCCGTGTCCGTGCTCGGCGAAGCTGAACCTCTGCAGCTTTGACATGCCAACATCTCTCAGAGCTGTGGTCTTCGATCTTGCAGCTTCTAGGGACTGGTTCAGTTCCCTGCCTGCAAAGACTATGTCACTGGTAGAGACTAGATGTTGCCCAATTTTGTCAGCTTTTTGTGAAATCTAAGTTTTTTGCCCCAGACTGTACCTCTGCTGGCTACTGTCCCGCGCTGGGCAGGGCTGGCATCTAAAACTGCTGGGAGAAGGACATGAGACCCCAGCTCAGCAAGGCACCAGCTTAACCATGCAGATGCCATGAAGGTCCAGTCCCATTGCTGCGCTGAGCACCCTCCTGCCTGGACCAGGCATCACTCCTGTGCCCTCAGCCCACCCCACGCAGTGAATGAAGCTGAAGGCACCTTCTCAGCCACCTTTCTGGCTCACTCCACAATACTGTTTGGCAGAACACTTAAAGAGGTGCTTAACTTTAAGGACGTAGATATGTTTCACTGACTTTCACAGGGATTAAACAAGTGCAAGCTTTTGGCCAGGGGGGATCTTGGTGCACCTGGCTGTGTGGTGCCATTGAGGGGTGCACAGGGTTTCCTCCCTGAGCTGGGACTATTGACCAGCGCCTTGAAGCACAAGATCTACCTGCTCTGGTCTCATCGTACAAGGAGCAATAACAGCAGAGAGATTGTTTAGTCTTTATAAAGCCCACAGACACTGAATCTGACTCTGTTAGGGGAATAGTGACTTTCGCAGGGGATGGGAGTGTTTGGGAAGAGCAGAAAGTGTTTTCCGATGTGGAAGGTTGCTCAGCTGATTCTCAGGGGACAGGAGGCTGGTGATGATCGCTATTTCTTTCTCTACACCCTGGAAACTTTCTAGATCTAGTTAAGGGTTTAGGTTGTTTTACTTTTACCCCAGATGGGTTTTGCCATTTCTTTCTTCCACGCATCCAAAGGCAGCTGGGTGTCTGCAGCCCCCACCTGCCCATCCCTCACTCGCCGTATGCAGCGTCAGTACGAATGTGACCCCGTCTGCAGCGTGGCCTTAACGGCTTGGGCACAAATCCGCACTCCTGGAGCCACGTTCTGCAAGAGGAACCGAGACCTCACTTTCGCAGCTGTGCATTCCTGAGACGAAAAGGGCAGCTCAGACCCAGGCTGTTTCGTAGCAGAAAATCAGACCTGGGCAATCTATGGAAAAGTCTGGCAGCTGCAAGAGCTGACTGGCTGCTGGAAAAATCCGTAGCGGGTTCTGTCGGGGTCCCCTCCTGATGCCTTGATTTGGGGAGCACTCCCTCTCAGATTTCTAAGATTTTGAATGCTCGCCCATCGGTCTCACCAGAAGTGTGGCTCTATGAAGACTCCCAGTTCAGAGATGCAGGAATTACAAAGTGCTGGCCTGGCTCTTTTGGAAGGATTATTTGCTTTTTAAAGTCACTGTCTGCAGCCTAGGCTGATCATTCTGTTGCAGAGGAAAATAGGCAGCAGACTGAGATGTGGATGAAGTAATGAGTTCATCTCTCTGCAATTTAGCCAAGTACACATTTTTTTCCCCCGGAGCTTAATTAAAATGCATACATCTTTCCTCACATTTTTATGAAGCTCAATGGCAAGTAATGGTCACTCTCTAATTACACCAACATTAACTTGTTTTCATGGCTGAAAAGGACAGATCCAAGGGCAGTATTGTTCCCCTCCATTTTGTTACTCTGGGATGTGCTATTTCCAGCAAGCAGCTAGAAACCCAGGTTTTATAATCTGGGCCAGCATTCCCATGGGCTGGATTGTGCTGGTGATAGGAGGATAGACTTGTCCAGTGGAAAATATATGCACGTATCTGTGCTGGCTGGTAAATCCTGCTCCGTTTTGCTGGCATTGGCTCTGACCCCATGGACCTCATCCTCTCCAGGGTTTGGAGCTCCCGTGGCCGGAGGAGCAGCCCACTTCCATGGCTTGCTGCCTGCTCAGAGCCCTCTCCTGCCTGGACTCCTCCTGGTGTCCCCAGGGCTCACTGAAGAATAAGGAAAATAAGAATGCAAACAAGTTTGATTGAATAATGAGTTAAGTTTCTTTACCCAGCCACAAAACTGGTCATATTTAGCCAGAGCAATATTAAACAGGAGCCCTCCTGGTCCAACAGAATAGTCTGTCCTACAAAGGAAACCACCAGCTCCGTTGTGGGAGGGATGTAAAGTTGTTGATGGGAACAAGCACAGCATGATCCTATGGCCTTTCACTCCACTGTGATTTCGGTTACTCCAGACTATAATCAGCACAGCCAGACCTGTCCTCATCGCAGAACGGTTGGCCACTGGCATCAGAGGCTGCTGGTGAGCATGGCAGGCTGACGTGCCTTGTAGCAGTCTTCACGGAGGGTTGATGCAGTCCCAGAAATGTGTCTGTGCTCCTTTGTGATATCCGTCCAGCTTGGTTATATCCTGCAGGGTTATTGGTTATGAAATGGCTGGTTTTACAGTGACGCTTTTAAAATCCAACTCTTCTTAATATGGAGTTGGGTTTTACTGGTATGAAGTTTGCAGCATTGTTTTCTGCTTGAAATTATTGCTGTTGTAACGTGCCAAAGCTCAGGATGTTTTGTTCCATTTTCTCGCCTAAACCTACACCGGTCACACAAAATCAAAATCTAACCTGAAATACTCAAATGTCTCAAATTGCCCTGCATACATGGGAAGTGGACACATTTGGACGTGTTGCCAGGACGGTTGCACTATGAGAGCGGGTTATGCACTATGAGAGAGCGTGCAAGTCCAACACGACTCCACCGGTGGGTGGTTTGGGTCTCAGCCAAGGCAAGGAGGTTGGAAGGAAGCGTGCAGCTTCGCTTGGGTGCTTTGTGGCTTGACCATCTGCAAGGAGCATGAATAGGCACCGTCTCTCACATCCACACCCTCCAATTTAGTGCATGCCTGGAAAAAGGCAGCGGTAGGTGCTGTCTGTGTAATAAATGGCATCTGTATGACAAATGGGGCATCTCTAGGGCTTTCCTTTGCAGACTCAGAAAGCTGTGGCTGGAGTGATGGGAACAACAGAAGAGGTGACTGCAAGACCAGCAGGTTCAAAGAGCTTAGCTTGGCTGCCTATTCTGGGGCTGAGTTAATCAGCTATAATATGTGAGGTCTGCAAGGCATGGTGATGAACGGGAGCATACGGAGGGGGAAGGCCATATAGTTAAAAGAGCATTGGTGACAGCACAAATGTCCTTCTGGCAATGTGATTTATTAGGCTGTGATGGTGTCTTTCACGTGAAGTGGCAGATGCCTCATCATACACGACATTTAATGCAGGATGAGAGTGGTTTCACTGCAGGAAACCATTCTCTGTCTGCAAGGGAGGCACTAGGCAGGCTGGACCAAGCTGGAAGCACCAGTTCTGTGACTGCCATGGCTCGCAGCATGCTCGCAATCGGAAAGGGAATTTTTAAAATCAGATTTTTATTAGGTGCCTAATTGACTCATCCTCCCTGCCCCCCCCCCTCCCCCCCCATGCACACATATTTGCTCTGCCCTGTAATGTGAGCTTAACGAGGCTGGTGAGAAATGTTTTCTGAATATAGCTGGGGAGAGAGAGGAGTGAGGAGGGTGAAGGAGCAAATTCATCCCATTTTTTAAAACAGAAGATTGTAAAAGACTAAAAAAACCATTCATACAAAAAAATAACAACAACAAAAAGAAGTTGTGGTTTCTTAAGCCAGTTTGCATTCCTGGAAGTTGATGACGCCCTGGATTACTGTTGTTTTTTTAGACATCTTTCAATTTTTTTAGGATAGTTTGTCTGTAGTGTGGGTATGTGTGGGCAGAGAACTGGGGAATATGCAGAAGAGAAAAAAAAGCTAAAAATGGGTAGGAAGAGGCTGACTGCATATGCTTTTTTTTTTTTTTTTTTTTTAAATAAAAAAGGAGCTTGAAGTTGTTAAAGATTTGAGGATGTGGGGGTGGAACACAAGCATGGCAAAGGAAGTCAATCCTGAAGACCACATCTAATACAGGATCCTTTGTACTTCATTAAACATCGTGCCTCCTTGGCTACAGGAGAGCTGTGTCTCAGTTTGCAAAATAATCAGTCCGAACTTCTGATTTATGTCACTTGGAAGCTGCCTTGCTCTGCAGAGAGGAGTGATGCAGCCAAGACGTTTCAAGCCAACGTGCTGGGACCATGATGGTATGGTGGTCTTGCAGGTCTTGTATCAGTGCCACCAGGAAATTTGTTTCTTTTTGTTTCTGTCCAGTTTGGGTGTGACATCTCATTTTGGCATTTTTGCTTAGAAAACAGTCATCATCTTTAGGAAGTATTTCTCTTTTCTTCATGTTACTCAGGCTCAGGCTGAGCTAAGCCTCACCAGTCTCCACAAGAGGCTGATGCTTTGCTGGTTGTCCAAGAAATGGAGACTTAGCTCAGCCGGTCCCCGAGCGGGACGGAGGGAAGGTGGGGAGTCAGAGGGCCAAGGTCTCCTCCCATTTACGTGAGCGTGTAACAGCCAGAGCATGTTCTGGCTATTCTGCTAATTTCCTGATGGTTGCTCTGGGTTTTTATTGCTTGCACTGAAAGAGAGGTCTGGTCTGTAGTTCGAACATCTAGAGGGAAAAAAAAATAGTTGCTGCATTGGTGCCTGAAGGAGAAATAACTTTGCCCGCTCTGCCAGGGCGTGCGATGGTTTCCTGGGAAGAAGAACGGCTCTGTGCTGGCAGGGGCTTGGCTCAGGCACCCGGCGGCTGTGCCCTGCCCGGAGGTGGCAGCTACAAGAGGTGTGGGTGCTGTCGCAGCCAGGTGAAAAACACCCATTAAATTTTCACTCCAAGCTCTTCTCCACCCTGAAGCTCTGTAGACATGCCAACATCACAGAGGGGTTTTTTCCTGTTACCAAAGCAGAGACTGACGTTCCCAGTAAGTGTATCCAACGACTCTGGTCTTTGCTCATTGCTTCTTTCCAATACAATAAGGACTTTTTGGAAAATTTCAGATTAGCTCTTTCTTTTTTTTATGTATTTGTTTTTTTCCCCTCAGCTGGGAGCTTCCTTTTAAAACATTAATATCTGTATTATTTTTTTCCCCCAGCAGGTTAATTAATACTTGATTCATCACCTCAGAAGCTAAAGGATATTTATCCAGATCATGAAGGAAATGAATGCCTTCTATAAATAACTGCAGCAACACTCGCTAGCGCTCACTGACAACCCATCTTTATTTATGCTCCTTCTTCTTCAGGAAACAAACTCAGCTTTGCTCTAGAGGAGCTAATCCTAACCTTTTCCCAGGGTTGGTTTTGCACTGGCCTGGCTCAGTGTTTTCCTACTGGAGCTTTACTTTGTAAACACGGTGCCTTTTTCTGAGGGAAAAGGGCAGCGTTTGTGGAGAGACACCCAGACAGTACAGCGTAATGGGTCCAGCCTGGGCCAGCGAAGGCCATTTGAGACCTTGGGTGTTTTCACGGGCTGGGAGGTCCCTGGCACTCTCTGAAACGTTGTTTAGTTTTGGCTATTGAAAAAAATATTGGAAAGCCCTCTCAGAGTTCCCATCTGCTTCAAATAAATGGTGTTTATTGTCTTTGACTCCAGCTCTCCAGCTATTATCATCGGTGACCTTAATTAGGAGCATATTAAAAATCAAGTCTAGTTTGTCACTCAAATGTACAGAATAAAAAAGTACTTATTTACTTTTACTGTTAACTTGCATGTTCCTCCTGGGTCTGCTTTGCATCCACGAGAGTGTTTGGCTCCTCACTGGAAAGTCCTCGTTGTCCCAGTGGACTTCAAGGGCAGAAATAACTGGGTGGGCGCTGGGAAGCTGGACAAGGGGACTGAGGGGCACAGACGTGGCATGGAAGTTGCAGTGGATGCTGGAGGCCAACCAAAGCATGACCTGTTGTAATGTGGTGCCTTGGCTTTTCCCTCAGCCCTGCCCCTTGCTCGCTGCTGCCCGTGGCTGGGCATCATGCGCCACGTCCTGCATCTCTGATATGGGTCTAATGCTGCTCTCGTGGCTCCAGAGGGGCTGGGGGCTGCCAAGACCTCTACGTGCTTGTCCAGACCAAGGCTGGAAAAACATTGCTGGCGTCATTTCTAGGCTCCTGACCTCACTGCAGTGGACAGCTTGCCCTGGAGTCTGTGGGGTGGACTTTTCATCACTTCAGCAATGACACTTGTTTTGAGACAGGATGAGGGGAACCACATGAGCTCGTCCCTCCTGTGTTGCTCCGTCTCTTGGTTTTCATCATAAATGATGCAATTTGTGAGGCTGCCTCCAGGAAGCACCAGCCTCTGGAGTCCCACGACTGTGTAAAAAATCTCAGCTTTTCGTCATTTCCCTCATGAAAATGTGAGCTGAAAGCTTCAAGCACAAAGGAGCAGCTAGACATTTTTTACAATTGTTTAAAAAAATCTGTGCTGCTTAAGATGAACTTACAGGTTTGTGGGGTTTTTTTCAGGGACATTGGCTCATGAATTTTTAATTCTTGAGCTTGGCAGCACTGGTTGAATTAGAAACAGAACAACTGATTTTAATGAGTGCAAGATTAATGCAGATGAGCTTGACTGAAACTGTGATCCAGCTGAGGAGGGAGGATTGTCTCACTTCACATACCAGCGTCCTCCTCGGTGGGCTGTTACGTTGCAAGCATTACCATAGCAGAGCACGTTCTCATCACTGGCCAATACCTGGGGGAAAGATGCTCGTTAAACAGCCCGGTTCTTACAGGATATTTTTCACATCAACCCTTGGCAGGTGCCCTGGACCCTCAACAGTCCTGCAAGGTGGACTGCAGCTCCTGAGCGTGCAAGTGGGGAGGAAGGAGCGTGCGGATGGATGTGCACTGGTGGAGGAGAAACCTGCCTTGACTCTGGGCCAGTGTCCGCTGGATGGGAAGGAGAAGACTTTTGGCTGTTGCGTGGAGCCGTCACAGCTCCGAGCAAGGTCAGGGACTACATCTGCTGCCTATCCCTTGCTGGAGAGCTGTTTTATTTGTTTGAAGTGCTTAGCACTGTGGGTCATATAAATAGCAGTTACCGACAGGAGAGAGCCAGTGTCCCAGAACATCCCTGCACTGGGCAGAGCTCTCACACTGCCCCAAGGAACCTGTTAGCTCCATGACTTCTTTCCTACACACCTGAAATTAGGTATTTGTATAGTGAGTGGTTTTACTACCTGAGCAATAAGGAAAGATGAGGGAGGCTGACCTGAACTAATTTTGTTTCTGTGGGCAACTGGCAGTTTTATGTCTCTGTTTTATTTTTTTATACGTTTTAATCAGATAGTACTTTCAGAGATCGCGTCGCTGCAGGTTTTACCTGCTTGGGCTGTCAAGCGAATGTAGCGGGAGCGTTCATGAGCAGAGTGTGATGAACCATAAATAATGAGGCGCGTCCCAGGAACGCATCAGAGGAGAAGGATGGTGCGGCAGCTGGTGAGCTCACCCGGTGAATCATGTCCAGCTTTACAGGGACCTCCTGCCTGACCACAGGTAAGGCCCAGCATCGTACTCTGCTTCAATATCCCACCCTGGGAGTGGAAGGGAGAGCCACGCAAGATGTGTTAGCAGTCCCCAACCCAAGGGCTTCTTGGTGTCCGCATGACCCCATGCATCTTACGGGAATTAAAAGCTCGAACAGCAGAGACTGCTCAGCAAAGTACTGGGACTGCGGAGGCAGATGGAGAGGGCGTTGTTATGAGTCTGTTTTGCAGCTGCAGTTTTGCAGATCTCAGGGGTCTAGTAGGGAAATATGTGAAGGGAAAGGGGTCCCTGGGACAAAAGTGCTGTACCCCAAAATTAGAAGAACTTGAAAGACTGCATCAAAGATAACAGCACGCTCACTCTGCTCTTCACGGGTGCTGGAGGGCCAAGGACGTCTCTGTGCTTGGGACCGCACAGGCGTGGGAATGCCCTGCGGTGGGAGGCATTTTTCTGGAAGCTTATCCTGAACTTTTAAAGTTTAAAAGTTGAAACTTTTTTTTTTTTCTGCTTCAAAACCTGTATATTATAAAGCAAAAATCCTCACGTTGTTAGCATCACTTTCAACCAGCAGCAGTCATTAGATCCTGAGTCTGTTGCCAGCAGCAGTGCGGGTGATTTACCTCATTTGCTGCACAGCTAAAGGACGAGCCTGTTTCCCCCTTTGCTGAGCTTCCCACATTGCCTCTTTGCTCACAAGGAAGCAAAATCCCTACAAAAATTGGGCTGCCACCACATCAGGAGACTGCCAACAACCTCCTCCAGGTGCAGCTGTCTTGGAATGCATTTAAAAACCCACCCTAAACCCATTTCTCCTCCTCTGCATTTTTCCCAATACATTTTCCTGAGCTCCCGGTGCCGGTTTGCATGGATGGCCACCCTCTGCTACTGGCAAGGTGGTTGGTGGCATGTCCCGTGCCAGAGCAACCTGCCCTCATCCTGCCGACGTGCTTGGTTCGCCATGCTTGGTTTTGCTCCCCTGCTAACCCCATCACGCTGCTCCTATTTTTAATACCAAGTGATAAACCCGCCTCTTTGCTGTGTCTCATACACGTTGCGAGCGGCGCAAGGTATTAAGTTGAGCGCGTCCGTGTTCAGCGCCTGCCAGGCGTGTCCTGGCGAGGAATGCATCGGCTCTTCTGGGCTGCCAGCCCTGAATTGCAGTGGTTCTTCTTCCTCCACGGGAGATGCCTTCCTCAACTGAAACGACAGCACCAAATTCTCCCTGCCCGACAGAAGGTTGGGTTTGGTTTGTTTTTTTTTTTTTTAGCTTGCACTGAAAAGCAGCTCCTGAAGTGGATATCATTCATCCCGATGCCAGAAAAGGGGAGGAGGAGATGCGAATGTTGCTGCATCCCAGCATCTGCCCTGGTTCGGTGCAGGCAGCAGTGAGCTGTGGCTTGGGGAAACCCCCCCCACCCAAGGGTGCTCCTGGTAAGAGTGGGTGCCACTGAAATCTGCAGCACATTTTTTTTCCCCTCCAGCAATTCCTTTTATTTTTTTTCCTGGGCTGAAGTTAAAGTTTGGGCTTTGGGGTTTTTTAAATTTTGATAGGGCTTTTATTGCCACAACAGGGATACCGGGGTGGAGCATCTGATCACTGGGATCAACACGTCCCAAAATAAAGGGTTTGCGCATCCTGTTTTTAAAGCTGGTCTTGCAAAATGTTCAAAAGCTTTTCTATTTAGCTGACATTTCAGTGTCTGTAAATGGTTGAAACTTTTTCCAGCTATTGTTAATGGCAGTATCTTGGGTGTGATATTGCACCTTCAAAGTAAGGAAGAATAAATAAATACATGAAGTAAAACACAATGTCTCAGCTGTGTTCCCTGGTGTTATGCTGGGAAAAGCTACTGACTGCAAGGCCCAGGAACTCCTGTAGTTATTTCAGGTAGAACAGGTTGCAAATACGCCAGGAAAACTTGTACTCTAGGACTTTATCCTCCTGGGGTGTATCCTGAAGTGGACGGGGACTGGCCTGGGAGGTGAGACTGGGTGAGTCTTGTGTCTTCACAGCTTCAGCGATGTGCTGAAAGTGCCTGGGTCAGGACCCTGGTCCCCAGTCGTCCCCACTTAAGTCGCTGGAAAAAGTCCCAGTGCTGCGGCGGAGCCAGCATCCCTGTGGGTTGGCAGGTCAGGATGTTCACGGCATCTTGCTGACGGCAGGACGGAGCAGCTGTGAAAAGTTCTGCGTTGCAGTGCTTTGCCTTTGGTTACTGAAGAGTGGTCGGAGAAGGGAACTGGCTCCATGCCATCATGTACCGGACAATTACATCTTCTTTGGCGGGACGATGAGTTCCTGCTGCTTTTTGAGAAGGAGAAGCCCTGTGGCCACATCAACCACTGCCTGTGGGCTTCTGTGTGGGGAGAGTGCCACTTGCTGTCAGGTCGGGGAGGCCAGAGATGCTCCGGCCACATGCTGAGCTGCACTTAGTGTGGTACCCATCCTGCTGCACCCAGGAGGAAGCCCCAGGAGGTAAATGCTAATTTATGCTGCATACCATCCCCACTGGGCCCTGTGCTGAGCAGTCAGTGACACAGAAGTCATGTGTGGTCTGTGCTGGGTTTTACTGACCATGAAAGTGGGGATCAGTCCAAATATACCCATAAAAGATCGGGGTCGGGCAGTTCATTACTGTGGCAGGTGAGGAACGTGACATGAACGCAAAGGTGGAGACCTAAAAGGCACTTGGGACTTGTTTTCCAGGCGAGTTTACGGGATGCTGCTTTAGCTTCACCCTCCCTGTTTACTGCAGGGCACCAGTTGCCTTAAAATTGGGCCGTTTCTTGTGGCTTCTGAGGTCAGTCTGGCAGCAGAAAGGCTGGGGCCTTGGACCTGCGGCTGTGTTTTTTCCCATGGATTTGGGAAGCGAGTGACTAATATCACAGTAAACAAGCAGAGCCAGGTTTGCTGCACTCCTCAGCATCCCACTGCTGGCAGCAACCATGGTGGGATGGGCTGGTGGCAGCTGCCTGCTCTTGGTTTGGGAAAAGATTAAAAGAGCAACGTGAGGAGCAAGCAAGGCACTGTTGGAGGGTCTTACTGCATTGCCATCTCTTTGTGATGCAAAAATGATGGAATTAAAATGTGTCCCCAGCTCCCTGCTTAGCCCCTCCTGAGCCCTGGGCCAGCCATGGCACTGTCCCCTTCTCAGATCCCAGAGGATGCTGCACTCCCCTCTCTGCAAGGGCTCGTACCTTGCAAGATGCAGCACAGAGAAGTTAAAATGTCTCATTACAGAGGAAAAGACACAGTTCTGGTTTAATCCGGCTGCACGTGGAAGAGCCCTCCCTGGCTCTTGCAGAAAGGCTCCTCTCTCCTGGAGTTAGTCATGCAAAAAAGATTTCAGGAGGGTCTACTGGAGTTTCTCCCACTGCGTGCATTGGTACCTCAGTAATAGTCATTACTGGCTGCAATTGCAGATTTTTCCAGTATTAGGGATGATGTGTGCACACGTTCAGGCTCTCTCCTCCTGTGTGCAGACGCCAGCTCGTCCTTCCCTTCGGTGTGCGTCTGAGGCAGCCGGAGTGCTGGGAGCAGCACAGGAGCAAAGAGAGCCCGTAAGAGTCTGTCCCAGCTAGATTGTCAGCTTTCTTCTGAGAGAAAACATACCCCTGGTGCCTGAAAAAGCCAGCCGGTGACTTATGACTTCAACAGATTTCATCTGAGGAAAGTCCTTGTGAAGGAAGAAATAAAGGCGTTGCAGTTCTACATGCAATTTTTTTAGACCTGGTCTCTGAAAAAGCAGCGGGGTCTGAGGCGGACACTGGGCAGCATCGGAGAGAGCAGCCTGGAGCTGGGGTTTGTTCGTTCCTCACTAACAGGGGACAGAAATGTTTGTGGCGTGTTGACAATTAGCGGGGCTCGAATTGTGCATTTCTGTTGAAACTGGGAGAAATCCCTCTGGCACCGCTGGTGGGAGTGATGGGGGTGGCTGACGCGGGGGGTGCAGGGGCTGTGGAGAGCACAGCACTGCGAGGCTACGTGGGTCGCTACTTCTTCATACCTGCTGCTATTGGCAAGCTTTGACATCCCGATGTATGCTGCAGATGAGACTAAGAGGAGGCAGGGAGGCTGTTGCATGAGTGTGAGGGGAAAAAATCCCCCTTCTCCACTGTTTGTCCTGGCTACAGACATGGGAACTTCAGCACAAGGACAGGCAAGTCTCCAAGAAAGCATCCCAGGCTTGCAGCACCTGAGGAGGTGACAAAGAGAGAGGGAAGCTGTGATTCATCCCGGCTGCTCGTAGCTGGAGCCGGCTGCAGGGATCAACCCTGTGAGAAAATGCAGGTCTGAGCTTTGTGGCTTCATCAGCTCTGGACTTTGAACGTTCACGCTAATATCCCCGTAATGAGAAGAGAGCAGCAAGAAGCTATCATGATAGCTTTGGGAAGCTAGCCGGACAGCTAGCACCGACAGTCTAAATGCAGCTCTCTCTCCCCCTGCAGCAGACAGCCCGAGCTGCTCATTACTGTTGTTCCACCCAAGGGCATGAGCTTAGGGAGGCAGAAAGCCCCAACCAGCCAAATTTCTGCCTGGAACTGTTTGCTTTGGGTCATTACTTATTTATTTCTTTTTACACCCATCTTCCAGCAGAATTAAGGGCAGTAATGGGAAGAGAGCCCTGTAACACTGCTCGCACAGTCTTAAAATGCTTTATGCTCATTGCGGTTCTCATCCTTACAGCACCTTTGGGAAGAGAGACAACATTCAAATGCCCGTTTTACAGCACCATGCGCTCAGCACTGCAGAGAAAGAAATCTTTAGTAATGCTGGCTCTGGAGAGAAAATATGAATCTATGTGAGTTGCACATAGCCAGTCTCATTGCAATGAGCTCAAGAAGGTGCAATTATTCTTATTTGCGTGCTCATATGTGATTTAGAGTGACTAATTGCTGAGAATTCCTCCCTCTTCCTAATTGTCTGCAAAAGAAGTGATTTCAAAGCACAATAATTGTGGCCACTGCCAAAGGGAATAGGAGATAAAAGCAACTCCTATTACCTCTGAATGCCCCCAGATGTGTTCCTTGTCCATAGCAACAGACACGGTTTGTTCTGGAATAATGCACCGACTGTATATTTGATCTTTCACCCAAGGATCTAAAATTGCTTTCCAACGAACCGTTAGCTGAGAGATCCCCACACAGCCCTGACTAGATGGGCCCGAAGATGTGGAAGCTGTGGTACAGCCCAGCTTTGCAGCGCGGGGAGGGAATGACGTGCTCCGTGGGGAAACTACAGCTGGAGGAGCCGAGAAGGGACAATTAGGTCAAGCTCTCTGTTTCGAGGATGTTTTGGACACGTTACAGTGATGCTACAGCCTCCTGCTCTGAGCTTGGTGCTGTCGGTAGCCAAATGAGGTAGTTTAAAGGCTGCCGGGTAGCTTTCTGTCTGAGAGATTCAGGGGTCTGCAATCATTAAAGCACTTCACACCCCAAAAACCACAGGCAAAGCCTCCTCAGCCCTGTTATCCACCAGTGTCTGCAGCATCTCCCCAGCCCGGCCGGGGCCGGTGCTGCACTGCAAACCTGGCCGGGCAGAGATGTCAAGGGAAGTAATTTTTTTTTTTTTTTCCCCCCAGCTTTTTTGGCTTTTTCACATTCTCAGCTTGTGACTCAGTTATCACCTGTTGTTACCTTCACATCTCTGGCAGATCAAGAGAGGACCACGGCATTAGTTCTGTGTCACCAAGGAGAACTTAAATATTGTGATTAAAAAATTCCAGTCTCGCATAGTCTACTCAGACATGCAGGAAGAAACCTTTGCAATTAGATTCCCTGTGTGCCGGTAGGAGGGCAGGGGTTCCTCCTTTTTTTTTTTTTTCCCCTCTCTTTTTTTTCCATGACTATATTCTTTGGTGATTTTACAGCAGCAGGGGAAAAAAAAAAAAAAAAAAAAGCCTGTTTGATTTTCTTCATTATGCTAAGCCTGGTTTTATTTTCTGATTGCCAAAGCACGATAAGTGGAACAGGTATTACCTAGAGATTTTCAAAGATTTGCTTTCAAATTTTGTTTTTCCTGAGCCTCATTAAGTGTGCAGCTTTTGTCTACACTTTATTCTTACGGCAGAGTAGCATTGCCATATATTAATAGCCTTAATTCTTTCATTTGAAATTAAAAGCAGATAGGTGCTTCTCATGTTTTGCTTTCAAATCCTATTTTAAAAAAATATTGATCATGTGTGTGTCGTTTTTCTTTTCCTCTGACCCTGCTGGCTCTGTAAAGGAGGGTCACTAACGAAATGCTTTCAGTCCCGGATCTTTGTGCATTACTGGGTGCAGTTTCGTAGATTTAGGGACAGATGTAAGAAGGTATAATGTATGATAAAAAAAAAAAAGTGGTTTCCAACAGAGAGACAGGCAAGAAAAATAAGATTTAAAGGCAGGATCTCTACAAGTAGGGGGCACAGAGCAGCTTAGACGTGATAAGATAGCCCGTGATGTGCCACTGAAAGATCTTGCCCTCCATGACTTAAGGAGAAATGTCCAAAAATCATCTCCTGGCTGGGACCCCCCCAGCACAGCCTGTGTGCTGCTCTCTAGGAGAGGTTTGGAGGAGGGTGGCAGGGTCTGGTCATGAGGACAGCATGGGACACACACACAAAAGCCACCCTAACATACCTGATGGTGTTTCTTCTGCTGGACCCAGGAGAACTGACCCACCTTCTGGGTTATCCAGGTGTGCGTCTTCCTCTCTCTGTGCCCTTCCATCATCCCACAGAGGTCTTGGGACAGCTTGAAGATGTGATGAAAAGCTCTCCTTGTGCCACCTACCCGGTACGGGGAGCAGCTTCGTCACGCTCATCAGGATGACAGTGCAGGTGCTAGCTGTGTCCTCCGAGTTCCTGGGGAAGGTGCTGGAGATAAAGGCCCAGGGTAAGTTTCTCTGCTGATGGCCTGCCTTGTTATCACAGGAAAGGGAAACACGGGCGCACAGAGTGAGGTGAGGACAGCCCACCCTTAGGGTGCCACTGCACCAACCCCAGCCATGCTGAGAGCACCCCGACCTGGTGCAAAGGTGAGCTTGGACCAGCCCAGACCTGTCTCCAAGACTCAAGGTGCTCCTCATGACATTGTCCTCCAGACATGACCCCAGGAGCTTTGCTTGAACTGGAAAGCAGCTCATTTGGAAAGGTTTTCTGTAGTTCTTCCAGAGCCACTCAACAAGCTCTAATAATAACTGACTGCCTTTCTATTTATAAATGAGAACAGCAGCGAGGAACTCGGATCACACGGCTGGGGCCACCGCAGCCCTGGTGCTCCCACACCACCCCATGGCTCCCACCCTCTGCCATCGAGCTGTTCATCCCCGCTGGCGTGCCGGGGCCCCAGCAGCTCTGCCATCGCGCATGGGAAAGGGCATTTCCCAGGGCTCTTTTCTTGAGATACACACATGGTTTTTTTTCTTTTTCCTTTTTTTTTTTCTTTTTGTTTTTTGTTTTGGTTTTGGGGTTGTTTTTTTTTTTTTTCTTGTTGACAAGGGAATATTTGCTTTTTAAAAACAGGGAATATTTTTGTAGCAGCTCCTACCCCACTTTGTAAAATAAACATTTCCCAAGTGCTTGATGTTTCAGATGATGTTATTGTTGCTGGAACGTCAGTACCAATATCAGAAGACGAATTTCTCAGGGGAGCCTGGGGATTTTGTGCTGCCCATCTCCCAGCGGTCAGACGTGATGCAGAGGACCGATGGATCCTGTTGGCCGAGCCAGCTGGATGTGGCCTGGGTTGGGGCTGAGTTGGAAACGCGTTTGGGTTTCGATTAACGTGCTGCAGCCCAAGGCAAGCTCTCGCCAGCCTGCACGCAGGAGGGGAGCATCACCTCCGCTCCGGCTGGATCAGCGTGAGCTGAGGCTCGAGGCAGGGAGAAGCTGCCTTTGCTGGCTCCAGTCCGGAGATGGGACATTTACGGCCGGTTCTGCTTCTATCCACAGCGTTGCCTTTGCTCCCCTTCCCAACAGCGTTGAACCCTGATACTGCACTTCTGGGAGAGGCTCGGGAGAGTTTTTCCTCTAATACATCCTCTCACTATCTCTGCTACATGCAGGATGCCAGATTTGATGAAAATGCTCTGATCTGTTCTGACAAATCCTCTGTTCCTAAGTAGATAATAACCAGAAAATCTTCCTAAATAAATCCTGGTTTCGGATCTGTGCCCACACTTGTTATTCCTTTCGTACCAATTAACTGCTCCTTCTTGCCCTGAATCAGGGGCATCTCCAGCTCCTTGAAGGAGAAAGGGGTCACAGATTTATGGCTGCTGAAGTCAGCATGGGACTGGGTGGAGTTTTACAACTGTAAAAAATGACAGTCTGATTTGGCAGCATTAATGCCCAAGCGACCAGAAACACCCTCCTCGGCTGAGCAGGGATTAGAGGTTGCAGATAGCTATAATCCCAAAGTGCAGCAGAAAGTGCTGGGATACCTTTTCATCACATCAGCAGTGCAACGAAGCTGGCACATGGAGCTGACCTGGAGGAGAGAAGAGGAATATATTAGAATAATAACCATTTACTCTTCAGTATCAAGTTGATATACTTGATATTGAGAGTTCCCCTTAGCAAAGGGGGGGTCTTGGGCTCCATCTCCCCTCAAACTCGGACCAGGTCTTGTGCCCGTACTGAACAAACGAAACTTCCTCGGGGAGGTTCACTGCAGAGACGCTGAAGAAGGGAACGTCCCTGCTGCTGGTGGCTGCTGCATTCCTGTGGACACCAGCCACGTCCGCAGCATCTGTGGTCCAGCTTTCCGACCTCCTTCTTCCATCTGCAAATCCTTGGCGGGCATCCAGAGCCATTGGACGGGCGAGAGCGCAGAGCTGCAGAGCAAGGCTCTCGCTCATAAGAGAGGCAGCGGTGCCACCTTCAGCACGGAGCAGCCGGGCCTGGGGGGCTGAGCCCCTCTCCCAGCAGCCGGGGGCTCTCCGGGCCGGGCAGCATTGACTTGGGAACCGGGGCTTTCCCTCAGATGGATGCCTGGTGCAGAAAATTGGAAATATTCTGATGAAAGATTCCTCTGCTGTTCTAAGTTTTCTCTAAGAAAGGAGAAACTCTAAGTGGCGGTTTGTTGAGAGGCACAGCGTTACCTGAGTTGCCGTCCTCAGATTCAGCCCAGTCCTTTACAACCCTTTTCACCTCCCGTGTTTCTGCCTCTGGAGTCTGTGGTCCCGCGCGGGGAGCACTCCTCCCTTGGTGCTGCTCATAGCCCACAGCCCTGGGATGAAGGTGTCACCAGCTCCTGGCTGGGACATTAAGGTATAAATTGGTCTTGCACCAGAATCCTAAATCTCTTGCAGGCTGTACGTGATTCAGTCCTTCATCACCCTCATTTCTCATTAACGCTGTCTCTCTCATACAGCAATAAATGGTGGGAGCCATACTCCTTTGGGATTAGGGAAGCATTTGAGTGGAAAAGCCACCCTGAAAAAGGCAGTTCTGTCCGCCTGGAGCAGCATCCTGGGCCAGGAGTGTCCCCTGGTAGGGCACTGCAACAATCTGGACAGTTATTTGCCTTTATGGAGCACTTTCTCAGGCTCAGGTCTCTTTAGTCCCAGCAGGTATTTTGCTCACACGAGGACTCCGACTTGTGTTCCAGGACTTCAGCTCACCCCCACCCCACACACCCCTGTCCTCACCTCCCTTCGTGCACAGGGGGGCTCCGTCCCAACGACACCCTCCTGTCCTACCTACCTCAGCCTGCAAAGCGTCCACGAAGGGCAATCTCGATGCCAGAGCTAGACTCGCCATGCCATGGGCACAGAGATGGAG